>CM068310.1:7991379-8517159 GCA_034768735.1 Schistosoma mekongi
TCTGCAGAAATCTTCTATACTTTATCACCGAACCGAAGTCAAAAGACAGAAATAATAAGACTGTACTTTCTTCAGGGTTACTTTATTTTCTGATGATCCAAGGTTTTGGTATTATAGCTTGCTCGGTTTATCGTATGTACTTCGCGCGGAATTGATAACTAATTATCTACTCCACGTGATGTTCAAAACGAAATGTTGTCGAATTTGACTATTGATTTACCTTCAGATTTTTTATTTAACGAGCGATATGTTTCAGTTGGAAATTACGGTACCTGAAATAGCAGTTTAACAGTTGATTGGGTGATTTGTTTGTGACGTAATAGTAATTAGTATGGTATATTTATTGTTTTCCAGAGGTTGCTTTATTTCTGTTCTACTGTTTTATGAATGAACATTTTAATTCGTTCACAGACTGTGGGATATGATTATGAATGAGTGTGAAGGCATTCCGATCAGATCTATTTTATGTAGAAGGGTCATGATACGAACAGAAAGCAAAAACTAGTGTATGTTGGCTAGTAATTCAAGAATTGCTTTCATTTTATTTATATGGTGTTATCGTTCACACTGTAGTTATTTATTTATAAACAGACTGTTAATTGGCGGTGATCTTCAGAAATTTTTACTAGTGTTGTAAATATAAAGTTCCAACTACAGTATGGTATGCAGATGAACTTGGATAATTCCTAAAATGTTACAAATCTCAGGATTTTGACTAAATGGTATAGATTTTGGCGATCTTAGTAAACAAATGAGCCAATCCGTTTCACAAACTTATATCTGAGTCTTATCCCATCGTGAGATGATAACTGTAAGTAGATATTATGTCATCGAAAAGAGAATATTAGGAAAGGTACGGAGATTCTACATTATTAATGTCATTATTCGTGGTTTCATTGATAATTCAAGACTGCTTAGGACACAGATTTATCACTACAATACGCAATTTCCCATTGATATTGGTTTCCTAGATTGTAGTTGAATAGCTATAATGATAATTCTTCTGACACAGTCTGCGAATTTACAATACTAGTCCTTATAATATAATGAGGCCTAAATTTCCACTGAATAACTTGCTTCGCTGAAATGAAGTTCACGTTTAGAGTCCTATTATGATAACTTAAATCTTCATAAATTCAATAATAATATAAATAATAAGTGGTGGTTCACTTAATATCTTATGTTAAGTACAACCAGTAATACTGAAGCAAAGTTCATTCTGATCTCAAGACATTGAGAAGGTTGAATATCAAAAGTGATTAATAACATTTGATTAACATTGACGGTTATATCATATGACACTGATTGCTACTCATTATGCGAACAGTGTCTAAAAGTGTCCCAAAACACTCCGATTCGCTTCCCAGAGTTGTCGTCATTCAATCATATTGGTTAGAAAATGCCAATAAAGTCATTGATAAGTACATGTTTATTTATTTTAATTATGAAATCTAATCATCAGTCGGAATTTTATACCAAAGATTAAGATCAGAAACTTCTATATCTGTTAGCAATTTTCAACAATTATCTGTCTACCTTAAATGACAAAAATGTGCTGAATACTTCAGATTGTAACTCGAACGCCCCTACTAATATCTGCATTCATTACTTTTTAGATAGCAACATGTTTTTCATTGTTAAGCAATAGTTAGTCTTTATGAGTTATAATCATTTAGTATCTATGACTAAGGACTTCAGAACACGTTGAAACTTTAACGATAGCAGTTAATAAACACTAATATTGCACCAGTCAATACAAATATATCAGTCCTTCAAATGATCTGTTGCCATGTGATTAGGTCGGTTGTAACATCTCAACCCATGAAACTTAGTAATGTAAATTTGATTCCCATAGAGTACATCAATTCTTTCAAAACTGAAGGCATAGGTTGGTGAAATGAGCCAACTAACATAAAATCTAGGTTAAATAATGAATTGTTCCAAATACGTCTATTCATAGGACATGGAAAGAGTGCAGATGAAGTGAGAAAAATGACCATGTTGTAATTTGATCGATAGAACCCATTAAGCACAATTATGAGCTAAAAACAGTAATATTAACCAGGATTAAGTAGTCAATCAGCGTAGAATATGTAGTTTCGTAGAATTCGTAAAAAAAGGCATCAGTTGATTTTTCATTTGAGTTATTTAACTCGTCGAAAATCCCATTTAGAGACTAGGATAACCTCGTTTGCCTACTGAATTAGATTTTCAAGCTGGATTTCTGTACAAAGTGTACGGATTATTTTTAATGTAGTGGTGTATTATCATATCGTATGGATTCATATGTCTGTTTGAGAGAGGAGTTACTCATGGTTGTGATCATGACTGAATAACGATATCTGATAGAAGTGAACGTTATGTCAACCACGACAATATTTTAACAATCTAAGAGGAATTTTCGAATAAGCACGTTGGCGATCTTTGAAACAATTTAACAACCGAAGCTTAAGTTCATTATAAGTCCTTATTTAACTGTACAATATTGTAGCCTCACACCACAGACCAACTGTAACTAATTAACCATTGGAATTAGTAAGTGATAGGTTGCCAGTCCCCAATATTGCTGACTGAAGTTGGAAATGAAGGCGGTTAGTACTTGGCGTAGGAGCGTAGATATGTTATGATCTTAGCGTAAACGTCCACACTGTGTAATCCGAATGAGACATGAAACGCTAAACGACTCGTTATCCAATTAACTAACACTGATGGAACATAATCAAAACTCAACATACATCAGAAGTCAAAATGAAGCATGAATGAAATGCATATTGGTGTAATAACTTATAAACGCGTATTCAGTAGTTTAAATGGTTACAAGTACATATAAGATGCCCAATGAGTATACATAAATCAAGCGATTAAACAATATCTAATTTTCAACAACAATTTAATGTTTATGCATGGAAAATAGTTCATATGCTATTTGTTACTGTTTCATAATCATAGAACATGCCAAGACTAATGCTGCAGACTGTTAGATACTATACCAGTGATCTACAGGTGGAATGTTAATCACATGACTTAACGGTTTTCAATTCACCTCACCGAATACCTCTCAGGTGAATAAAACAACTCTATAATACTTCTTTGTTTTCAATGGTTATTTTATCAACCCGTTATACTGGAACAATATTATCTCATTTAAAAATGGAATCATACCAATTTCTCTGTAATTCTATTGTTGAAAATTCCTTTTGTTATGTTATTCTGTTTAATAACAAAATACAAATGTCTAAGTATCCTATTCATATGTTAAGGTGAACAACCATATGATCATTACCAATATAATTTGAACGTATTTACTATTTTTTTTAAGCTGGTATCTTTAAGTTTCTACAGCTTTCTTTCAGTTCATTGAGAAAAAAAATAATTTCATTCGATTTTCTAATTTCAACATCATAGCAACTAAAAAAAACATATGTTCACTAGATCACGAATTTTCACAGGATTTTATCAAAGTTACATTGAACTTTGAACTACACTTGTTTACGTTTGAATTTGATAATTGTCTTTAATTAATTACAGTCGCCCACCACCACTTTCTTCTATCTTATAGAGGGGGGGGGGGAAGAAATTGCTATGAAAATAGTTTTAATCACTTTTTGTTAATAATAATGAATATATACATGCATGATTAAATATACGTCCATTTTTTTTGTTTAACTGTGAAAACGGTTATATTAAAAGATGCCATTCAAAGTCAGAACGATAACACAATAAAGTAATAGGGTTATTATTTCAGGGGATGGGTGGGGAGCGAAAACGGTGGGGGGGGGGCGGAATACTAGTCTTTGTTATGTCTGACACGCGACTAGTTATTATTTTAAGATTATGAAATTTTGTTATTATTTAATTCATTTCGACCCATTCATATTCCAGTTTCTATGGTTCAGTAGTGAAAATCTATTATAAACAGTAATAACATGACGATTAAGTAAAAGAAGAATGTCGATGATGATGGTGATGATGGAGGGAGGGAGGGGGTGAGATGAAAATAACGTTTGATATTTTCCTATCTTCGAGCCTCACTTGTTGAATATAAATGAAAATTTTTCAACTAATTGTATTTAGATGATTATTGAAAACCATAAGAAATAAATAACTGTTATAACCTAGTATAAAATTGCCTAGAAGTACACACTTGCAACTCCCTAAACTGTGGTGATTAGGTTCTCAAGCTTCAGACAATTGAGATAACATCTACTGTCATACATTCCGAACTTTGAACATTTTACAGTTTTGTACGGCACTGTTGCTGAGATTTCGGATTTTGAATTTGATAAAACAAATTGGCCCGAGTTAGAAAATTGATGAAAACCATGAATTCGCACCAAACTAATGTGTCATCCCCTGTGGGTCTCCTAAGGAGTAATCGTCTACAACACCACCGTGGAAATGTACTCTAGATATTCACATGCAGCACTAAATTCCTAACTATTAGACCATTGAGTCAGCATCCAAGGCTTAATATTTCTAACCTTGATCAATTTTCAATTTACTTGTGTGACCTCATAGGTTGCCAACTGGTTAGACTATACTGGTCATGTCTCAGTTCACTTCAGTAATTCAATTCTTGTAAATAAATAACATTCAGCTAAACTTGATTATGTCAATTCCGGAGATTGATCACACAAATAATACAAAAGTAATGTACTTACTAGTTAGAATACAAAAATTTATGGCTGTGTTTCTTTGAAAATCTTTCTGATTATTAACAAGTTCCCATAATGCTGTATTTGTTCCCAACCATTCTTAGAAAGTTAGTAAGGGTTGGTAAGTAAATGAGGCCAGTCATAGAAGACCAAAGCTTTCAATGATTCGTTTATCTCCGGTGTTTTTTCTTCTTTCTCTATGTTTAGTAACCAATTTTATAAAAAGCAATCATTGTTTTATTCATTGGGTGTCATCTGTTTGAGTCTTGTGTTGGTTGAACTCTACTAGTTATGACTTTTTTTCATAGGACTATCTGGAAACTGTATGGAATCTCATCTTATCCCAAGAAAGTACAAATTCATATCAAATTATTATTTAATATAAATTCATTATTCTAACAATTAAATTTCCCTCCAAAAATACTCTGAATATATGATGAGACAAACAAATAGATAGTTTACATAACTCACCTGTACTTTAGACTACAAAACGCGAGGCACTAAGTTATAAGTAGATCATTTATAAGTGACAGCTCAAATTAAATCTCATTCTTATACATTTGCTTGGGGTATTCAATTTACAGTACTGCCATGTTATATCCCTCTCAAATGTCTCATTCCAAATCCATTCTCTATATGAATTGCTTTACAAGAAAATTTATGAGAATCTGGAATAGTTTAATATAAACAGATATGATCTGATTGTTTATAGGATGTATTAGTAGTTCTCTGTTTTTTGAACACAGCATTGAGAATATCCACACCAACGATTATCTCTTACTACATTATGAAAATTATAAGGACTCTAAATGTGTAAACATTGTTATCATTCATTACATTCATTGTCTAAATTCATTTTACGTTAACATGTTACATTCTTAATCTTATTGCAAGTCTTTACTGTAAATCATTGTATACAATACTCCAATAAACCCAATCTATGCCCACTAATTGTTTCGTTATTGTTCTAAGAAATCTATTTTCATTTTCTTCTTACTTATATATGATCATAGATAAAATTTTAGTGAAATCATCTTATGTTACAATAACTAATTTTCCTCTTCTCTAACATGACATCTTGGTATCATTTTGATAATGAAGCAGGCTAACACCTTCTAATACAATATCGATTACTGTAAAGCATTCGTGATTTATTACTACCTCTTTCCTTCTTCTTAACATTAATTTATTGTGTATAAATTAAGTGCCAACAAAATTATTTTTGTTAGTAATGATTATGTAACAATTATGCTATCATCTATGATTATACATTTTGTTGACATCATTATCCTTTCCAATATTTAAGAAGCTTGAATTTAACGTACAACTGAAATAGTCAACGATATTCATCTTTCTGAATAATAAACCTTTATGATTTTTAATAACTTGAACATATCTTCTTATAACTCTTGCCTGATAGCTTGGTTATCTGAGAATAACTTCAGTACTCGAAAGCTTTTAACCCTTCTAATTGAAATTCAGAAGACAAGTAGGCAGAAATCTTTATTCCAGTAACAGAGCGAGAGAGAGGTGTATAGACAATATTCGTATATTTATAGTTTTGTGAAACAATAAAATCATGATTATAATCCATCCAATATGGACTAAGAAGTTTCGGCCATTACTTAATCAGAACACGCCACGTTGCGATTCTATAAAATTCTGTGTATCGGTGATTAGGTGAAATATCTCGAGCTACTTCAAGGGTTCTGGAGGCTTCGTTGAGGTTTCTGGGAGCCATCTCAATATTCCAGTAAGCTGGTGAGTATTCCGTGGTTAATTACGTTATGAATTATGATTAATAAAACTTATATGATATGTGAAACCATAGTATGGCTCTATGTCTCATCATATTTTTAATGATGGATTTATTATATCCACAGTCTGTATAGTCATTTTCTAAGAAATTAGTTTAAGAACTTCAAGGCTCTTTTATGCTTTACTGACGAATGTAGGCGGTATTGTTTGTTAAATCATATTCTATATGAACATCAATTTTTCTATTTATCATTACTTTTACATTGAAAAACTATATGTACTTATATGACTGGACACTTAAATATGTAAAAAGATTAAGATATGACGAGAAGATCAAAGTTGTAACAGGAATATAAGTGACAGGATTAGAGAATGGGTACCAGTGAGAAATTCTGGAAATGATCTAGAGGAACTTAAATTAGATTCAGTCTGTCAGAAAGTGGATTATGAAAGCGACTGTTACTTGGCTATCTACTTGTGAAAGTAGTTTTTCATTCTATATCACATTGTATCGATGTTGTTTCTACGAACTCCTGTAGTATGATCCAGAGTGCAGATATTAAACGAAACATGGAACATATCCATCATGTGTAGATACTTCAGCCTTGATTATGTATATTGTTAGATTACAGTCTCATAAGTGAATGCAACTCGACCTGTACACCAGATACGTATACGATACTAAAATATAAGATTAACTCGAATTTGTGCATATACATCTAACGACATTTATCCACCTCAGTTACATAAAGATGCCTTGCTTAATAACCACTTTTGTGTGGAAGTTGCTAATTATCGTTTCTCCATTGAAATTAATAAGTATACAACAAATGGCTGTTATTTAGAACCAGACAATGCACAACGAAATTAAAACTATAATTCGCTTACTGATTTCGATGTTACCTGATCTTTAGTCCATACTTATATACTTACGCCCGTTACCCCTCACAGAGGAGCATAGGCCGCTCACCAGTATTTTCCATCAAACTCTGTCCTGGGCAGTCCTTTCCAGCTGTTTCTAGTTGCTGTTCATCCTTTTTATATCTGCTTCCAATTCTCGACTAAGTGTGTTCTTTGGTGTTCCTCTTTTCGGTTTCCCAACAGGATTCTATATTAATACTTGTCTCGTGATGCAGTCTGATGATTCCCACAATGTATGCCCTATCCATTTCTAACGTCTATTCCTAATTTCCTATTTGACTATGTTAGTAACTAGCAAAATGAAAAAAAATACTTTATGAAGTAAATTCACTTAAATAACATTAGGTTTTTTCAAATACAAATATTACGTTCAGTTGCTTGTTCAATGACCGTTTCTTTTCGATTTTTAATTTTTATTTACAATTGTTGCTACATTTCCTAATAAAACTGCTACCGAAATTACCAATAAACAACATAGATAGATTCTATTGAAACTTATTGAGGCTAATGAGATTAGAAGATTAAAACCTGACCTGTGTATTCAGAAAAAAATCGGTGGTTAACCATCAACTGCCCTAGTAACATTAGATTAATGACCCAGATTAATAGAATCTAGGGTGCACGCTGCTGAAGCTTTCGATTGTAGGGTAAAGCACCTGTCAAGTGCTCTATAGTTTTCAATGGTACCCTACCAACATCAATCTCTGATGAATCTAATCAACTAAACTTAATATCAGTCTCCACAAACCAACCCAATTCAATTACAATGATCATCTCACTGGTGGCTAGCTTCAGGATGTTCCTGAAGCTCTAGTGAGCAGTTGTGACTGGTGGAGTTCAGACTTGTTGGAAGTGAGACAGTTGTCATTAATTACAATGGATGACCGTCGCGTTATATTTCATAAATTGATGGAAATGGGAGTTCTTTGATTGAGTGACTGTCAAATGGTGTAGAGGGTTAGGTGTTTGCCAGCCTGAAGCCCCTGGGGTGGAATCCATGGTGCGCACTGCTGAGGAGTTTCATGCTGTTATGTATTGAAGAATAATACACAGTGCCCTTGATATTTTTCAATTAGAATATGGACACATCTGCCCTACGACTACCAGTCCCCAAAGCCGGAATAGAGAAAACAACAGCTACGATCCAACCAGACACAATCCAACCCAATCCAATTCCAGTCATATTGTATTTTAATCATGCCTTTATATATACGCAAATTCAGACCACACAGCAAGCCAATTAGGTATTTTACATTAATACAAAAGAGAAGAGATTGTGGCAGTGAATAGGGGTAAATTGTACACAACTAATTAACTGTAGTCCATAATAACAGCAAATATACTAAACGGGAAGATAGGGTAAGAGGAACATAACAATAATAGAAATGTAATGTTTACATTACACACGACCAGAATAAATGAATTAGTCCTCTAAAATACAGTTCTAGAAGTTCTTTCACTCTTGTTTAGTGGTCCGACATAACACATACTAAGAAGGAACAACTGTTCAGTGCTCCCTGGCTTTCATTGATACCCAGCCAACATCAATTTGTGACATCTTCAGTCATCTTAATGAAACATATTATGTATTTCAATTCATTATTAACATGTGCACCAATGGTTCCAGTTATCTAAAATCAGTTGTATGTATGTAGTCAATGTGAATGCAACGAAATACATTGAACTCAGTATATTCTGTAAATGTTGTCGTTCTTGCATTATTCACATTTTAAAAAAGAATATATTGTATGAAAAGCATCCGTTGTAATCAACCAAAGAGAACTTATATACATAAATACGTACGTGTATTCATTAAGACTATACAAGAAAGATTAAGAGAAGTGCGAAATCCCCACCCCCACCCCGAACACTCCCCCCACCACATCACCCAACAATCATTGCCTTAAGGCATAACTTCATTGTATCTTCTTATGCATACAACGTTTGTTTGATCTGATTATTATTCATAATTTTCCGCTTATTTGTAAATCCATTTGGTTAATTCTAATACAACAACAACAACAACAATAACAACAATAACAACAACAACAAACCTAAGCCGAAATACTTTATGTCTACCATGAAAGTAAGTCGATTAAAAGCACTAAGCAGTTATGATGAATTAAAAAGAAAACACCTTAAGCAAATTTTCTTATGTAAGAAAAATCATACAGTAAGAAACAAGAAGTGATAAATATATGCAAATCACTATGATAATTAGTTTAATGAACAGTTTTAATACTGATGTATTATTTAATTAGGATAAACTTGTATTTTCCCGTCGACTTGTAATGGACTGAAACTGGTCAGTCTCTTTTGACATATGTGCATCCTGAGTAGATTGCCTCGATATGGCGATATTACACATGTTATATATTTAAGTTGGATTGTGACTGGCAATCGGAATCCAGGACGCGCGTTTTACCCGATTTGGGACTCGTCGGCTGGATGTGCCTGCATCCCAATGTTGAGTTCACACTGGAATTCAAACTCAGTCCACTTCGTGCCAAACACCACCGTGTTCACCACTAGGCTACTGTGTCTCAGTGTGAACATCAACACTGGGATGCAGGTATATCCAGCCGATGAGTCCCAAATAGGATTATACGCTCGTCCTGCATTCCGCTTGCCAGTCACAATCCAACTTAAATATATAACTGATGTATTATTGTTATACTAGGAGAATGAAATAGAGTTTTATTTGGCTATTTTTTATCTTGGTGAGAGAGGGGGGGAAAGGGATAAGGAAGTTATGTTGTATAAGTAAATGAGCAGTTAATTAGTGTAAAAATCTGATGGAAGATTGTGTTTTTCTTACGATCACAATTAAATAATTGAATTGAGGTGGTTTGTGGAGATTGGTAGGGTGTACACTGTTGAGGAGTTCCATACTACGACGAAACAGTTATCCAATACTCTCTGGTTTTCAATGATACCCTACCGTCATCAATCTGCGACAGATTCAGTCATTTAAAATATACAAATAAATTAATCTCACTTAAATAGAACTCCATGTTAAAAATAAGTTTTATGAAGTTCTGTTAATAATTATGATGAAATTTAATGATTCAGTTTAAAAGTTTCGATGAATAATGGAGTCATTTGATATCAATTTCTGCTTAAAAGCCAAATTAGCTAATGATTAAATATGTTGACATTGCTTGCTATCTTCATGGTTCACAATGAATGTAACGGAATGATGTAGTTACTGAACATCTTCAGACGTTTAATATTCTTCAACACTAACCAGATATTGTTATACCTGAACTTCATAAAGTTTCATGGGTTGTTCTTAAGAACAAAAATCATTATAAAGAAAAAAAGTCTATTCTTTATGGTGAAAGAAACTTCCAGGAGGATATTCAATGAAATGACATTAGAAAACTGAAAACCGGAGCGAATCTTAGTCTAGCGAAACTATTTAACATGAATATTATCACGAAAGAGGAATTTGATTATTTAAAACCTATTCGGTTTACACCCCTTAATTAGTACAGATTGCCTAAGATTTATAAGCCTTATATTCCTTTAAGAAAATTATTGTCAATGTGTGGTTCACCGACACGCGTACTACAGAAATGGTAAAATTAATAAATCCAATCCGGAATGAAATATGTAGGTTTTCTTTAAAAAATACTTTAGAGCTAGCAGACCTTCATAATGACGTTAATATAATCGACAAGACTCAGCATTCCTTTAAAGCAGACTCTCTTTTTACTAATGTTCCTTTAATTAAAACTATTAATCTTCCTTTCGACTACACATTGTTTAATCATTAACTTTTCAATATTTGACTTTAGACGGTTGGTGGGAATTAACATTTTAGTTGATTGAATATGTCACGGACTGATGTTGGTAGCGTATCACTGAAAACCAGGGAACAACAGACAGCCGTTTCGTCGTAGTATGGTACTCTTTCGTGGCAGTGTGTACCTTAGACTCCGCCCCAGGAGCTTCGGCTTGGCAAAGTGCAGCAGTTGTCACCAGCGACAAAAGATAATCGTCGCTCTAGATATCACAAATTGATAGAAATGGTAATTCTTCCACTGGGTGACGACCCAGTAGTGCAGAGGGTTAGGTGTTTGCCAACCTGAAGCGTCTGGGGTGGAATCAAGAGTACGCGTTGCTAAGGAGTCCTATACTAGGATGAAGCGATTTTCCATATTTACCCAAAAAAGTCGATAGAATTGATTTTACTATGTACCAAAAAAAGTCCGTTTCACGTTTGAGAATGACCATTTTCCACAGACTGATAGTATTGTTATGGGTAGTTCATTTTACTCACTCCTGGCTGGCGTTAATAACTCACACTTGGAAAACATGACATTTGAAATTGTAATGAGGGTTCTTCTATTTAAAAGATATATAAACAATATTTTTATAATTTGTGATAAATCTTTTGATCTGACTCAATTTTTAGATAGACTTAGCCCACTACAAAATGTTGTAGTTTTAACCCATGATAAAGAGAATAATAACCAGTTGCCTTTCCTAGATATTCTCCAAAGTCGATAATAGGATGGTTCTATAGAAAGTATGACACATTAGAAGCCAACATGGACTAATAGTTACTCCAATTTTCATAGTTTCGCTCTGTTTGAATACAAGTAAGGCCTGATAATTTGCGTTTTTAAAAGAATCTAACGTGTCTGCATAGCAACTGCGATTGCAGTAGATGTAGAACAAATGACCAAGACACTGATATTAAATAGACACACATTAAAATTTATAAATTATTTTAAGAGTTAGTTAACACAGAAACCTCCAGTCGATTCTATTTCTAAGATATGCATTTTTATCACGCTATCATAAACTGGAGTAAGGGTGAGGGAGAGATAATCTAGCAGTGTAATTTTATAATACAGGTTAAATGCCTCTACCGAAAAAAAATGTTCTCAAATTAGTCATCACCAGAAAGTCAATGTCTAAAATTTCACATGAACCTCAATATAGCATGAATGATTACATTCCATCCCACTGTATTTACCGGTTCAAATGTATGTATGGGAGGAGTAGTAAGGGAGCAGGAGAAGAATTTGCCCGATGTGGGCAGGGAACAGAAAACATTACTTATCTACCTCAAAACACAAGTGATACAGTTCATATATCTGACTTTGCAACAGCTTTAAAAGCCTCCTGTAAACACAAACGTATTCTTAGATTATGATGAAAGTATTCGTAATGACTATAAGAATGGTAAGGTGCAGCAATTAAGTTACACTGTATTAAGATTATAATGCAAGACAAATTAATGGTGGATAAAAATCTCAAAGTTGTTTCAACGTATTTGTCTTGAAAGAGCAATTAATTTTTTACTTGATTGAATCAGAACCGTATTTTTGTCTATGAAGTTACACTACTTACTAATATATTAAGTAGTCCAAGTATGTTTGCTCATTTCTTCGGTTTGTTAAGCGTATTATTGATAAATTGAAAAATTATTTTACGTAAATACTTATTTTCGGTAATTCACCATCGACTTTTACAATTATAGTTGAAAGGTCTTGTTTCAAATACATAAGTAGATTAGATGATTGACTTGTAGATGATAATTATAACAGCCATGGAAGCGTTCATTCAGTATGTTAGAAATATGTCTATCTGTAAGGAACAATGAAGCCTAAACATGAACGAATCATATATAAGCTGTGTAATTATCGTACAAAAAGAAATTATCATTGATAATTAAGAGAAAAAGTCAAACATAACGAGTAAGCATTATAAGGTTATTGTTAACACATTAGACTACCAAGGAAGTTACACTATACTTATTGGTCACGGGATACTAAATTAATTGTACCGACTCTTCATGGCTAATGGTCATTCACAAGTACAATCGATATACTGAGTGGATTAAGCCTGTGCAGCCAAGTGGGTAGCAAATTATTATTTCACATATTAAATATATTATTTCATGGTTAGATTTTCGCTTATATAGTACTCGTTAAAGAAATAGGAAAGACCGGACACAAAAGTTAGGGTTGGCTAGTCTACTAGATCATTTATTGGTGTGGCTTCAGAGCAAGTCCAAGTAAGTTAGACGTCTCAACCATCTCAATCGAATCCAGTAGAGTTGAATTATTTGTCTATGTTTGTTTATTATCTATAACATGATAACATTCAGAATGGTCAGTAGTTGAAATATATATTCATGGATTTTTAGATGGATGTATTACTCCATACCCTGAATATTTTTATTGAATTCTTCTTTCTTATGCGTATTATCTTGGAATCTAACATAGACTGTTTTGTGGCAGCCTGTAAGTAGCTTGTACCAAAATGCTTGGATATGGAATGCCTTAGTTCCGCATCAGTGTAAGCGGGAAAAGCTGACAGAAATTAGATATAGGCGCTATAAACTATCAGTATTATAGCGAAACCAGAGGAATAACACTGGATCCTACTATTCTTTTTGTCCTTCTCAGCATGATACTCACCAACGTTGGCTGATATATATATATATATGAATACATATGCATCCTATCTGTTGATTATTTAATCAAGTGGGAGGGGATGGGATCCACTGATGACAAACACTATTCCACAGTGGATATGTAAAATTGTAGGTATCACTCATTGCAACCAAAAGTAATTGATGTGTCCTTAATAAGTAAAAACGCGTGGGTTCCTATTAATTTCTTACGCTTCGCGATACGATAAAGCTAATAAATCTGGGATAGTCCGATTATATCTGATTCTCTTGATACTGGATATGGTTAGTAGGAGCATTGTCCCTCATACTTGTACTTCCCACCCATCTACCACTACTTGTTCCTTCCCAACACAGAGCTACTTCAAAAGACGAAGCTTGTTGGAAGATTGAGTTATGGAGAAAAATTGGGACGGGACGAGCGAACAATATTTAATTGAATGCATCCATTTTTATACAGTTTGTTCCCTTGATGAAATTTTGCAAAGCAAGAACGACAAAGACTGAGTGATGGCATGAATTTATTTCATTTTAAATACTCTAATTCTTCCACAAACTTACAAAATTGTGTAATAAATAAAATATTATTTTACAAGTGTAGTATTGAATGTAACCCTGTCCACACAGCAACGAATTCAAATGAAGATGGACAGGGTAGCAGTAACCTTTGATACAGTAGGCCTCACCATACACAAAGGAAAAAGCAAGATCCTTAGATGCAAAGTGACGATCACGAACCCAGCTACACTTGGTGGAGAGACTCTGGAAGATGTGGAAACTTTTACATACCTGGGCGGCAACATCACCCACAAACAGGAAGGATCCGGTGCTGATGAGAAGGCATGGATTGAGAAGGCAAGGACAGCATTTCTACAATTGAAAAACGCCAGAAACTCACACCAGCTGTCAGCCAATATCAAAGTCACAATTTTCAGTGCAAAAATAAAGACAGTTATGGAGATAAAGCTTGCATGGACAGACTGCGAAAAGCAACATTCAAAAAATACAAGTATTTATGAACAGCTGTTTACGCATGATACTTCGGATCAGTTGGTCAGATATCATCGGCAACAACCTTCTGTGACGGAGAAAAGACCAACTTCCAGCCAAGGAAGAAATTAGGAAAAAGTGCTGGAGGTGAATAAGATATACATTGACTATATCACCAAGATAATCACTAACATGGAACCCTGAAGGTCAAATGAAAAAGAAGACAATCAAAGAACCCACTGGTTTGAGAATTGGAAGCAGACACGAAAATAATGAACAGCACTTTGGGAAGAACTGGAAAGAAGAGCCCAGGACAGAGTTAGTTAGAGGATGCTGGTCGGCGGCCTAGGCCCCATTAGGGGTAACAGGGATTGGTTGATTGATGATGAATGCAACATACATATAATAGTCAGTTGGCTTTAATAATAAGTAATAATCATAATAGCAAGTTGATGTTTGCAGATGTAAAGGTAAGTGACATATGAAGACCGTGACGTGATCCAATATAAATAAAATGTACTAATTGTTACGTTGACATTAGGCAAAGTGACAAAATCGATACCAATAATCAAGCATTTTCAATCAGGATACTGATGGTAACAATAATATTCGAAGGTTGTGTTAAAAAAATGTCGATAGGAGATCAAATATTTTAGTGAGTAGCGCAAGAAAGATAATAACGTTAACAGAAACACTGAAAGTTCTATTGTGAATACGTAGAAATGGTAGTGAAGGATGAAGATTATATTACAGATATGATAGGTAGAATGAACTAAGCAAAATAAAATAGCTAAGCTATTTTGGCACATGATTAAAGACAGAAAAAACGGACAAGGAAAATGAGACGGTGAAAGAAAGATAGAAAAGGAAGGACAGCGAGTCACTCACAATGGTAATGCCAAGTGACCCACGAATTTCTTTTGTGCTTATAGATTCGGATTTATACAAAAATAGCGAGTGATTCTCCGTAACGTAGAAGTCTAGCATTATTCTGCATACTTATTAATTGAATGGGAATACCAGTATACACTGAATGATCTGTATACATAAAATGTTTGCCTATGTCACTACTAGGTAATATGGAACCATTTAATACCGGATTTTTAGGAATATGTTCTGAGATTTTTCTAGATAATACCATTTTCTTTCTTGTAACATACGTGGTACAGCATGTACATGTAAAATAGTAAATGCAACTGGAGAGACTAGAGATGGTTTATTATTAAATTTGATTCACTGAAAACTTTTTGTGTAATAGTTATTAATAAAATTTCGCAACAGGATAAGTCAATCATATACAAACCCGTAGTTAGCGACTACTGTATATACTAAAATTAACTCATCTGAATTGAAGACTAATGAACACATTCATCTTGGAGACTTCCTCAGGAGCTCAAGTTGGCGAACTGAGTCAGTTCTCACCATTGACAATGGATAATCGTCGCGATATATATCACAAATTAGAGAAACTGGGGATTAATCGATTGGGTGCCGGCCTGATGGTGCAGAGGATTATGTGTTTGCCGACTTGTGACCCCTGGGATGGAATTCATAGCGCTTACTTCTGGGAAGTCTCGTACTAGGACGAAACAGCTGCCCAGTGCTTCTTCGTTTCTGAATGATAGTCTGCTAACATCAATCTATGGCGAATCCAGTCAACTAAACTTAATGTAATGGATGTATTACAAAAACAAGTTCAATAAACACTAATACACCACCTTCCGATTGATTTACTGTATTTTCTGAGAATTTTTAATCCTCCACCCCCAACAGTAACAGTCCTACTTACTGTTTAAAAATATGCATATTATTTAACATTTTAATTATACTTTGATACTGCTGGTGAAGTTAGTATTTCTACAACAATTTTCAGAGGCTCAGATTATCCCATGAACATATAGACTTTTAGATTGTACATTTCTTTGTATGTGCATGTTTAAGTTGTAGGTGAACTGCCTTCTCTTCCCGGCTGTTTAAATCTTGGTTGCTTGTTGAATTATTTTAGTTGCAAACACATTCCTATCTAATTATTCCTAACGGCCTCTCTATTTACGTGTATATGATCAATCGTATATGTTCATGAAGTTAACTGATATGCAAGAATCATGTGTACATAGAATTTAGGTTCGGCTGATACTAGCGCAGACACAATCCGAACAAATTTCATAGCATTATCTATTGTAATAATGCTGTCAAGGGATCTAGAACATTGATGATATTGAACACTGTTTGGTGGAATTGTTTTCCGTTGTTGGACCCCATACTTTCCGCGTAGAATCAGTCGTGACATTCGTGGAACAAGTGGTAGCTAATATACGTTCAGAAGTACAAAATACTGTTTTCTAACTTACTGTTTTAGACTTGTTTATATCTTATCAAAGCCAAAGAACTTGTTTTGCTGTTATAAACTCTGTATTATTAAGCAATCAAGTGTTATTACTGTTTATTTGGCTTCTGGGATAAGAATAACTAGTATTCTGAAGGCTCACAATTGCGACCAATCAGGCCTATCCGAATAGCTTACTTGACAAAAGCGTTTACTGGAAGCAACAATGTGGTTGAAGAGCATAAGTTTCTCATCATCCAAGTTCGATTTCCCTCAATATGACATTTTTATGACCTTGAGGAGATAGATCCTTGGCGTCGGTCTCGCATTTACAGTGGCATGCTGGTCGTTCTTCATTGACTCTCACAAATCTGAACAACATTCATATATGCGGAGAAATATAGCTAGCAATAGGTGAGTTTTCAGTTTTCACTAATCTGCTCAATGAATATTAGTTATTTGACCTGTTCACGAGAAACAACTATTGATCTGAAAGCAGCCTTCGAAAATACAGTGCATGGTTAACGATTCTTCAGTTGGCAGAATTTAAAGCATGCAACTGGAGAGTTCCAGTTTGTAGGGAAAATGACTTTAATTCAATCGTAGATTACCTGTACTCACTATGTTTATTTAAAAAGGCAAAGAGAATTGTTTCCATCTTTCAAATTCATTTACGTCGTTTTTAAGTGTGCATTTGGTATTACACTGTAGTTCGTTCCTAACGATAACAAAATGTACTGATTGTCTTTTATAAAACTTAAAGTGACATATTTCAGGACACGAAAACCATATACAAATTGTATTTTCCAAAGAAACAAGCCTTTTGATTCAGTGGCAGCTACACGATTAAGTGCAGTTAGTAATCACGTAGAATAGTCTTAATATGCATGTGCAATTAAAATATGAAGGTTGGATAGTGTGAATTGTACAAGTAGCTGATTCTTTATAATTTTGATAATAGCAAGATAACTAATTACGATAACACGGAAACACTTAAGATGATGTATAATCAGTCTAGGTTGAGGTCACGATTGATTTTAGCGTCTATCGCATGTTGCGGAGAGGGAGAAGATAAATTTAGTATTACAGAAATTTGAACGATTATTTTAACTACATCAATCGTTTATCCTAACCAAGAATACGTGTACTGAGATGGACAATGAGTGTTCTTCTAAAGGAGACAACAGGCTTTTAATATGACCCTATTGAACATAAAAACCTTGATATGGGTATTCGGAAACTGCTTCTACGATCTTTCGATGCGCAATCCAGATTTTACAGTGAATTCTGTAGACAAACTGAGAGAGTTGTAATGTGATCGCCTTGATATATTCCTGAAAATAAGGCTACTTGTCATATCGCAAAGATCTGTCTACAGAAATACAGCGTCTAATAAGCAATATGCGAACTTTCATTGTTGGGTCCAGTGGCTGGTCTAGTGTGGCTACTAAAAGATCGACTTCGCCTGAAGTGCGATGACTTAATCAGTATTATCAGAGATAAGCGTTTTCAACTGAATAACTTAATTTATGGCTGCATATCCATACGAAGTTTATCAGCTCTACATAGAGTCTATCAATCCTTATTCCTAGGTTTTAAGTATATCTTCTGACGGCCGTCCGACGTAGATATCTATGACACTGTTGCCTGATATAAGTACCTGTGTTTCGTCTTACGGTAAGTACTGAAGTCATAGTTGACAAGACACACTGTTATCCGCATTTCGGCTTTCAAACAAATTATATATATGACACCCAAGTTGATATGGGATTATTTTGCCTAAGACTTGCTTAGAAGTTAATACATCGTCTAGTGCTCATACGAAAAAGTAATTTTAACCATTGTATATCGTATAAAGTAGTCATTGTTTGGTTTTGGTAGGGCATTGGAAACCTGCCTTATATATCTAGACCTTGTAGAGGCCTAGATTATCCTTTGTACATATTAACTTTCAAACTGTTCATTTTATTTATGTGTGTACGTTCATTATATGACTAAAATTCCTCCTTTTTATTGCCGTTTTGCTTGGACTTGCTTGTTTGTTGGATTCACCTGGTTCAGAACATAGTTTCATACACTCGGTACAACGATTGATTATTTTATGCGTATATTGTCACGGATGTGTGTGCGTGGAGTCAAAGTGCTATATATGAGATTAGATAATTGGAAGAAAATTACGTATCGGAACCTTCATTTACATAACGGGTGTCAGGCGTGGTTTTTCAGTCATCCCCAAATATCATTTTTGCAACCTTGTGTTTTTCAACGTGCAGCAATTTTCTGCCTACATATGTATAGAGATAAATTTTACTTTTGCACATCGATTTTGTGAATTATGTAGTTGTTTATAAACTTGATACTAGCTAACATGCCGGTTAATTTCCTGTATTCACATTTTCCCATACTGTCGAACATAACTTGACAAGCAAAGACTCTTCGTTTATTAAAATCAAAATTATAGAAACCGTTAGTACACCCTGAGAATACTAACAAATTAAATTGGCTGTACTTCTATTATTTTACAGTTTGGATGCTGCAGTATGATTGAGCACAGAAATGAATGTAACTTACCTTCCCTCCTTATTTTGATTTCATGGTTGTCAGATTTACGTTACTTCCAAATGCAATTCTCATATATTCATTGTTACTAACTTTTGATATATAAACTTAACCTATGAATTGTGAATGTGTGTGAGTCAATTTAATATATGTTGATTTATAGACAGTGAAATTATTTTATTACAAAATAAAGTTAGATCGTAATGCAGTAGAAACATGCAGTAGATATTCGTATTTTGAAAGGTTGTCTGAATACACAGCCCAAAATAAATAGTGTATTTCTAATCAGCAGTCATGACATTAACTGTAGTCAACCGGCTTTTCTAAAAATTCGCGTCCATGACTTACTAGATATTTTGAAGATGTCTCGAAATTTTCAGCTTTCGTTCCAGTCGTACGGATAAAAATTCGAACTATGTATGCTGATCCTAGCAGTAAGTTGCTCATTGAAGATCCATTTTCCCACCTAAAAGGTTCACAGATGGTTCCGATACAACATGTTTTAGTAGGGCGTCCCAAACTTTTACCACTCGACGGGAGAAGCGGAATCCCATCTAAGTTCGTTCAGTCGTGATTTTGGCATCTTCTTATGAAAGCATCAAAGATATTCGATCTTAGGGAGGAATACAAATATAATAATAATAATTTATTTCCTGAATGTCAGGAGTAAGCCATTTTTACAGGTAAGATCAACAATAACATATCAGATAGTAGAAAAGGCTCAACTGTTATGCAAACGTATTGTACAATGATGCACAGAGATAGTGGGATAATAAACGTTGTTTTAAATTGGCATTTATTTAGCGTCCATTACAAACATGGCCTCGGGACGACCTTGTGATGCAGGAGAATAACAAGATGGGTTCATACTACCATTATGAGGGGTTACATTTTGACGGAAAATGTAGACGTTCAACCTTTTGAGTAATATAAAGGAATCTTGAAGTGCTGAAAGGAAAGAAGGAAAACAAACAGCAGAACGGTGAAATAGCATTATGACAGTTATACTTTTCTGATTATTTAAGCAATTAGAAAAGTATAACTGTTTAAATTGTTAAATACTTAGATTTTAAAGCCCATTTGGTAAGAGTTAATTCGTTATCCTTAATAGGTTGGTTATTACAGAGGAGTACAGTAGTCGTGTCCAGACCGGGTTTCTGTGAAAGGTAAGGTTTAATAAGGTTAATGACTCACAGGCTAATGATATGAGCAGTGAACTCGTATGCTAGATATGAGGTGGTTTGTAACTTATCATGTCTGGATTTCCAGATAGTTCAGGAAAGAGTTGCTGGGTCTCATTGGTATCAAAAAACAAGATAGGATATGTTGGTATTGAACTCATCATTCAAAATACCGCATACCAATATTAGATCTACTTGCGTTCGCTGATAAGAAAGGGGAACCAAGTCTAAACAACCCCTCCTCAAATGAGGGGTTGGGAAGTCTTTCTAATAAAGTAGTACTCACGGGCTGGACACGATCAGTAGCATCTATATCTCTAACTAAACACAAACTCGTCGCTTGAAAACATCATCACAGTTGAAATAGTGCTGTGATTGCATAAAGCATTTAGGGCATTTTCTTCTTAGCATTTTAAGACCCTACCAAGTGGCCGTAACACTCGAGATCCTATAACGGCTGCACTGCAGTGTGTTGTCGTTGTTAGACATTACTGCACCCAAACCCTTTTGTTGTGTAATTGATGGCAGGAGTTTCCGGTTACACGTTTACTGATAGCTATTCCGATCTCGAAATTATAATAATAAGATTTCACTGGAGTCTATTTACAAACCTTAACTTTTCACTTATAGTTACCGTAAGTCGTCGTCTCATGTCACTTTACTCTATATCTTGATGCTATTTACGTGAAGTAGGAACGGTAATGACGACATAGAAAGAATAGTGATGGGAGCAATACGGAGCTTTGGGGCACCTCACACAGTAGTGGTTTACAGGGGACTGTTTAACGTAGTAAGCTCGTTCAAAAACGAAAAGGGATGAACCAAATTAGATAGATTGAGTGTGAAGGGCACATAACATAAACGGGCTGTCGGATGTAAAGTTATAAGCCGACAGAAACTGATAGATCAAAGAACGATATAGATAGAATCATGGTAAAAAATAGACAACGAAACTGAATCCAGGGGCGGTGTGCCGGAAGACCGAAAGGGTAGATTAAAGTGGGCGATAGAAACAAGAGACAGGCGAGATGAAACAGGAGCATGTATAGACGTGGGTGTCAGTTAATTTGAGTCCCGGGGACTATAAAAGTGAATAGAAAGAGGGTAGCCAAATGGGGCGCCCAGATGGGATAGTGTAGATAGAAACTAATAAAAGACGTAAAAGTGACAATTAAATTGGGCCTGTGAATCAGATAGGATGGATAGACAAGGATAGATGAGGAGTAAATCGAGGTGAGGTCTAGGGTTTTGGGGTTTAGCTGCAGGGTACGAGCTTGTAATTAGTTTCGGTTTGACAACAATAGGGGTCTAAATGAACTGTTAGTCCTACTGATGAGAATATCTCAGTTTATCCTACATCTCACGATGCATGTTGATGTAAATAGTTGTTTAACGCCTAGGTATATCCCTATCTAGTGACACAAGAATCCAGAGTATTATGGGAATAGGTCTTTATTCAATAGCGTGGGCAGGAGACAGTGGAGCGCGGTTCTAGTTATTCAAACACACAAATAATTCTCAACGTTCAATATAAGCTAATAGTAAATATAATCCCTATACAGAATAAGGAAGGAAATGAATACTAGAGCTTAATTGCTTTGGCGTACGCTTAAGGTTTGAAGTGATCTTTCAACTAGGCAACTTAAGTTGCAACAGTTGCACCCAGTGACTTCCGTGGGATGATCAGTATTCAGCCATCGTATCATTAGTTCTAGACTTAAAAACTTTTCAGGAGTATCATCATAAGCTTCTTTTCTGAAAAAGCAAAGAAGGAAGAGTATGTTAGCTGTAAAACCAATGCCAGCGAGGTTAGAGACTGTGATCAGATCGCTTCGGGTCATTTTCATAACAAGAGGAATACGTAACGTATAGTACTCGTCTATCATACTTGGAGGCTCAGGGAATCAACACTGTTGCAATTATTTGGACATTTTTATAACAACTCACTCTATGGCCTAGCTACTCATAAGCAGTATTTAGTTTTTAGCCATGCAACCACAATATACGAAGTCACTGTCCCAGTTTCAACCCTCATGGGGGGCTTTACGTCGTTTTGAAGGCTTCCTTAATCTGACTCCTGGATCATTGTATCTGGACTACTGTACTGTAGTGCTACTGGACTATGAGCTGATTGTCATTCATCCTGCATATAATTTTACTTTCAATGCTCAGTATTCGTTATGATACACTTACGAAAATTCGTAAGCAATTGCAAATTACTTTGATGTCGGCGAACTTTCAGTAGATGTGAGCAGTCCACTTCGTTGTGTCATTGGCCTTTCTGTATGATAAATTAAGGAGAAATACTACTGAAAGTACCTTGTGATCTATTGATAACTGTATTTTATTGGACTTTGTTCCTATGCAGCAAGCTTCTGATATTTGTAACCGTTGTACAAATACAACTGTGTTGCGACGATTGAGTTATTTCCACTGACACAAGTGTTGTGTAGTGAATCAAGTTGTGACGGTTCTGGATAATTAAACACTGTGTAGTCGCACGAGGACTGGTGGTAACTAAGTACTCTAACTCCAAGGAGCTGGTCAATGGATGAAGGTCGACTCTGCCTTGATAATCACTGACAAATAAGGAACGTAGTTTTGACGACAATGTGTCGGAAAAATCAATCAGTTTCGTAGCAGGCCTCCAATAACGCTGGCTTCACTGCAAGCTCAAATCAAACCTGGGAGTTGATGTGACAAACAATCAAATCAACCAATGAAATCTGGTTGAAAAACCTAGACTTTTGATAAATAAGTAATAGTGATCTCATTTAAATCAAAGATAAACTTATTGCACGTCAAAAGACTTTAGAAACGATTAGAGAATAGTGTTGTAAGCCAAAAATAGCTGCGGTTACGATAGACGTGTACAGTAGAAAATCATCATGCATACTTGGTATAACATCTTGTGAAGACGACGTTAGTCATGGCTTTGTTACAACGTCATTACTCAGTCTATTAGAGTCTATATGTACACCTAGCCCCTAAGTGGGCTTGAAGTGTACCCAGTATATAACCAAGTTACGTATGTCATATAACCAGGGCAACTTCTAACAATTGAACCTACTCTAATGAATGCGAATAGATCAGATGTCAGTGAAGGATGGAAGAGAAGTTACATTTAGTCGGGTGGTGAGGCGTGATCGGGCGCCTTCAATTAGTTGTGTCCGCCAGAACAAACATGGTCAGATTCAATGTTAAGAGCCTGTACAACTATTTACTTTAGGGATTATTTAACGCTAGACATTTGATCCGATTGTTAAACACCGCTATGCACTGTACAAAAAGTATTACTGCCAGCCCACAGCTGCATCAAAAGGACCTGTCAAACAGTCTGAATGTATTCAACCTCAGAAATACATATTACGTATATTAGTTATGAAGAAACGACATTTCGAAGCGTCCAAAAGTATCTGAGTGTCATACTATCGGTTTAGCAGACAAAAATTAAAGGCAAACCACATTTTAACCAGTTCAAATATATCAGTGTTGTGATTTGTCAACATGGCTTGCTGTCGAGTGAGATCGGTGACTCATTTCCTATATCCACCTCCAACTACCCAAAAAAATTAACCAAAAATGTTAAACCGAGACTCGACGCGACTTTGGACGGTTATTATTGTAACAGTGTTAAAATTACTGTGTACGATGTTATTAACGTGAATCTGTTCTCTTTCTATTGCAGGGCGATCAAGGGTAAATGTGTTGGAGGAAGAAGAGCGAGCCCTGTGTAAAATGAACTTGCAAGATGACGTATGAGACTATCTTGTAAATAACCTCTCCTTTTGCACTAGAACCGCGTAATTTAATTTAAAAAAAACCTGTGGCTGTTACTCTGTGTTCTCACTTTGCGTGAAGTTCCTGATTAACGTTATGTGCTGTTGTTTTAGATCTTCTCTGCCTATCAACAACTGCCAATAACACGTGTTACAACTGGTGATGGAGGTGTTTACAGAAAAACGTGACGAGAACCTAAACGAACCCCCAGTGATTTCAGTTAAGGCGGCACCCGGTTCCACTCCTCGCCAACCGCCACTGCGTGAAATTCCATCAGATTATTCTGTTTGGAAACTTCGTGTCACAGCGTATCTGCGTAAAGTTCCAACGTCTGAACATTTTGATTGCCTTTTATCTTATCTGGATGACGAAATAGTACAAAGAGCGACAGCCAACGGCTTTGCGGCGAGTAACTCACTTGCTCAAAACTGGAAAATCTTAGACGACAGTTTTTCCTTACCCACGGACACCCAGCAGGTGACCATTCAGTTCTTATCACGTCACCAGGAAAAGAGTGAAAATCCGATCGATTAGCTTCATTGCTTGCAGCAAATAGCAGTCCGGGCGTTTCCTCGTCTAGATGTCATGGGGCGAGAAGAGTTAGTACACTCTCGTTTCGTCGAGGGGCTGATGCTTGGTCCATTAAAAGAACACCTTCGAATGTCACCAGTTGATACAGTTGATTTGAAAAGAACAACACTTCGAGTCCTAAGTGCGGAGAGACTGTCTAGTTCAGCAGAGACGCATCGATCAATTGTAATGACTGTGGAGCAAGGTACCGAATCTAGCCGCCTTGATAATTTTTAGGAAGCAACGGCTATTAAACACTTTCCCAGCCGGGGCGTCACTCGCGGGCAGTCATGCTTGATGTGGAGAAGACGGACGTCGTGGAACAACTACTAAGGCCGTCAGACAGGATGCAATTACTGCAGATGATTCGGCAGGAATGCTAGAAGATGTGGACATAATCGCTTACCGAACCCAGGTAAGCCCAGCATTTACCATGTATCTTCATGTGATGTTAAATCTGTGTGCCTCGTTATTATTAAAGGTAAAGTTCACGGAGTTGTGACCACGATACTACTAGACACGGGAGCCTCAGTATCCCTCATCAAGAAGGAGTTCCTTCAGAATCTAAATCATAAGACCCAGCAGCGACCTTGCTCCTCGGCAGTAATCACAGCAGGTAGTGACTCCCTGAAAGAATGTTCTAAGACCTAGGTAGAACTAACGTTAGACATGCTTCCCTTCCGACACGAATTCATAGTTTGTCCTACACTAACTTGGGACATGATACTCGGTGTTGATTTTATGTTAAAACATCAAGTTTCGATACACATAGATAGGTCAGAGGCGCGAATCGGTGAGGCAACGCTGCAGCTGCACCACTATGGGACACTGATTAGATCTGTAGCTCATGTAGGGGTTTCGGAAGTTGTACGCCAAGTGCAACATAACCAGTAAATAACGGAAAATGACCGTCGCGCTACCATCGCTTTATTTCGACAGTTTAGTTCTATCTTCGAGGAGAGTGTGTCCGGAAACCAGACAGCAACTGTACAGCACTCCATTTTCACAGGTGACCACATGCTCCTTCGGCAGTCACCTCGTAGAGTACCCGTAGACTACAGACCGCAGCTGGATGCTGTGATCAAGGAGATGTTAGAGAAGAAGATTATAGTGCCCTCATAATCGCCCTGGGCCTCATCTGTTGTTTTGGTAAAAAAGAAAGACTCTTCGCCGCGACTATGCGTAGATTACCGACGTCTTAATGCCATAAATAAAGGTGATTCTTTTCCGCTTCCAAAGATTGACGCTACGTTAGATGCGATGAAAGATGCTTCTTGGTTCTCGACTTTGGACTTGGCATCTGGTTATTGGCAAGTAGAAGTTCGACCCCAGGATAGGAAGAAAATCGCATTTGTAGTACCAAATGGTCTGTATGAATTCCAAGTGATGCCTTTTGGTTTAACCAATGCTCCAGCTACCTTCCAGAGATTGATGCAAACAGTCATACAGGGCACAGTACCCCATAAATGCCTGATATATCTCGATGACATTATCGTGTATAGCAGCACACCCGAACAGTATAATGCAATGTGGAAGCAGTTCACCACCGCCTTAAACAACATAACTTTAAAGTAAAACCGTCTAAATGCCGACTGTTGCAGAACGAAGTAATCTTTCTGGGGTATCGTATTACAGTAGATGGAATAGGCACGGATAGAGAAAAAACATTCGCGATTGTTAACTGGCCGAAACCGAAGTCGCCTGAAGACGTTCGTAGTTTTCTGGGACTTGCTTCCTATTACAGACGCTTTGCTCGTGATTTCGCATCATTGGCGGCACCTTTGCACCGATTGACACACAAAGGACGGGAATTCTTATGGACTGTAGAGTATCAGCAAGCCTTCGATGCTTTAAAGTCACGTTTGATATCCCCACCCATACTAGCCTTTCCGGACACTTCCTTGGACGGAGGTGAGTTTATACTGGACACAGATGCTAGTTCATCGGCTACCGGTGCTGTTCTATCACAAATAGCACGAGAAGGACAGGAGAGGGTCATCGCGTACGCTAGTCGATGACTAGATAAGAGTGAGGCAAAATATTCCACAACACGCCAGGAGATGTTAGCACTGGTAAAATTTTTACATTTTCGTCATCTCCTGGGTCGACCCTTCCGTGTACGCACGGACCACCGTGCACTCCAGTGGCTTCGTTCATTCTGTGAACCAGAAGGACAAGTAGCACGCTGGCAAGCACGGTTACAAGAGTTCGATTTTATATGCGAGTATCGTCTGGGATCCCGTCATGCGAACTCTGATGCTTTATCCCGAATACCCCATTCTCCAGATACCGTCAGCGCCGTCCTTAGCACAGCCCAGGAGGCTGATCGGCCTTCCCTGCAAGCAGCAGACCCGGACCTGCAGCCTATTTACCAAAGACAACTACATGGGAATAATAAGCCATCCATGAAAGGGTTAAAAGATCAGTCTATAACAACCCGCCGTATTTGCACCAAATGGAGCAACCTGAATTTATATGGGGACACGTTATTTCTAATCAATGAATCGAAACAACCTCCGCTAATAGTCCCTCGTGTAAAAGTTCGGAGTATTGTAGAGCAGGTGCATCGTGAACTCTGCCACGCAGGAGAACGAAAGGCTGAACATGCTATTCGCCAGCGGAGTTGGTGGTCGTCCATACATGAAGATGTAACCGACTTTTGCAAGAATCGTAACACGTGGTGCTGTATAAAATCGCCTCAACAGACCTTCTGTGCACCATTAATGCCGATGAAGACAGAAAGATCGCATCAGAGAGTGGGTCGTGATATTATGGGGCCACTGACAACGACAAAATCGGAAATCGCTACATATTAGTTATGATGAATTATTTTACTAAATGGTGTAAAGCCGTACCCATTCCACACCAAGATGCCCTCACGGTTGCCCGAGCTTTCATCGATCATTGGGTTTCCCGTTACGGTGCCCCATTCTCACTTCATTCCGATCAAGGTCCAGCCTTTGAAAGCCACCTCATCGCTGAAGTATGCCAGCTATTAGGAATCAGGAAGACACACACTACTGCGTATCACCCAGAAGGTAATGGTCTTGTAGAAAGAACGAACAGAACTGTTAAAGCCCTTTTACAATCGTTTGTCAGCAAGTCTTCGTCTGATTTATGGGATGATATATTGGCTAAATGTTTTCTAGCTTATCGCACATCGGTACATGAGTCAACTGGTTTCTCACCTGTCATTCTATTTTTCGGGTACGAATTGCGCCTACCGGTGGAGATACAAACGCCCTTGTTACCCTGGGAAGCCCAGGAACACGTGCCGTACACACGTTGTCTTCGTAACCGTCTGGCAGATTCATACCGCATTGTCAACACCAACCTACGCGAGACCAGTGGACATCAAAAGGAGGTATACGATCGTCACGCAAGGGGACCAGTGTATGAAGTCCGGGATCATGTTTGGTCTCGTCGCTCCATGACGTCGCTAGGAACTTGTAGTAAATTCCACCAGGACTGGCAAGGCCCCTACGAAATCGTACTCATCCGCTCTCCCACTACGTTTGTCTTACGTAATCTACAGCGACCTCAGGACGACGTGACAACAGTGCACTAAAACCAACTGAAACCGGATCGAATGATAATTTCTTCTGATGCCCAACTCGCAGATCCTCCACCTGCTACTAGCTATTACGAGGTACCATCGGAAGGAGGGGTAGCATGCCCATGCCCGAAGCTAGGCACTGAGGACAGTGCCTCATTAAGAGACGGGGCGGTGTAACAGTGTTGAAATTACTGTGTACGATGTTATTAACGTGAATCTGTTCTCTTTCTATTGCAGGGCGATCAAGGGTAAATGTGTTGGAGGAAGAAGAGCGAGCCCTGTGTAAAATGAACTTGCAAGATGACGTATGAGACTATCTTGTAAATAACCTCTCCTTTTGCACTAGAACCGCGTAATTTAATTTAAAAAAAACCTGTGGCTGTTACTCTGTGTTCTCACTTTGCGTGAAGTTCCTGATTAACGTTATGTGCTGTTGTTTTAGATCTTCTCTGCCTATCAACAACTGCCAATAACACGTGTTACTTGTCTTGCTCAGTTACCCCTGGCTTTAGTCGATGCTTCTAGATTTTTGCCGGCGGCGCATTTGTGCGCCAATTTGGATTTCTCAAGTGAGTGGTTCTGGATTAACCTACTGAGCTTTTATTCATGCTTCTTTTGTTTACCTCTAGTGCTAGGATCACTTATACACAAACAACATGTAAAGTGTTAATATAGGTGAACTTTTAATGGTGAGTAAAGTGTGAATAAAGGCGACAATTCAACACTGCCTTTTTCGCCTGTCAGGTGTAAATAAATAGACATGTTTATTTATTTACATATTGACCTCTCATAGTTTTGTCTGGCTTGACTAGATGCGTCTACAAATTCACTACTTATTGAGGAATAAATTGCCTACTTTTCGCCTTTATTCACACCGTGTAATCTACTTAAGTAGAGAAATTTCTCCTTACAACCTGCATTCGCACAGCTTAGCCCGCTCATTATCCACAGTCATTATCTAGTCTACTCGCATAAACATCTTTTTTCCGTAAACTACTGTAAACGCTTCAAAAATGTACGTTTACAAATCACTAAGTGTAAGTGAAAACGCACAAGTTTATCTGCATAGTATTTATTGGCAAACAGATTGCAATGTTCACGGTTCCAATAAACAACCGTATTCTGTCATTCGTATTCGTAACCATAATAATAAGTATCCCTCACCCCCACGACAACCTGTAAGGAAAATGAATAGAGTGGATATCATTACGGAAATATTAATTGCGAAGCTCCATTCGAACTGCATGCTACTCCACACATACGTAATTCCGTGGGGAAAACACTTGGGTAAAAAGATAGTCGTTATACGGAAGGTATTAAAGAAAGTGTTTTCAATATCAGACTAATGCAGATCCCACTGTTGGTTATCGTCATTTTCTATTAGTATTTGTAGATGCATGAAAATAAAATGCATATAAGCAAGTAATTTGTCTGATTTCCATCTAAAACATTCATGATATGGTTTTCAAGCGTATAAATAAAACAGCTAAACGTTAAACATACCGAAGCTGATGCTGGGGTTGATTTGTCCTTCTACAAAATACCGTAAATTCCTTAAGAGTCTAAATGGCAACTTACGGATTCCAAGTGACGGATATACCCCTTGTTGAGTTTGTGTTTCATGTCATGAAAGAAAACCTGTGTCGCTTCATCGTAAATCCTGACAAGACTTCTCAGTCATTGTCGACGAAAAGAACTTCGACGTCAGAGCATCTAGTAAGTTAGGGTTCTACTACAGGTGTCTTACTTCTGATAGATCTATAAAACTTAAAAGTCAAAATAGATCTTTTAAGTACAATGCCAAATAAAGCAAACTTTACGGCAAGTTCAGGTGGTAAAATGTATCCTAGAATGCACTTGATCGAAGTCTTGCAGTCTTCACACATTAGTCTGGTGACCAACGACATCTACAACAAAATTGCATAACCACAGAATAAACTCATACGAAACTATCTCTCCTACCTTATTGAACTAGGGATGTCTCGAGTAATTCAACTTCCTCTTCCGTTGACAGAGGAAATTGCAGATTCGTGAACCCAGTTTGAAATTGGCTCATCCCTGATTCTCTGGCTGCTGTTTTCAAGAGCCTCATTACTTGAATAATGTTTCCAGACAAATCCGTCAATACAATGGGGATCTTCTGTAGATTGTAATCCAATTTCGCAAAACTATATTGGTGAACATAATAGGAAAGCATTTACTCAACTGTTGATTTTTGTTTCGGTGAAGAAACTGAATTACATGGCGTCGATTCCACCTTTGTCGAACTGATAGATACATATAAATACATTGATCGAGATAATGATTGTTACTTTGCGATCGGCGACAGTGACTTTTCGAAGATATTTAGCTTGGGATATTGAACATAGCTGCACCTAGTTTGCATTTCTGCTACTTCTATGCCGACAGAATCATAAATGTAATCTGCCTTGCGTTTTGTTGTCTTCCTGCCAATCATTTTATAAAAGGCTTAGCTTACCGTCGACGCTTCTGCGTAAGCTGGGGAAGTGTATCGTCATCAACAGATTGATAGTAACCAATTAAATTCGTGGAAGATGAAAGTAGTCCACTAGCAGCTACAATGTCATCAAAGCGGTGGAGTACGGCGCATTTAATAGGACACCAATTTTCGTCTGCCTCATGTAATCTTCCTATGAGTATACTGTTGGATGAGGAAGTGGAAAAAGTGTTTCCATACTTAACAACCTGTTTCTTACAGTCAAAAGTTATAACGGTTTCAGTCAGGATAATTGGTTCCGTCGTGTGCAGTCTACTGCAGAAAGAAATTTCTTCTGCGTAACGCTGCACAGCTTGTTTAGCTGGAGCGTATCCGCAATGTACTTTTCTCCTAACTTTACGCATATACGACTCAAAAGGGAAGGCGGAATAAGAATCCAAGTTTTCATGTACACTCACATCATCTGCAATATGTTTTAGACAATATACATTGTATACAAGATGCTCAGCACCGTAACACCATTCATATTCTATTAGAAAATTATTTAAATCTGCCCTAATAGCGTCTATACAACGATTATACAACTTAGGATGACATAGCGTGTAGATACAAGTGGCTAGACGATTAGAATTGACATACAGGGGATTTGGTAGAACATTTTTAAGAACAACAGGCCCTAGGTAGAGTAAAAATAAACGACATTCAGTAGCCTTCCAATGGGAGACATCGTCTAGTAATCGACATTTCCTTTGAAAATCAGATGAAGTCCGTTTAATACAACTTATAAGGGACTTATTAATAGCGGTTATGATACGCTTGCTCATATTCATCTCTCGTTTATTGGAGAGATCTATCCACAACATAATTAATTTTTTCACTACACCTAAGTATACCATATGCATGACATCGAGTGGGAATAGTGATATCATGTTTACAGGCAACATGACGGAAGTGGAGGTTCCACAATGGTGAATGGCCTAAACTTGCCGTCGAAAACTGTCGTCAGTTCTGTCGACAGTTTTCGACGGCAAGTTTAGGCCATTCACCATTGTGGAACCTCCACTTCCGTCATGTTGCCTGTAAACATGATATCACTATTCCCACTCGATGTCATGCATATGGTATACTTAGGTGTAGTGAAAAAATTAATTATGTTGTGGATAGATCTCTCCAATAAACGAGAGATGAATATGAGCAAGCGTATCATAACCGCTATTAATAAGTCCCTTATAAGTTGTATTAAACGGACTTCATCTGATTTTCAAAGGAAATGTCGATTACTAGACGATGTCTCCCATTGGAAGGCTACTGAATGTCGTTTATTTTTACTCTACCTAGGGCCTGTTGTTCTTAAAAATGTTCTACCAAATCCCCTGTATGTCAATTCTAATCGTCTAGCCACTTGTATCTACACGCTATGTCATCCTAAGTTGTATAATCGTTGTATAGACGCTATTAGGGCAGATTTAAATAATTTTCTAATAGAATATGAATGGTGTTACGGTGCTGAGCATCTTGTATACAATGTATATTGTCTAAAACATATTGCAGATGATGTGAGTGTACATGAAAACTTGGATTCTTATTCCGCCTTCCCTTTTGAGTCGTATATGCGTAAAGTTAGGAGAAAAGTACATTGCGGATACGCTCCAGCTAAACAAGCTGTGCAGCGTTACGCAGAAGAAATTTCTTTCTGCAGTAGACTGCACACGACGGAACCAATTATCCTGACTGAAACCGTTATAACTTTTGACTGTAAGAAACAGGTTGTTAAGTATGGAAACACTTTTTCCACTTCCTCATCCAACAGTATACTCATAGGAAGATTACATGAGGCAGACGAAAATTGGTGTCCTATTAAATGCGCCGTACTCCACCGCTTTGATGACATTGTAGCTGCTAGTGGACTACTTTCATCTTCCACGAATTTAATTGGTTACTATCAATCTGTTGATGACGATACACTTCCCCAGCTTACGCAGAAGCGTCGACGGTAAGCTAAGCCTTTTATAAAATGATTGGCAGGAAGACAACAAAACGCAAGGCAGATTACATTTATGATTCTGTCGGCATAGAAGTAGCAGAAATGCAAACTAGGTGCAGCTATGTTCAATATCCCAAGCTAAATATCTTCGAAAAGTCACTGTCGCCGATCGCAAAGTAACAATCATTATCTCGATCAATGTATTTATATGTATCTATCAGTTCGACAAAGGTGGAATCGACGCCATGTAATTCAGTTTCTTCACCGAAACAAAAATCAACAGTTGAGTAAATGCTTTCCTATTATGTTCACCAATATAGTTTTGCGAAATTGGATTACAATCTACAGAAGATCCCCATTGTATTGACGGATTTGTCTGGAAACATTATTCAAGTAATGAGGCTCTTGAAAACAGCAGCCAGAGAATCAGGGATGAGCCAATTTCAAACTGGGTTCACGAATCTGCAATTTCCTCTGTCAACGGAAGAGGAAGTTGAATTACTCGAGACATCCCTAGTTCAATAAGGTAGGAGAGATAGTTTCGTATGAGTTTATTCTGTGGTTATGCAATTTTGTTGTAGATGTCGTTGGTCACCAGACTAATGTGTGAAGACTGCAAGACTTCGATCAAGTGCATTCTAGGATACATTTTACAACCTGGACTTGTCGTTAGACATCAAAATCTGCTTCTCTCTGGTCAGCATCATGGCTTTATAGTGGGTTAGTTATGCCTTACAGACTTATTAGTTAAACGAAGAAACTGGTGTATTGAAAGATCCCCACGAATATAGTTTATATTGACGTCTGCAAAGTTCTTAACAAAATCCATCACTCCAGGCTGCAGTATGAGTCATGAAGCATCGGAATTATGGACAACTCACTGTTGTGGGTAAATGATTTTCTAGTTTAGTGGAAACAAAAAGTACGGGTCAGTCCGAAGTTGTCTGGAAGACAGTTATAATTCCATCTGTCGATACTTTGTAAAAGAAGTTGGATCAATTGAGAAACCATCTCCAGGACTAACAAAGACAGTCCAACCTCCTGTCCTCATTAAACTGTTGCTAAATTGTATAGGCAAGACGGATATGAATTTTGTCGGTAATTGCTATAAGCCACCAGGTAGCGTGCATAGTGGAGATCAACTTTCATGTCATATCTGTGTTGCTGAGGTGTGGCAACTTAATCCGATCCATTCATGTACATACATACATATCGAGTGCCAAGAAGATCAACATTACCTAATGTTTTCCTTATTAAAGTTGAATCTACATTAAAGTTCGATGCTAAAATCCAAATGGCTGGAGACACTGGGGACATGGCCCAGAATCGGTCACAGGGGCGCAAGTGTATTCACTCTTTAATCTCATATAGATCTTGAATTCTATTATTATTATTTTCTGCACACCTCTACTTTTCACTTCTCTCTTGTTTTCTGTTATTACTTTACCTCTGTAATCTCGTAGTGCTAATATGGTATGGCAACTCGAACCTGTGGGCGTATGTGCCCGGTTCTACGTTGCTGCTGCTGCTGATGATGAAAATCCAAAGGAATTTTAGAGAGATGTCAACCAGCCTGTTTCTTTCCTCAGCGGTGGTAGTGCGGAACCATGGGAAGCGATAGGGTGCTACTGAATTCAAATCTAGTCTATTTTTATCCTCAGAAACATGTTAGAAGTTTTTTAGTGCCCTCTAAATCATATTTAACTGTGTACGTGTGACTGTGATGAAAACGGAGCCGAGTTTCAGTCTGTTCTGATGACCCTGTTGTCTTCATTGAGCAGTCATTGAAATAAATATCGGAGCGAATTTCTGAGTCACCTTAATTCAGATATAGTCTGTAGCTGGCTTAGTAGTGTTATTCCTATTCTCCAGATGCCGAACAGTTTGCATCGCTTGATTGGAATCAGTTCTCTAGAACAACCTGTGTAATTGACGTGTTTTAATTTAGTTTCATTGCCATAAGGGTAACTGGTTGAATGACATGTGTTAGTCCTGGTATTTAGTCAAAGGATATTCGTAAATAACTGTTGATATTTAGCTGCATATACCTGTGATAAGTATATTTCTCTAATATGCTTTCGCATGCACGCATGTTACTTTTTTAAACTATTTGTTTATGTTTGTTTTTGTACTGTCACTCAAAAATATTAGATGCCAATAGTTCCGTTTTCTGCTCGTAAGGACTAGTCCACTTTGTTTTTTCACCATTTATTTTCCCAGGTTCTGAACCGAATGGTAGCATTTAACCATTCGCGATGTCTCGCATCTACATACACTGATAAACCTTTCTTTCTTACGTGTCCAATATTTTATGTCAATTCAAGTAAGTTGTTAGGTATGTCATTAAACATCTTATTACACATCCTGACTTTCTATGACATTTAAACGTGGCTGAACTTTAAGCAATAGATTTCCTCAAAAGACAGGCATTAACTTGTAATCCTCAAGGTCAGGGGGAAAGAGGAAGTCCAAAAAATACATTGCGCTGGGAGTTGAAGGCAGACAAAAAGAATAAACAGTACTTGCGAAGAATTGGAATGGAGAGCCCCAGACAGAGTTGACTGGAGAATGCTAGTCGATGGCCTTTGCTCCACGGAGTATATATATATATATATATATATATATATATATATATATATCGTCAATTAGATTTAATGCGAAGACGTCGTGGGGACCATATCAAGTGTACGAAATCAAAGTACAGTGAAGTACTAAGATATTGCTAGTTATGCGAATTTTATGGTACTAGATTATTACGATAGAAATAAGATACACTTAAGTCGTATACGAAGACCCAATAACACGTTGCATCGGGAATTAGAGATAGACATGAAGAGAATGAACAGCACTTGGGAAGGGCTAGAAAAGGAATCCCAGGATAGAGTTGATTGGAGAATGCTGGTCGGCGGCCTGTGCTCCACATGGGGTAACATGCATTGATTAATTGATTGACTGAAGTTATGTACGGTGTCTTTTGTGTATAAGTGTCTGAACTACAGATAATATGTACACTTGCCCAAAATTTCTGCCTTTATATGTAACACCTTTTTTATATGAACGAGTAGTGCTAACCAATATTTATCTAGTAATTTGTTCTTACAAGCAACATCGGAGAACACATACGCTTCATCCGTTCATCCATTTTAAATAAACTGATTTTAAGATAATGATATTTCCACAGTTAATCATATTCGCTCAAAACACTTGTTGCATACATCGCTGTTAACAGGTGTAGCAACAAGCAGTGTGGACAACTTCGTAACACTAATTTATCTACCAAGATATCTTGTTTAATTGTGAATAGACGAATTTCTTTTCTGTATAGTCCTTAGTTAAATCAGACCAGTGCTTTAATGATCAATTTGCAATATGCTGTGAGTGAACATTGATTACGTGAAAGCAATCAATTTATGGGCATTTAAGTAGTCTTCAAATCATGTGAAGTGTGTTTACTTGGTCGTAATAGTGTAGTTCCTTTTTAGTGGCTGTCCACATCGTTTCTTTTCTTTCATTTATCTTTTTGTCACTGATGTGAGGTATGCTGTCAGTTTTGAATCCTGTGTTTTTGTCTATCAATCGATGAGGTGATTTGAGCATTTGTTCATTAATTTCCTACTAGACAGCTCTATTACTTCGAGAATTTGTCTTTCTTAGGAATAACATTGAATGTTAGTCGAAGATGATCACACTATTGTGGGAATGCGTTTTAGTGAACAGTCATATAACACTACATTCAGCCAGCAGATAATACTTACTTTTTTCTCAGCTGAAGGGGGGGGGGCGGTAAATTTTAATCACTTAATGTTCATCCTGAAAGTGTAAGGGCTTAGCACCGTTGACAGTGTTTCCTTTTGGAAAATCGTAAGTCTACTACACAGCTCGTTTCGTACAAATCTATTTATTTTATAGTAAGTTTTTTATTAAAGTACAGAAATAATTCGCCATATTTTACATTCTATCAAATCTCGATAGAGCATAGCATGTGAAAGCTAGAATGAGTAATAAAATAATTAAATAAGAAAGATTAATTCGGATAAATTATAAAATGATCCAAGTTTTGGTATGACATCGAGGGTTATTGCGTCTGTATACATCTGACTACTAGTTATGACACTTACTGTCAGCAGTCAAACAGCTATCAGTCTGTATTACAGATCAATTTTATTTTCATTCATATTTTGTCTCACCTAAATAATATAATGATAATTTATTCATCCGTATCATGTTCATCTTTTTTACCTACATATTTTACCTACTATTTTCTTTCATTTCGACTCAAATATCTTTCAATTTTTAGAACCTCATTTGGGTCATGCATACACTACGTGTTTAGCAGATTCTTGGGCAAGATATGCCCATTTGCGGAATCAACCAGTACTGAAACCTTTTCAACAAGATTATACTGCATCCAGTTATTCATCTGTGTTTGATTACTGTAGTTCTAATAAGACGTTTTTGTCTTGTGGAACTGATGAACATGGATCTAAGGTGAGTTTATGGAACTCATTTCATATTTCACTAATTTTTTTCAACATATTACCGAGCTTTGTTATATTTTAGTTGAGTTGTGCTCCTCAAATTAGTCTTCTGTTACTCCATAATAGATATCCTTTCCAACTATGTTTTTGCATTTTTCTACACAGCGGGTGCACATAAGCTATTTTCACATTTCAAGCCTTTCCTTTAAAATAATAGAAGACCAGATTGAGACTTAAAGGCTCGCCTTTTATTGTTATTCTAGTTTATAACTGACGTGTATATTCGAATCAAACACAACGTAAAACCGTACCATGAGATTAAAGTATTTTCGATACAAATTGAGTAGTCTGTATGCTGTTAGCTGACTCACTTTCAATCGACAAAATCAGTGTTAATTTAGTCAGTAGATGCAACATATACCTTCCTTGGCCGATGATAATTTATCCACTTAGTCAAGTGGAAGTTTACGAGGAATTTCGACATTCAAATCTTGGCAAATTACTAGATCCAGACAGCTTATCGCCAGCTCTTCCTAAAAATGATGGCGAACTCATGGTTAGAGAACTGACAAGGTTGTTTGAAAAGGTTCGGGAAATCTGAGATTGATCCATAATCTTGGAATTAAGCAGTCGTCTCTATTTTTAAAAGGGGATTACGTAACTAATATGACAACTATCGAAGGATAAGTCTACTCTCGATTGCTTCCAAAATATTGACTTCAATCATACTTCACAGGTTGTCCAGACAGCTTGAAAAACACTCGATAGGAATAGATTGGCTTCAGTCAGATCGAGGATGTAATGATTACATTTTCACCCTCTGCCAAGTATTGGAACACACATATTGCAGACCAGCAATCGTTATGTTTCTTACCATCTGGATCACTTTCAATTCGTTGGATAGAACTATGTTTTAGAATTGTCTGTTGGAAAACAGTGTTCCTGAGAAGTTAAGCAACATTTTAAATATTCTGTACACAAGCACTTCAGGCATAGTGAGGGTATTCAACCACCTCTTACTGTTCCATGTCTACAGGATTGGCAGCCGCATGTATCTGCTCTTACTCTTTGTGGTGGACCGTTAGAAGTAGTGGAGAAGTTCATATGTCTGGGTAGTCGTGTGAGCTCTGATGATGGCGTGATAGATGAGATAATAACTAGGTTTGTCCATACCAATCTAGGACATCTTTGATATGAGTCTGGCTGTAAAAGGTCAGGTTTACAACTCTTCAGGGAGGGTTGTTCTGATCTACGCTTCTCAAACCTAGTCTCTGAGCTGATGATGTTCGGCCTTTCTCTGTGTTGAATCGTCGTTTTTTTAAAGAGTTGCTGACATCCACTGGCAACATTATGCTAGTGACATTGAGGTGACATGAATTTATACTTGTATCAAATCCGTCAGCAGCAAAACAAGATGAGTGGCGGTACTAAGTTGTCTTAGTGTTAAAAAGGATTGTTGATTGGATTATCAGATAAGCTTGATTGTGGTATTCACATGGATTTTGATGTCTCTCAAATCTTTCTTCTTTGATAGACGGGCATTATATTATTCTCATTTCTACATAATTGACGCTAAATAATAAAGCTAATCTGTGTACATTTTCATTTCCAGGTACTTCGTGCGGCAACTGCCAGTAAGCTTGGTCCGCTGCAGTACTGTAATAACATGAGTCCTTTGTTTAAGGTACTTATTTTCTAACTATTATAAAACGTATGTATGTATCTGTCTATATCAACTAGCCGAAAATAACCGAAAAGTGTACATATCTATGGATGGTGGTGATAATGATGAGGATGATGAACGTGCTGTTGCGTATGTATGGTAGTTATATTAAAAGCATAAGTAGATAATAATTCATCAAACAGTTCTACTTGTAGGTCGCTGTGTAATAAATCTGGACAAACTGAGTTCGGAGTTCCTTACAGAATATGACATTTTGGGTAGATCATGTTTAGAAGATATGGGAATTCCAAACACTTATTTAATGCTTGCTGGGCGATAATCTACAAAATACGGCTGTTAGTTGACAGTTAGATGGTAAATTACCAGAACTGTATCTCGTTGATTAGACCATGACTAGTTGTGAAGAAGGACAACGTTCTATTGAGCCATATATTTCCTGAACTTGATCTGTTTCCGATATGTTGTGAGGAATATATTTTAGTTTTACTAATGGAAACAGAGTTGATTTTCAGTATGTTCCGTTGACCTTATCGTCTTCACTAAAGTCACTAAAACAAATACAGAAGCGTCTTTCTTAGTCACTTTAATTCTTCTAATTGCTCCTCAACTTTTTGTAGATTTCAGATCGAATGTTATCTGATTTATTTTTTTTTAGACTCTTTGTCACGCTACTCATGTAGAATGCAACGATTTTATCCGTACTACTGAGACCAGGCATTTGAAGGCTGTTTGTGAGTTTTGGGTGAGTTGTTTATTTTTGTAGCTGCCCATATATATATAGACTAGATACTACGTTAATGTGATGGTCGATCTTGTTGAGAAATAAGATTTAAAGCATAAACTTTAGACTTGATAGTGAAGTGTGATTTCCGACCGTATCGGAGTTTAATGGCGGTAAGGTGTTAGCCTCAGACAAAACATTCAACTGTAATATTGCTCTTCCACAGCTGATGGATATGGGTGTTTGGAGGTTGTCACAAAAAAAAGTTTAACACATCTTACTCCCAGTAATTTCTTTTTGCGGTGATAATTTCTGGAAAGTGCAAAGAAAGCACATGAAGATCTGTCCATAAAACAACGTGTGTATACCGGTCTTAAGTAGTTCTGCCTTTTCAGGTCTTTGAAACTATTCTTAACCTAACTTCGATCTCATGAACTTTCGAGAAAGAAAATCCTTCCACGATATGGACACTCGGCAAGTAGTTACTTCCCTCGTTCTCCTAATAGCCTTATTGTATGTATATTCTTGCTTTTTCCTCTAATTTGTTCCAAATTCTAGAAACGTTTAAAAGCCAGTGGTTATCTTTATCAAAGCAAGTATTCTGGTTGGTATTGTATTTCAGATGAAGCTTTCTATATGCCATGGGAAATTAATGAAACCTCTGCGTCAGGAGTACCTATTGCAAAAGAAACTGGTAATTCAGTGGAATGGATTGAAGAAGAGAACTATATGTTCAGGCTGTCATTCTTTAGAAATGATTTGCACAGATGGTTAGATTCAGGAAGTACGTGTCTGATGAATATTTTTTGTTGTTGCTTTAATACACCTCTATTGCTTTTATTACTGCTTAGTAACGTCAATGTATTTGGTTAGCTTAACATTTCCATTTTCTCATTCCCTTTTATGCAGCATCTTGTCACTACAATTTCTTGTCGAAATTATGGTTCATTGCTATTTATTGTCTAGGTGATTATTATACTATGGGCTTTTTAAATGCCAATTTCCCCCCATGTACGGAGAAACTTTAATGAGGGGTGTGGAGGCCATTGTTTGTGTTCATGGCACAGGCTAACTATTAATAGTCTTTCTAGTTGGTGGTGTTTATGTCTAGATACAAAGACTCCTTTCAAAGCACTTTGATGAGGATTGCAGACCAAGGTAAACTATGGTTTAGTATAACTTACACCACCATTCTACTGAAATCGAAGCGGATTTATAACCTTATATATTGACTCAACGTTCTTACTTAAAATTGTATGATCTTACTACGATTCTGTAACTCGAGAGCTCACCTTCCAAACACCACATAGCGAATTTAGTTATACAGCCTTCTGATTAACTAAATAAAGATTAGAAATGGTTGTCTTTTAGAATAGTGTCTATCTTTCTTGTTTAAGCGATTTCTGACGTATACGGTTAGATTTAAAAATGTTCAAATACAATAATAACTATCCTGGTTGGTCAAACGATCTGATTTTGTAGGCGTTATGGTGATTGTAGAATTGTCTTGCTTCCTGGGTAATAAGTAGTTTTTCAAGCACTTCTTCTAAAAACTTTGTGTACCAAACAATAACTACGTCATGTTTCGTTTTCGTGATACTCTATTATCAATACACGCCTCTGCTTCATTCGTTTTCTTGAAACTTATTAGCTTACTTAAACTAGTTGCTTTTGTCTGATCAGGATTTTTTAGCTTATTTGGAAGAGCTTTCCCATTTGCCGAATGAACCTTTGATGTTACTTTGAATCATATGGAGCAACTACACGAGTATTAGAAACCTTGATGAACCGGAGATTTTCACATTACGGTGTACGTAAAACATAACGTTTGGAATTTCAATTTCTTTGCATGAATTTTTCATCATTCTTTTTTTCAGTTATCTCTATTTTTTCATCTCTAAATAGTCTTTTCAAAATCATCCAGTCAATCAGTTTGGGGTGATATTGCACATAATATTGTGGATACTGCTCAAGATGTATCTATTTCAAGACCGAAATGTCGTTTAGATTGGGGCATACAAGTTCCGGATGATGATAAACAAATAGTAAGTCCTGTCTATAAAAGAAACTGGATTTCTTTACAAGTTTTATACTGTTTAAAGTGTTTTTCTTAGTTTAGTTCTAAGAATATATGGTTTGACATAGTATACGCCTATTATCCTTTACTGACTATTAATTTTAGTCATCGCCGTTTTTTTTATCCTTCAACTTAGGACTGTGAATTGTGATCTTCACATATAGAGGACATTCATAGGTCTTAGTGTTTGATCATAAGGTTTTTTAAAAGTATTCCTCGCGTATTTTGGGGCCATTGAGTTACAAATGGTTCGCTTAAACACATGCTAGCCAGGGTAAGCAAATTAGTTGATGTAGTTGTAAATCTTTTTTGATTCGAGTAGTTTGGACTTGCTAATTCACATGCCCAACTACCGCTTACCTTCATGTACCTTGCTATCTGTAGTAGTAGTAAGTTGGGAGAAAGGAAGAGGCAGGAAAACCATAATGAGTATTTTTTCATAAAATCATTAACTGTTGGTTTGAACCATGTTGACAGATACATACTATCTGGTTGAGACTCATATGATGATCACGTTCTGTAGTTGAAGAATTTCTTACATGAGTTCAGTGTCATCTGTACCTTGTGAGTTAATAAAATTGTATAGCACATGATAAATAGTAATACAAATTCTTTTAGTTTCTGCAATTATCTCTAACTTTGTAATTCTGCATTCTCTTTCTTCAGATTTATGTATGGTTGGATGCACTGGTCAATTATTTAACAGTTACAGGCTTCCCATGGTTAAATGATGACAGTTCCAAGCAAATTCTTTGGCCACCAGATATACAATTTTTAGGGAAAGATATAATACGGTTAGTACTATTGTCTAATTACTTTTACACTTCATATTTAGTATACATTGTTTATGCAGATTGTTTAATTTAAAGTTTAACATCACGCACTGACCAAGTAATAACTGGATGTACTAATCCATATCAGACAGACAGACAGTTACAACGTAGAACTTGGTACATGCGTACATCAGTTCAAGTTGCCATGCCTCAATCAGCAAATAGAGATTAAATTGTCGAATCAAATCCTAGAGTGGGGAAGGTAGTAGCAGAGTTAGTAATCATGGAAGGGAATAGAGACCGAGAAGATTTAAGAAAATATGATTCAGTAAAGAGAAAATTATGATAAGTTCAGAAGCTTAGATATCCATATCAGTCTCCATTAATTCCTCTATCCCAAACATCCAGTCAGATGAAGAATCTTCGCCGACTCAGCTTCTGTTATATTTGAATAACTCATATGATTATGAATATCAATTACCATCACAAATAAAAAATAACAATATGTATTGTGGTACAATGATATATCTATCAGTTAATAACTTAAATGATAGCCTAAAATTCGGAGAATATGTAGAATTCAAATTCAGTATCATGAATTAACCTGAGTTAGACTTCAGGAGGTAACTCTAAAAATGTGACTAGTGGAGTCCAGCAATATCGGGCGTGTGGTAGTTACTCACCAGTGATATGAGTGAGGGCGCTCAGCATATAGTAGACTGGCTGAAGTCAGTAATATTAACCATTGGATCCCAACTCAGTGGTCAAATGGTTAAACTTTCCCTGTGTATGCAGCCACTTGAGCGTTCTATACTAGGACGAAATAACCGTCCAGTCGAAGTTACTGGTTTTCGTTAGTTATTCAACCCAGGTCATTTTGTGATTTCAAGTTCAACAATCTCCGCGACGCAGAAATTAAACGTTTATTAAATACATATTAAAGTTATCATTCCTGATTATCTAAAAACTAGATTCTAGTTTGTTAGTTCCACTCGTCTCATCTTAACAAATAATACACTTAACGAATATTATTACTTCATTCCTGTTTCTCAAAAAAAATTTTTTTTTACCAAAAAAACATTTGCTTATTAGATTTCATGCAGTTCTCTGGCCTGCTTTATTAATGGCTGTTGATCTACCGTTACCACGACGCCTAGTTTGTCATCATCATGTACTTGTGGATGATGTGAAGGTATTTGTTTTTTTTAAAAGAAAAGCATAGTATTTAACAGGAAACGTGTAAACCAGAATTAAGTACATCAATCGATGTATTTTATGGCGCTGGATAAGTATGTGCTCGTCTATTAAGCTGTTGGTTGTCGGGGCGTTCGATTCTCCTCTTTCGAAGTACATACATAACCGTGCGCTTATATCCGTCAATGGAGTCTTACTGATTACCTAAACGTGATGAGTGTGCTGTTCTTTAGAACGCTCAAATGTTTAGTGTGAACGCTCATCGATTGATCCACAAAACGCCTCTTATGTACTACAGACACTGGTTGTAGACCAGATGTAAAAGGTATTTAGGCGCATTCCATTTATTAGTGTTTTTTACCTGTGGTTGGAGTATTTTTTAGATTATTAGTTTCACCATTCGTTTTCTCCTATTTCTTACTTTGTGAGATTGACTTTTGCATCTGATCCTATTTTATGTGCCGAAAACTTACAACAGTTGAAGTAAACAGTACTTACTCATTCATTCTCTACACTACTGTTGTGTCGGTTCATATATCACGATACCCAAATTACTTGTCTATATTTCTACCTACCCATAAGTAGCATAAAAATCATATTTGAAATTTGCTTTGTCAGTCGAGTGTTCAGGACCTATGTTCTAATTGAACATTTTGTTTCGATCTTTACTTTGACTGTTTACCAGTTCGTTCTGTCTTCTGAATCGATGTGAATCCTTTGTGGTCTGAGTATTTCATTTACTGGATGTGCCTTAGTCGGTGGTATTATTTTTACTTGTTTGTATTCGTTAGTTGGATGCCATCGAAAATCAGAGAGCACTGGACGGTCGCTTCGTTCTCGATTTCGCCAGGGTCTCAAATCCAGGGCCTTCAGATTGGCGAACACTTAACTGTTTGTGTTGGGTAGGCTCAGAAAAGCCCTCGAAACAAGCTCAATATGACATAGAAATCATTAGGAAATATTGTGTCCAATCAGAACGCGGATAGTTATTTTTATCCGAAACTTCTAGACAGAGAGAAGTCATATGCTATGTCTGTGATTGGTCAATTGTCTTAGCACTACTGTGTTTAGAAGATTACGGAATTCTCTAGAAGCCTGAAGGACACTTATGATAATATATATATCCTAATTTTTTGTACATAATCGAACTCTTGCAGTAAAGTGTTTTTTGCAGTATTTCCTGTCTTCTCTCTCGTGTTCCTGTTGACGAGTAGCTTCAGCCTGGGGGTCGAATCATAGCTTAGGAGTCGAAGCGTGCGGTCAACCTAGACAGATAACAATTTACGACGGAAATCTTTGCGGTCGATAAAAGATCTAAACCACGCGTCACAACAGTTTTCTTTAACTGTATATATTTGTTATATTGCCGCGTCTGTATTAAAAGCCTTCTTTAGACTGTGTGTACACTGCAATTTTTTGAAGTTTGATTTTTGGATTAGCTTAAATAATCGTCGGATATCTTTTAGGTTTTTTTAATCCGTTAGTGACTTCTAACTAACCTTATTGATACTACCGTGTTTGCCACATAATAATCCATCAGATAAAAATTCCCAGTTTCATCTACTTTAATTATTCACCCCTTACATAACGTACCCTATTTTCCTCTATGCCCACTACAGATGTCTAAAAGTAAAGGTAATCATGTCGACCCAATTAGTGAACAATGTGCATTATTTGCAGAGGAACTAAACAATATAACACCTAGTGAGTCGGATGTACTTCGTTATGTGTTATTACGTCTGCCTTTGCTTACATCTGATGGTACTTATAGTCGCGAGATGGCTCGTCAAACGATTAATACAGAACTTGTCAATTGGATTGGAAATCTTCTTTCTCGGTGAGTTTGGATTGACTTAGTGAATTCAATTTAATGATTTTATATGTTAGTAACTCCAAGATTATTAATCGATAGTCTTTTGGTAAATAATTTTCATGCAATTTGTTCCCCTCAAAAATTTGAATAATGCAAGAACGACAACATTTGCAGAATACTTTGAATTTAATGTATTTCGTTGCATTCTCATCAGTTACATACATGCTAGTGATTTTAGTTAATTCAAATTATTAATACACTTATTGATTTTATCAACTGAATTGTTTATCCGATAACATCGATCTATTACTACCAGGGCAACTGAAGATTAACTACTGATTCCTTTGGAACACAAAGGTCAGGTTTCAATCTTCTGATTGCAATGGCCTCAGCAAATTTTAGTAGAATCGTTTTATGTTGTTTATTGATGATTTTAAAAGCATTTGTTGCGTCGATCTCATGTCCCGTGTCTACCAAATGACGCATAATTGAACTTCTAAAAACAGTTGCTTCTTTCAAACACAGGTTTTTCGGGATATGTTCAATAAATCGTAAATTGGCCCGTCTGTCTGTCCTTCCAATGTACCTGCTTTTGCAAGTTGTTGTTCTTGCATTATTCAAATAATTTTCAATTAATTAATTACTAATCATAAATGAGTACTATACACTAAGTTGTCATGTTGATTTTATATTTTGCAGTTTTGTGTCAATTATATACACTATCCAGTTTCATACTATATGTTTCCTTTACAAATTTGAGTAACATCAAAACGACTTTATTTGGAGATTACGCTTAATCCACTGGATACTTCGTTACATTCCCTTCAGCTACATGCTACAAAAAATTAGATTTATTTACTACATCATGTTATTATACATTGTTGACGAAGATATATGCATGACTGTAGTAGCGATGCAATAAAGGTTTTTAACAGCTAGTCCTTTACAAACCGGTTGTCTGCAGACAGTCTGGTTAGTTTATGGTAAGGAACTTATTGCATTACAGTTTTCTTGGTAGGTGGAAAAAAACCCATTAGACTGGTCAACTGATATAGAATTGAAAAATTCTCTTACTAACTCTCATTTATACCTACATGATTTGTTGTGATGCTTCTCTGTAGATAAATCAGTTGGAATTACTCTTTATTTATTTAAACATTAGATTTTTGTATGAATGATCATTAAAAATGGTGTATACCCCACACAGTGGGAATCATAATTTTATGTAGAAATGAAAGAGGGAAGGTGACCATGACCAGAAAGTTAAAATTTAGCAACAAAACAAGAAAATAGCATTATAAGAGATATAATATGGTGAAAAATACCATTAAGTAGGACTTCGTTCGCCCGAGAATTCCTCTTGTTTCAAGATAAACGCAAAAGAAGATCGCAGCAGGGTCAGCACTGTCTTTTTTAATGAGTCACGTTCGATAGTATTTCAAGCCAACGAGTTGCATCATCTCTCGGACTCTGAAACCAGGTAGTCGTTGTGGACCGACATTGATCAGTTCTATGTAAATTTCTTCCATACTACGACTCCATATCATAAGCTGACCTTTGAGGTGACTAGTTTTAGAATGGCTCACAGCTTCATATCATATTCTGCAGTCAGTGGCATTACTCATAATCAACCTGAAATTTGACTATTCAGGGACTAACTGGCGATTGAAATGACTCATAAAATGTAAGTAAGAGATGAAAACGAAACAATAGAAAAGAGGGAAATGTAAAGTAAGTTCCGTTCATTTTAGTAACCTAAGTAGTGCTTCTGTTAATAGATCAGGATGGCGAGCAATTCAGTTTCGTTGTAACGACTAAATTATCATACTTGCATGTGGTCTGGTGTACTGTCTATACATGCAAGCTGAAACAACTTAATGACCCAGACAATCTATTGGTTCACCTTTCATCAACAATGTAAAATCAAGTGTCAAAATTTAGTAAAATAATATATGAAATTACTTCCAGTAAATCAGACAAGCAACCGCGTGGCGCTCAAACATGGATAAAAGTATATTACCATTCGATTTTCAAGCAAGCGAACAAACCAGTATGCATTCTTCAATAGCTCACTTAAATATTCAAAGGTACAAATAATAAGGCTACTATGTGTAAAGATTTCTACAACAAAAGAATCTTTTTACTTCTCTTGTTAAACTTCCTGACAGCCATAAACCATTGTTTTCTTTTCCATTTATTCAGTTGAAATTTTGCATTTCTTCGTCTTATCTATAGTATCACGTCGGAATCACTTAACCCTGAACAGTCTATTATACAAATTAATCGTAAAGAGGTCAGTGATATGTTCCATCATGATAATTTGGATACTGATTTCTTTAATAGGTGAGTCATTATGTTAGTTTGTCTTTCACTAGTAAATATAATATTTTGACAATCATCGTAGTTACTAGTCACATACATGCACTAATGACGACGTTTTATTTCCGCCATATTCGTAAACCATTTTGGAAGACGTATTTCGTTCTTTGTTCGTTTACATTAGCTTTTCTGTATCAGTTTAATATTTGCTGTTTCAATGTGCCAGGATTTTGGTTATTTAGCTACAATCTAGATGTTGGGGATATTTTTACTAGAAGAGTAGTTTTTCATAGTATTTTTGCTATCATACCCTGATCAGTATAAACTTTTTGGTGTGTTTCCTGTTCAGAAATGCTATTTCTTTTATACCTTAAGTAATTTTTGCAAATGCCTGGAAGGTGTGTAAAGTCCTCTCAATGAAAATCACGGTTTGGGCACGTATCAGTTTAGCTATTGTCACATGGTCTTTTTATTTGTTTACATAATCGTTTCCAATTAGTATTTTGGGGCAGATTGATTAAGGGGTAATGGGAAAGACACCTGTTTCGTTGTTGTCCTTAATACTATAATTGATCCTACGCCATTAATGAGTCAAACAATTCACTGAAGGCTGTTGGTAGCGGAAGTTCATGGTACATTTAAAAATGTAAAACGTAAGTATCTAACAACTTTGAGGTCAAATCTTTTCAAGTAGTTGACCTTTTGGAGAATTTTAGTTCTTTTTGTGTCAGATAACCTGCGTAAATGGCCAGCACTCACTACATAGTAATCAGAAAGTGTATATAGTTTACTGTTCCGAGCATAAACGAAAGGTTAAAGGTCGCGGTCAGCGGAAAATTCGCTACTGTTATACTTAAAGCCTGTTTGATCAAGAATTAACAGACTCTAAAGCTGTTTCAAATAAAATATGAATTTAATAGGTACGTAATTGCATTGATAAAAACGCTACTACAACAATTGTAACTGGTTCATTTGTGCATAACATGTTTTGGACTGGTCATCAGAAAGCCACTTACTTTGGTGCTATGAATTTGTTATCACTTTTTATCAACTTTAAGGCTCCAAACCTGCCTTTTTATGTGCCGTTTTTAGTGCACTATTCTACGTTACCTATTGTTAAACACAAAAGTATTTTCATTGTCTTAGTCTGTTTTGCTTAACTCCTAATATCATTCAGAATTTCAAAATGCCACTCTCAGTTTGAGTAGTGTCCCAATGAGTCTCGACAATCATGAGACGCGATTGTTGCTAAAACAAGGTACCTTTTGTGAAATAATCTTGAGCAAATAGTCCTTATTCGTGTTATCGTAACTTGTGATTAGTAACATACTTACTTCCCAGTCTAGATAATATTTCCTGTCATTTCGATAAACTCTGGTGGTATGAAGCTCAGCCACATAATGCAATTGAAGAAGTTTTACGCGTTGTACGGCAAACCAATGCATTCATTACACGTCATAGCCCGTGGTCTGAGCAAGAACCTCTACGAAGACAGGCTGTAATATCAATAGTAGCTGAATCATTACGAGTATGCGCATTACTTCTCTATCCAGTTGTGCCAAATTTATCACATCGACTATTAAATCGACTTGGTATACACAACAAAAAAAATCAGCTGTCAAGTCAGCATGATGGAGCACGTGTTCTAGGTGAAAACTCTGGGATATTTCTTCGTAAGCTTTAAAATTAGTTGTATTTTCTTGTAAATAAAGAAAACTACGAATTGTTTGCTTCTCTACACTGTATTTATTCAAACTATTATAAAACACTTGATTTTTGTTTCGCAATTGTAAGGTAGTTGGCATTGAACTGCCCTCAAGTTTCTTGTCAGTTAGTACCCATCAACAAGGTATATTTTAGTCTTCGGGGTGACGGGCGTGCCAACCAGTAAGGCTGTGAGAAATACTTGTGATCAGTGAAAAATCTCAAGCGTTTAGAAGCAGATTAAATAGATTCGCATAACTCAGTAAAGGGGCAATACGATAATTGTTTAGTCTTTTATCTTTATGGAATCGTTTACTATCTTAAATTTTGGTTTGGAGACCTGCAGTATTTACATAAGGACGTTGCACTTAGTTTCTAATGGGATTGTGTGAGTGACTTGTCGAAAGCTTTCGACCATTGCAAGTCGGCTTTAATTATTATAGGAACTATTGGGTATGCTTTACTCACGTGTCAAGCATAAATTTGTGCACTCAGCTTTAATCCGCACTATAGGCCGGCGATATTACCTGGTTGCCTAAAGCAGAGCGACGTTCGAACTTGTGATTTAGTGGTTAAAAGTCGAAGACTCTCACTACTATGCTGTCGCATTACATGTCTCACTTGGGGGGGGGTTGAGTAAAAATACTGGACTCACTGTTGTTTGGGTAGTTTTTAAACCACAGTGTACAAACTGTTACGCACGTGGTGCATTAACTCAGTGCTTGGGAAGAGGTATTTTAGGGGGACTCTATCAGAAGTTTTATCTGCAATCATCATCTGCATATAATCTTTCTATTCACAAATAAGGTGGACAATTCAGAAATTGCTCACAAATTAGGAGGTCTACCTCACTCATAATCAGCGTCGAGTTGTCATATCACATCGGCACGATAAAATGAATCGTGTTTTAGCAATCCGGTAACATCGAGAATGTCTGAACATTGGTAATATGGTTAGAGAAGTAATGAAAAGGTGAGCATTAAGAAGTGTTAAAATGCAAGATGAAGAGTGGATGCATCTGCATTACCTTAACCAATTCTAAAGCATGCCTAAAACTATTAACTAAGTGAATCAAAGCCAGGTAGTCTGCACTTAGCAATATTGTTCAGACTAACAGTCAGCGATTACATAGTTTATCGCGTCTTGGTTTGGCCGCCTTTATCTTTCCACTACATTAACTGCGTAATACATATCTCAGCCAATTCAGTCGTTGGACATTTAAAACCGATTTCCCATATTGGACAGTTATCACTAAAAACCTAAGTACATCCTATTTCCGTGGCCATTCGACACATCCATAGAGTAATAAAGACCGGATTAATTTGACATTTGCATTTTTTGAAATCAAAATAAGTTAACTAACCAACCGATGTATCGCAACAAGAATAGTACATTTATCAGTAGCAAGGAATACCACTTATACATTTGCCTTTTTATTAAACAGTAAGTATAACTATTTTAGACCACACAAAGAACACTAATATTCTGCATGAACTGTTGTTATCGTTCTACTTTGGCAACACCCAATGATTCGAAATTGTGATCCAATATATCATCTAGGTCGGATCTTGTATGGATAAAACAAAAATATATCACAGTTACTAGGGCAGAGAGCATTAAAACTGGGTACTGATAATCTGGTGTATCACTTGGTTTGCTAACATAATTCATTACCGCATGCCACTTCTTATTCGTTGAATATCGGATTTGTCCATCTGGTAATGTTTCTTCTTTAGCCTTTCGTTTTATTATACTTGTTCTAAACAAATTACGATAAAGGGGAAAGATCCTAGAGTTCGAATTCGTGTTATATATATGTTCTAGCGAATGAACTCCGAATAGTATTCGATTCATTTATTTATTCACCAATTGTTTAGCGGGACCCCAACAATCTAGAAAAAGTTAGTAAGAAGTTATGCATTTGACAAGCGCAGATTGTAATAGCGTTTGATGGAATAAGTAATTAGCAACAAAATAATGTCTCATGATATTGGTCTATAGTGCTACGGAGAATGGCTTAGTTGCTGACTTCGGCACAACCTAGAGTAGGTGGAATTGTATGGTAGCGAATGGTCATAATTACCTAGGCGGAACCATGCTGCTCAATGTAGGTAATTTGAATCGTCGATAAGATGCTGTTCGTGATTACCGTCAACAAACAATAGCAGAGTATTAATTTCTCGCACATTGCTAGTAGAACAATTACCCTTTCTGCATGTAGTAAACCCTACCTGTTATCAATGTCACATCCTCAGTGGATGTTTCAAGCATACAATATCACGTATAACTGTATTCTGTAACTTCTCGATTTTGAACACAAGTTTTTATCAAAGGAAATCTACAAATCCCATGCAAATTCTTTCTCAAGAAAAAGCTTTGGCTGATTGTCACCTGTGCACCGTTTATTAGGAAGGTTAAATTAAGACCTACAAAGCGTAAGAAAATCTCATAGTCTACGCTTATATCAGCCTGTAATCTGACAAAGATGCAGTGCATTGAGTTATCACAGAATGACAGCACAATTAGTCGAATGTGGCTTCTATTAGGTTATTACTAAAACCTACCAGGCATCATAATTTTTATTCGAGGCGCAACGTTGATGCTTGTTGTTGGTAAACCTTATTGTTTTAGCCACTAGCGTCTCAAACGGTGTTTCACTTGCAACCAAGATTGGACTTAGGTAATACGATTTGAGGGATAGTTGGTTAGTGGGACAATATGTGAGAATTCTAACAGTGGGGATCCGAAGGAAAGCAAGAACTAAGTACAACTGCACTATTGCGACCGATTTTGAACCGTAAAGCTCGGGTTTTCTTACCACTAGTTGTGATAATAACGCGAATCTCGATCGAATAGTCTGTACCCACCAACATGTCTTAGACCAAAGGTCAGCGACCTTAGGGACATATGATTCTAGCTTTCTTCCATCTTTCTTTAACACCAGTCATTATCATACAACAGGTAAACGGTGGCTGAGCATACGTCGCACAAATCCAAACCTACTGCAAGATAAAAGTTCATTAGACTATACACAAAGTTCTCGGTTATTGAACAGTGAATAATGTCTGGTATTCGTCAAAGTAATCGTTCACATTTTACTGTTAAGTGCATTAAATGTATATATAAACTACTTTCCAATGGGTAGGTGTATTTCGTTACTGCACAAGGTAGTTGCGTGAAAGGGCATTGGATTAAGTGATATGCATACATTTACAGTGAATACGAAGTACCGGAGGAGATGGTTTTTCTTTCAGTTAATTGTTAACAAAAACAGCCTATAGCAAACGGCAAAGTGTTTAAATGAATTTTTCGATCTGAGTATCACAAGAATGCAAGCTGCATGTAGAAAAAAGTCCAGTACCGGAAGTTCAACCTTCCTGATGATAAGGTATAGCCAAAAACAAAGCAATCTAATTCAAATGAGTACATTTATAGATTCGACGAGGAGTGACAACCACTTAAAGACTATATATAAATAATTATCCAAAAGGGAAGTGTTGCAGGCTACAACTTGTTTGTCGTTGTTGTTTGGCGAAACTAGGTAGTAATATTTAGTAAATTGTAAATTTCTGAAGGCTTTATCATCAAATCTTATGGAAATGTCGCCGAACATGAACTTATCATCTTGTTAGTCGAGAGGTGAGTTTGGTACTGGTTTGTGAAGCTTAACTGACATTACACGCGCAGAGATTCCGAAGGGATATTTTTGCAAGAGCTCCTAGTAACGAGATCACTTTTTACTTCAGATATCAGTGACTGTTCGGTCAGTTGATAATAAAATATGATTGGGGTAAAGACACTGGCCTATACTTAACAGCCACGTTTTCTGTTAAATCTGTCGAGCTAAAGGCTGCTTACAGATTTATTCAAAAGTGACTCGTAACAAAGTATAGGGAGTAGGACTTTTTCCTATACCTAGACCATTAGCCTCCTTAGCATCAGTTTTTGCCACCAAACGTGTCCGAAGCTCACATAATGATCTATGATACTGTAAAATAGGGTGTTTTTTTTTCATAATACGGGAGAATATATGAACAAAAGCCATATACAGAGTCGACAGTCCGTAAGCAGACGCATGACGGTTTTGGCTATGTTTAAAAGAAACCCGTTTCGTCAAAAGTAAAAGTGTTTCACTCTATACTGTCTTATATACACATGCCACGGGATTATCATTTTGTAAGTCTAGTTAAGCAAGTCAATGATTTGGAATTAATTTCCACTCACAAACAGAAGCCGATGAAAGACATCAATATTTGACACTGACAAAGGAGACCTGACTAAAATAGGAAAATAACGCTACTTTCTTACATTATTTCTAGATTCATACTTTGGTGCATGAATAAACATCTTCACTTATGCATGCTATGCCATTACAAGTGAATCACTGGTTACAAATGTTTACGCAGATTAGCACTTTGTTCACGAGAGTAATCACTATTTAGCTGTTTTAACTTGGGAAAACAGATTGTAAGCTGACTGTTCCCGGTTTTGGATCTTGTGAGATACATAGTGCTTTCTGTGACGTCTGTGACGCTGGTGATACCTGAGTGCTCTTATTATTTACATATACCCTAGTTAGACTGATTGTAAATAAATCCAATTTGCCTGCACCAGCTCTGTGTCGGATTACCCATCCAAAAAAGCTCGTTGTCTATTGTTAACATAGATGTGCAGCATACCTGGTGTAAATGGAGCCCACGGGCTCTATTTAGGATCTACCTTCTGCAGAAGGTAGATCGTTCTACGTTAATTTGGACTATTAATGGTCTCAGGGAATAGCAATAACCTCTAGACTGGACATAAATGAAAACAATACGTGGTGTGGATTCCGAGATAAGCTTTTTTCAGGGCAAAATTGTTTTTGCAAGAAGCTATTTTTCGGCACAGGTCAGGCGACAAAGACGAAATGCATGGCATCTCACCGACATGTACACAATATCAACCATTTCGGCAAGAGTATGTACTTGTATGGATCTACATCTATCCTTGGTATTAGTTCAGATGTTTAGGAAGAACACATGAAAACAACACAAAAAACGACTGAATACCAACCAGTAAGAAAACCAACGCCAAGGCCAGAATTGAAGCATTCGTTTAAACACGGCGAGCGTTTTGGTCCAATATCTTTCTGACGATAAAGATTAGTTTAACCGCTTTCTTTACGTCGTATCTTTGTAAGGTATATTTACGTTTTTTGGTGGTATCTAGTGTGTGTGTGTGTGTGTGGGGGGGTTCTATCTATTCTAGTGAGAAATATTTTTCGATTATTGAAGTTCTCTTTCAGATTGATGTCGTTTGAAAATGGGTGAATTGTATCTCAGAACAGTAAGTTGTAGAAACTTAGCAGCTTTGGCGTTACTGAATAATATTAGTGAATTATAATGTAACCTATTAGTCAAACGGTTTTACCAGAAAGAACTGTAAAAACGGGTACATCTCATGTATGGTGTGGGCCACATAGATTTCAGCCTGCTTGAATATTTACCAAGTCAGCTGGAGACGTATAAAAATTATTCTAGTGATATGTAGTAGGAGTTGGTGTTAATCTATAATACAAACACATAGTTTAGGTTAGGTTTTAGGCAATAGTAATAAAACCACAATTTAGTACTTTCAGTAAACAATTGGAAAACTTTGAAAACATTTGTGAAGCATGGCATAAAACCGTATTAAGTAGCTAGCGTACATAACAGAGGTATTGAATTGTAGGTTAATGTTAGACAACATAGAATACCTGGTTACACTTCAGGCCTGTATGTGGGGTGTTAATAGTATCTGCATAAATTGTTATTTGTCCTTGGGTTCGCTCATAGAGGCCAGAATATGCCGCAGTTTAGGTATTTCATGATGTTTAGTCAGAAGGAAGGCCAAACGAACACAGATAGGTTAGCATGGATGAATAGAAAAAGGATTGCTGATTTAAGTTAGTTATTAATTTGTATCTTCACACCACCTATGTTTGTGCATCTTCCCGTTCCATCCGAGTGGTGACATGCTCTCCACATGACTTCCTTGTTTACAACGTGTGGTTGCAACTATGTTTCTGTCTTGATCAAGATCTGAAGTCTGACTTAAAAACATTTGACAAAGCCCAGATATCTTACTTTTCAGCCCTCTTTCATGGCTATGTAAACATATACACGTCCGTCTAGCTACATTTGGTCGCGGCGAGATGATGTCGTGTGCATACTTAAGATTGGTTGGGCGATATGGTGGTCGTTTCCATCGAAACTGGCTTTGTTAAGTATTACAGCCGACCTGAGTGGAAGAAGCAGTTTATTTCAGAGTTCATTCACTTGTACAAAAGCCATAACTATACTGTTGGAAAACATAATTCTTGACCAGTGCATGAATAGTGGGCTCTCGCTTTGAGTTCTGGTTGTAAGACAGCAGGAGACCTACCAAGACTAATATTTACAACTAAGAAACTCGTGCTTCTCCATGTTTATTTATTGTGTATAATCCACTAATGAAATCAGAAGCCCCAATTAGTATTATTAATGACCAACTATGCTCGAGTCAGTGGTTTAGGTGTTGTTGAACCTCAGTGAAAGGTCGATGTCTGGTTGATAGAAATGTCATAAGAAAGAAAACCACCCATTTTGAAGATAAAATAATGACCAACAGTAAACGCCGCATTGTTTGTTGATCTCTCAACCATATGAACAGCCTGTTTAGTCATTAAACTAAAGAGCTTTGACAATCGTCCCAAGGACTTCTACATACAGCTAGGAAATCTTGGACTTCAGAATAAATTCTGCTGGAAGGACACTAAATCAAATAAGACGCAGGAATAGCTAATAGTACTCTGTGGATGAAACACAACTGCCATTAGTTATAGAGCAAAATAATTTAGGGATAATCATAAGTAAAAAACTCGGCCTGGAGCCCTTCTAAGGTTGCTGCTGGTCCTAAAGCCGGACAAAGGAGGAGGGTTTAGGCGTAGGGTTAGCAACCTCATCCCGTAAAAAAACAACCGTGCTTGAAAACGCTAGCCATTTAAAACAATTTTAATTATTCTAATTCTTTCCTGGGAGTTGGAAGGTCTGCCATGACGCCTCATGTTGAAAGCCGAGTTTTTCTTCGGAAGTCACGAGGACAATGCCCCTTCTGACAACCAGAGCACCAATTAATATAGGTACGTGGAATGTTCGCATAATATAGGGGACAGTGAGAAGCATGAAAATAGCTGAAGAAATAAAAAGATACAACCTTGAGATACTTGGAATAAGAGAAACCGATTGGTTACAAGCTAGAGATCAACGACTGTCTTCATGAAATGTGCTCTTATACTCCGGCCACGAAAAAGAAAACGCCCTACACACACAAGGATCAACACCAACAAAGTTCCAAGAAGCATGGAAGGCTTTTATAGGATAGGAACCTCATGGACCCAGGATCATCAAAGCATCCTTCAAGACGAAGAAGGAAGGGGTTACAATGAATGTCATCCAGTGCTACGCTCCCACAAATGACAGCCACGAAAACGACAAGGATCAGTTCTATGCGAGGCTGCAGTCAATCATCGAGAAATGTTCAGCCAAGGACCTGACCATTCTGATGGGGGACTTCAACGCCAAGGTTGGAGTGGACAACACTGGGTATGAAGACATAATGGGAAAAAATGGACAAGCAGAAAGGGATGATAACAGTGAGAGGTTTGCAAACCTATGTGCCTTCAACAAAATGATTACAGGTGGCACCATATTCTCCCACAAACGCATACACAAAACTACATTAGTCTCACTGGACCTCATTGTGGAGAACCAAGTCGACCACTTCTACATCAATAATAAGTTTAGAAGGACCATGGAAGACGTTAGAGCAAGGAGAGGAGATGACATAGCTTCAGATCACTATCTGGTAGTGACTAAAATGAAACTGAAGCTGAAGCAGCACTGGACAACTGGAGCAGCAGTATTACACAAGTTTAATACAACCCTTCTCCGAGATATTAACAAACGCAACGAATTCAAAATAACTCTCAACAACAAGTTCCAGGCATTTCATGATCTACTAGAAAAAGGGGGAACTAATATGGAAGACAACTGGAAAGAGATTAAGGCAACGATAACTTCAACATGTCAGGAGGTTTTGGGTCCCAAGAAACATCACCAAAATGAATAGATTTCTGTTGGTACTCTGGACAGGATCCAAGAAAGGAGGAACAGAATGATAGCGATTAATAACAGCAGGGCAAGAGCAGCGAAAGTCATGGCACAGGCAGAATACACAGAGGATACCTCATCAAGATACCAAAGAAAGGGGATTTTGGCGATTGCGAGAACTACAGAGGAATCACTCTACTTTCACTACCAGGGAAAGTCTTGAACAGAGTGTTATTGAACAGTAGACACCAAACTTTGAGATTAACAGGCCGGATTTCATATGAACTAATAGTGTACTGACTAAATTGCGACTCAACGGTTCATTGTTGAACAATCAATTGAATGGAATTCACCACTTTACATCAACTTCCTCGACTATGAAAAGGCATTCGACAGCATGGATAGGAGAATATTCTGGAGCTTTCAACGACATTATGGTGTACCCGAAAAGATAGTCAACATCATACGGAATTCTTACAACGGACTACATTGTAAAATCATGCATGGAGGTCAGCTCACAGACTAATCCGAAGTGAAGACCGGTGTCAGACAAGGCTGCTTACTCTCGCCCTTCCTCTTTTTACTGGTGATTGACTGTATCAAAAGGACTGCAACATCTTAAAGCTATTCAAGAATACAGTGGACAACATAGATGCAACTAGATGGTCCTGACTTTGAAGATGACCTAGCTCTTCTATCCCACACACAGCAGCAAATGCAGGTGAAGACTAACAGTATAGCCGCAGCCTCTGCAGCAGTAGGCCTCAACATACACAAAGGGTAAAGCGAGATCCTTCGATGCGAAACTACGAACACTAACCAAATTACACTTGACAGAGAAACTCTAGAAGATGTTGAGGAAAACCTAGGAACACATTGCGTTGTGAATTGGAGACAGAAATGTAGAGAATGAAGAGTACTTGAGAAGAGCTGGAAAGGAAAGCCCAGGACAGGGTCGATTGGAGAATGCTGGTGGGTGGTGTATGCTCCACATGGGTAACAGGCATTGATTTATTGGTTGATAAGCAAAAACATGTAGATATCAGCAAGATGCAACGCATAGAATTCAGTATGTAGCGGTAAATAATCCCCAAAATAAATAGTTACATAGATTTCGACATTGATGCTGACCATGTTTGTTTTAGCGGACACTACTAGTTGAAGGCGCTCGGTCACGCATCACCACCAGGTCACGTGGAAAGCAGCTCTCTCTCTAGTTTGTCAGCCTAGACGTTGCTATTCCATTGCCGCTCTATTCACGATCAAATATAACTTCCTTTCCATCATTTATTGCCTTCTGATTTATTCTCATTCGTAAGAGTGGGTTCAAACGTTAGAAGTTGCCCTGGTAATACTGCAAACGTAACTTGGTCATATATCGGGTGCACTTCAAGTACAACCAAAGGTGTTGATTTATTTCTTTTGTCTTGCCACAGATTAATGGTCGACCTCATACCAGTTTCCCGTTGTTTTCGGACGACAACTCTGGTAATAACCCGCATCATTCTTCTGCTTCTCCTAGAACTAGCTTTTTTCAAAGCCACTAAAAAGATGACTATAGATCATTCGATCGACTATCCTTACAATGGGAACAGAAACCTTATTTCATAAGCTGTTTACTGGAATCCCGTTTTATTTTAACTGGCTCCTGAACAAATTCATTTCTTTATTTATAGAATGCCTTAAAAGCATATTTATTTAGATGCTCGCCTACTCTGAATATTCAACAGTGTTTGCACACTCACCTAAGAATAAAGCAAATGGCCTACAAGTAGGATATCTTGCTCATCATCAGCACTTAGATATGTAGCCCTAAACTTTGTTCGATTAAAGCCCGTTAAATCATAGAGTGGATAGATTTTGTAAATGTTAAAGTTACAATCAACAAACGCTTGACAGGACAAACTGCCACCTTGCATATTTGGTTGCAATTTTTTGTGTGGACTCTTTTATTAATAATCTGCTTGTTATTAGATTACATCATTGTTATGACGTGAATGAAAAGAAGGAGGAGAGTGATGATGATATTGGTTGGTGCGATCACCAATACGATGTGTGCCTAGCTAAGAATGCACGATTGACCTAAGCCCATTCACCCCCCTAGGCCGACAATAGGACAACCACAAGTGAGAGAACCAAGAACTGAGGACCGGAGAACCAGACCGAGGTCCAAGGTCGTATTATATTTTAATCATGGATTTATATATACATAAAACCAGACCACACAGTAAGCCAATCGGAAATCTAACATTTGTACAGAACGAAGGGAAGAATGGCAGTGAATGTTACAACTTGTACACAATTAAGTAGGCATAGTTGATAGTAAATAAACAACATACTAAGAGCAAAATATGCGAAACAAGAGAACCGGGCAAGGGGAACGTAACAGTCATAGAAATAAAATGTTAACACTGTCCACAGTTATAATAAATGAAATAATGTTATAAATCACAGTTCCCGAAGATAGCCAAATCTTCATTAGGTGCCCGGCATATCAATCATACAGCGTCTACTTGTCTTTGTGTACTGTTAGTGGTTGTAACATCACTCACACGTACATGTAATAAAGCTATTGCCGCTGCAAAGACTTCTGGAAAAGTCAGTAAAAAGAGGATGTTTCTGAAGTGCTTCTACATTTAAATCGTGGCAGACCTTTATATTATTTACATTGCGGATAATCCGATTGACCACTACTCTGGTGTTGTCACTTGTTCTTACCGGCTACCATGTAACAGTTCCTTGAGGAAATTTTATGGACCGAACTGCTGAAGTCCACACACAAAATACAGGAGGTTATTGATGTTGCCTAAAAGCGATTCCCTTATTAATGGAAATTTGATAATAATCATTAAACCTATTACATTGTAGGCCACAAGAAACAAAAAGTTAAACTTAGGTTTTTTACACACTTCTTGACCACAACAGAAAATGACCATTGATACCACGAAGTAAAAATAGTTAGTAAAGACAGGGTAGAAGAAAACGAAAAATATGCAAAGTTGACGGCGGAAAATAAAAGTGATTTATTTTAAAAAGCATATAATCAAACGTAGAAACAACTACTAGTATGTTATAATAGTCACTAAAAACTAGTAAAACAGTTACTTAAGCAAACAGTAACCAGACGAGTAAAGGCCGGCCACTGATTTTATACGAAAAATATGTTAAATGAAACAAAATTTAAGCCATCTTCAACTATATAAAAGATACTGAAAAGGTAAATATCTACTAAACGTTGGGCTCAAAGTAAATTTTTTGATTAAAAGTGATACTTTTTGCTGCATCCTAAACATGTTTCCGTTTTTTCGTATACTTCTGATTAAAACCGGAAGAACATTAGTAAAGTTATATAAGTTAGATTGTGACTGGCAAGTGGAATCCAGGACGCTCGTTTCGTCCTATTTGTGACTCATCGGTTGGATGTACCTGCATCCCAATGTTGATGTTCATAGTGGGATTCAAACTCTCCGTTTCGTGTAGAACGCCACTGTGTTCACCACTAGACTACTGAGTCCAGACAGTCACACTTGTGCAACGGGCACATTGGTATTAGGATGAACTTGTATGTGTATCTAGGTAATCCGCTCAGGATGCGCATATAGCAACAATGATTGATCAGCTTCAGTCTATAACAAATCAACGGGAATATACAAGTTCATCCTAATACCAATGTGCCCGTTGCACAAGTGTGACTGTCTGGGCACAGTAGTCTAGTGGTGAACGCGGTGGCGTTCTACACGAAACGGACTGAGTTCGAATCCCACTGTGAGCATCAACATTGGGATGCAGGTACATCCAACCGATGAGTCCCAAATAGGACGAAACGCGCGTCATGGATTCTACTTGCCAGTAACAATCCAACTTATATAATGCTTATGAAAAATTTGCTATATCTAGGTAATCCGCTCAGGATGCGCATATAGCAACAATGACTGACCAGCTTCAGTCTATAACAAATCAACGGAAATATACAAGTTCATCCTAATTAGTAAAGTTATTTAAAATCGGCAGAAGTTCAGAAAATTTCATTAATTATTAAAGTAGTCATATTACTTATGTTGTTTTTTTTCCTTAACTAGTTGTCAATAATCGTAACTATGTAATATCACTTTAAATACGGTTAATTTATAGGGTTGATGAAATACCCAACCCTACTACACGTATCGTTGTCCATCTTGGATACTTAGTGAAGTGAAGATGTAGTATTTTGAAAACAACTGCTTAAACAGGAAGACCATTTTCTTTTGCGAAAATAAAGAACGTTACAAATAGCACATACATTGCCTTCAGTCATCTATTTGCACGTCATTTACTTTCCTCGAATGAAGTGGGTCCTAGTCTGGCTTTTCTTAGTTGTCTTCTTCCTTTCTAAGTATTCTGAACACGCCCTATTTCCTACTATATTGCAGTTTAGCTCTATGGCTGTTTATTATTGAAACTTCCATACGACATTTTGAGATGCACTTCTTATAAACGATCTTGTAGGTAGTTTTCATCACAAAGACACTTTTATGAAGCTTGCAAAAGATTATGATGAACAGAGAAAATAAAACAGCATTAAATTCATTTCTCGATTCTCATATAAATTTTTCATTACAGACAATGTTATCTTATAGGCTTTTTGACAGACACATTGTGTTCTTTAGCATTCATACATTTTAAATGCATCACCAATTTTGTTTGAATGGGTGATTATAATACATTTAGAATAGTCGGCAGCAGTTAATGATATATAAGTTACATATCTCTTATGTAGGTGCTACGACGCAAAAAATGGTTGAAATACCGAAACGCCAACGGGATGCCTTGTCGATCACTGCGCGTCTGCCCTTTGCCCACTCAGTTCCAAGCCGGAGATAGAAGAACACAAGACGATAGACCGACCGGACAGGAAATCTAGCCAATAGAGCATGCGTTATGGCTATGACCTGACAGGCTTGAGAAAGGGTGATCGCTTAGAACTGTGCCTAAACGATCAAATCCTACCCCAGAGATATGGATAAAAAGAAAATGTACCAACGGATAAGATTTAAGATCAAGTCTCTTATTGATTTGAAACAAGGGTTTTTATAATACTACTAGACTAAATAGTAACAAAATATACAAAATACATTAAAGACTAGACTAGGGGATTTGTGTACAAAAATTAGAATAATGAGGTCATGAAGACGTTACAACGACTAGGAAAAGAAAACAGATATGACGACAGTTAATGAATTCATGAAAAGTTTACATTACACATAACACGCTTAATAAATGTTTAACAAATACAATGTTACCGTCGGGGTCTCAACATTCTGAAGAAAAAACTCTGCAGACTGTGATTTCGATTCTTTCCCCAATATAACACTTATTATGAACCAGCGCCAGTTAAATACATTTTTACTTATTCATTTGTGTAACTACGTAGTCCGAATTTGTGTCAAAGCAAATCAACTATCCACCTTGGAACAACATTTATGTCTACACAAAATCGAATCACGGCATATGAAGTGTTAGATACAATCTGAGGTGTCAGATTATCCTAAAGTGTGCTCTTCTATCTAAGTAATGTAAATTCATAATCAGACATGATCAATTGGCTTAAATAAGATGACTATCCTTTTGAGTAAACTAATCAATTCGGGTGTATGATGACCGTTCTAATGAACGAAGGTATATGCTAAATCTAACTGAATTTTGAGTCTAATTGAGATTGCGGTTATGGATTTATGCTCTAATTCTTGTCAAAGTGCTTAGTCTCTATAATTGATTTAGACCATATTAACAATAGTACATTATCAAGATTATCGAGAAGTTGTCAAGATTTGCAGTGATAAAGGTGATCACATACAAATCATATTTATACGAGGCATATTCATAGCACTCTTGAAAGTTGACGGAAGTACTAACCAAACATTTAATGAATGTTTGATTTCAACTGAGAACGTTTTTTAGTTTCTTTTATTAATAAGCTGTTATAGTTACAATTACTATCAAGATCATTATTGATTTTATTGACTATTAACCTGATTCTTGATTGGTACAATAAATAAACTAAAAAATGTCTTCTCCCAATTTGATGACTGATAGAAATCTAACAAGATTCATCAGTTATACTCCCTAAAATTTACAGTCGACCTTCATTTTATGTCAATAAGTAAATTATAGGCAGATGTGAATAATGGTATAGATGGAGAACCGAACAGATGATGAAGTTGTTCTTATCCTTCAAATCATGAACAGTTGTGTACTATTGTAATGTACAGAAAAAAAGCGCCTAAAACAAAAGCGAGTGACAGGTTTGATATGCTGGGCACCTAAAGAAGGTTGATTATCTCCTAGAACTGTTGTTCTGTAGACTATTCCATTATTTTTGTTTGTATTCAAGGTGAATATCTCCTTCCTATCATTACTCAGTTCCTCCTGCCCTATCCTCGCATTCAGTACTTTAACTGTAATTTTATCATTTCTCAGTGATAAGCTATGGTTAGTCAATTATGTATGCGTACTCCAGTTTACACTCACTATTACTTCTATTTTGTATAAATGTTAGTTTTCTGATTGGTTGACTGCGTGGTCAGGTTTAATGCATATATAAAGGAATGTGTGAAATATAATATGATCCCGATTCTGGTTCTGCCTGGTTGGTTCTTCTATCTCCAGCTTGGGACTGAGTGCGTATTGGGCAGACTCACATTTGGCAACTAGATACACCTCATTAGCATTCGATATCCCAACCAATTTTATTTGCGTCAAGGTTGTATGAAGATTTTTACTGATTATTATTTAAGATTGTCACTGTTAGGGATTCGAAATCCCTAGAAATACAATTGATCATTTTATCAAGTTGTATTGATTTTTTGTACTCATGATTTGTAAACTATCATCACTTGTATGTGAGTACATTTGACAACATTTAATTGTATTATTAAAAATGTTGATAATTTTATTTGATGAATAATCACCATGATTATTTTGTATATATAAGGAAATGTGTAAAATATAATCTGATTTTGAATCGGATTTTGAATCTGATTCCGATCTGTCTGGTTGGTCTTTGTCTTATTCTTCTATCTCCGGCTTGGGACTGAGTGGGCTTAAGCCAGACGCGAATTATCAACTAGGCACACTTCAATAAGCGGCCGCACGCAGCACAGATCGCTCTCTTCGCGTCATAACAGTCACTATTAAAGACGTGAATAAGAGATTCACAATAGACATTCAATATCCGAAAAAAAGCATTTAAAGTAACATTTAGAGTATAATTGTTTGAATTACAGTACGAAGACTATCCAATGTCTTCAATTCAATATCCCGTCAGTTATTGCTTTCTCGTAAATATGATTGCATGACAAATTCATTAAAATAATTGGATTTAATAGACACGATCACAAGAGTAATTTGCTTAGCTGTACACCATATGTGACATCTCTACACGTGTATATATCACTACAGATACATCTATGTTGGAAGTTATATACGATATGCCACCAGGCAACTTAGTCAACAAGCAAGTCAATATCTTTCAGTATAGTTTAGTGAACGTTAAACAGATGGTATACGCAACTCAGTTTTATCTCATTTGATAGATAGTGATCATATAATAGAAAGAATCAAATCATTTAAATTGATACACTATATACCATTACAAATTCATTTTAGTTCAACAGCAACATTTAATTACATAATGCGTCTGATCAAGATGATAACAGTATGAATAACAAATTCATTAATGAAATACACTTGTTTAATTTCATCAACAGTTTTGTAGTATGTAAATAATATTAATGTTAACAAATATTCTTAACATTAAAGAAATGAAAACTGTACATTCAAAGAAGTAAAGATTATAACAAGTAAATATGGATTGTTTATCTTTGAGTATGTAGATAACCATCTTTGAAATCTTTAAAATATGAAAATGGACGTTTACGTCTTCCATGATCTAACATTAAAGAAAAATAAGTAAATCATTTATTTACAGCGCCGTTGAATAATACTCATGTAGTGAATAGATTACTTACAATTTCTTATGTACAACAGAGCATATGTCCGCGTTCAGTTTACAAATGGTATAATTGTCGTTTCAAATCATTGACCACCTTGATTCAATGAGAATACAGTATTTATGACTGGAGAGCTCATTGAGAAAATGTAATTATCATATAGAGGACAATAAATACTATACATCGTCTTGGGTTCGATTCCTAGTGGAGTCAAAGGTGAGTACTTCTGAAGAGTTCCATATTACAACAAAACAGCTGTTCGGCATTCCCTAGTTTTTAGTGGTACCCAACCAACATCAATCTGTAACAAACGTAAACAACTACACTCAGTACTTTACTCCACAAACCACCTCAATTCAAATAAAAGAATCATAGTTGGTACTATAACGAAACAGATATGATGATAAAGAAATTCATCTATGTGACTGAAAAGTTGTCAGTTCATTTTTCAAATAGTTTATAGTAAGACTCATTATAATGTGTCTTCCTCACGGAAATATTAGCTAAAATAGCAAAGATTTATCCAAGGAAGTGTGCACACCACAGTAGCTTGAACTATATATATATATGGTTTCCACGATAAATCCTATTTTACTAAAGGTTTTTATGAAGGAGGCATATTATAGCGAGCCTTATTCCATTTATAATGCAAAAACTTATTACTAAATAACAATACAACTATTCATAAATACTGTTTACTGTATCACTCACGTTACAGCCCTAATTGTAACCTTATATCCCCAGTTTTTAACAAATTCATAACCCTAAATATTAACTCTGGAATCGCATTAAGCTTTACCTTACATTGTATCATGCTTCTTCAGTCTTACATCACTACTGAACTTAATTTCAAGTATACAAGTGGAATTTGGTTCGAAGTTCAAGTTTTAATTAGAATTTCTTCATGCTAATGTTAATCTGTATGATAAATGTTGTTTCCAACCTTAAGTCCAGATTGTATTCCTGAACTTAAGTACATCAAGGCTGTAAAACTGGGCAAAATCTAATGCCATGTAGGCCAAGCATAGGGTAATGTTGAGTAAAACTCTGTAATAATATAACGTTGAGAAAAGTATTACAAAGCCCTATGTTTTTCGTATACTACCCAATGTTCTACATCCTGTTTTCCCCAATCTTATTATGATTTGGCATCAACTTTTGGGCCACTGGACTAGTTCCACTTTCAGTATGAATAAGACAGAAGACTGGATTGCCTGTTATAATCATGCAGATAGGAGTTGATCCAACCTCTATTTTGGTATGTAGACAGATGGAGCTGTAATTGTGTTGAGATGAGGCGTTTCTTTCAGCGACTGTTCTTTTTGTATAACCTATTCTTTTTCCTGAAACCTGATGCAATCATATATCTAACAATAACAGCCTAATTTTAATTGAAATTCATAACCTTTAGCCTAAATACTTATTCTAGCTATGATATATTGCCTATGGTAAGCATTTTTAGTTTAAATTGGCGTAAAACTTGAAGCCAGTTGCGGGTCTCACATAAGTTAGTTGGTAAATTTTACATTGTTATCTAAATACGACGATTATTTGTTCCATTGCCATGGTTCAGCTAACTGTCATACATCTACATCTGTTAACATTGTCTGGATTTGTTCATCCATGAAGTGCTTCAGCTGCTAATTTTTCTTTGTAAGCACCTTAACTTTTCAGAAGGATTCTAATGCTGACAAATTCGGTTTGATGTTCTGTCTGCAATTAATGTAAAGTTATTCTTGATAATACTTTCAAATTTCTTTAACTCTTTTGAGAATAAGTGTCAAGTGTTGTTTGCATTCCTTAACCCTTATGTTCAAATGTTTAGATATTCCACCCACATTTTTTGTACATTTGGTTTTCTTTTTCCTGTCTTCTTCAGAAACACTTTGCAATAGATGTTTACTAGAAGAATATACATGATTTCATTGAGTTATAACTGTTTATCTACCTTCTCCGTTATGAGATCTCATCCATTAAATAAATTCCTAATAACTATAACTTTTGTTGTAATTGAATGTGCTGATTTATAATCTAAGCATCTCTGAGAATGCGTCGACTTAAAGAAGTTGTCAGTTTTCATATTATTGTTTATTTTTTTCAATCTAGAAATCGAAAGAATACCAGTTTACTATTAACAGATTCCGTTCCTATAGTAGAACTAATGCTATCTGATATATTGTTAATTTTCACAAGAGACTCATTCAACTAACCTCGTTTTGTAGTAACAAAGATATCATCCACATATTACAGCTAAAGTTTAGGAGGAATCAGGGGTGTCGACAACGCATTACATTCTATTGAATGCATAAATGAATTAGCAACTATCAGTGATACTAGTAATCCCATAGCTATACCTTCTTTCTGTCATTAAAGATCACCTCTACGTGTAATTATAACATATGTGCAAATTAAATATGCCGATGATTATAATGATTGACATTAATGAAACAGTGTGTAACAATGCTACGTAAAACAATTGGGTATAAAATATTAAGTTAAATTATCTCCATTTTATGCATACACAATTTCACATCAAATCAGTCTCATATCTTTTGCATTAGCAAGTGAACAAGTGAACTGATCGATTGATGTTAATACAACCTTGATAACTTTGATTAATTCACCCCTAAGGAGCTGGGACCAGATTTCCAAGTGAAACATTGGAACTATTAAATTTTAGTCAGTGAGATTATTTCAAACATAATCCATACTTCTAATTAAAAACCAAGTCTTACCAGTTAATAAACTGTCTACTTTTGAAATCATTAAAGTGGTAATTTTGAAGAGTCACTATAATCTATGTAATAGTCATCAACAACTAATATATCAGATGAAAATAATAACTGACAACAGATATGACATGAAATAAAATCATTAGTAAAGATGCTGGATATAATACAGTAGAGGAATACTGAAAACTTTTAGAATAATTTAAACTTTTACTTTCTTAGTAAATAACATCTAATGGTAGATGCGATTTTTTTAAGAGAATTGCAAAACTATGACCTACAGTTTCGTTAATCATTTTTCTTATCTGATAAGTCGTGTTACCTTAGTGAAATACTTTTATACGTAAATGTTAGGAAATGCGGTACATCCCAAATAATTTGACCTAAATCAACCTAAAGAAGAATACTTTTGGTAATCTTTATGTTTTATTTAAACTTTAGGTGTAAAGCTGAATTTAGCCCTACATGAATTAGATCCTACAACTTTCTACGTCACTTGTTTCTCGTTTAAAAACAAAATTATAATTAGAAATTGGATTTATAAAAATAATTATTTATGAATAGAAGGGGTTTTGTGGAGATATGTGTTCAGTTTAGTTGTTTATATTCATCACAGATTGATGTTGGTTGAGTACCAGTGAAAACCAAAGAGTATTGGGAAACCGTTTACCCATAATTAGTATGGGGCATCTTAGCAGTATGCACCCGCGATTCCTTCATGGAATCAAAATCAGAGCCTATAATGGAACGACTAGTTAACCCTCTGTAAACTCTCTACAACCAACTTAATACCTATCTCCACAAAACCAACTTAATTTAATTAAAATGATCAGCTCACTAATGACTAACTTCAGGATATCCCGCAACTTCTAGTATGAAGTCGTGATAGATGGAGTTCAGACTTGTCAGGAGTAAGATAGTTATCACCGATGTCAATCGATGATCATCGAACTATATTACAAATTAATGGAAGTGAGAATCGCAACACTAGACTCCGGCTGGATTACTGGTGCGGAGAGTTAAGCGGTCACTAACCTGATTTTGATTTCTGCCAGAGGTGGGAGTGTGCACTCCAAAAGTGTCCCGAACTAAGATGAAACGCCTATCCATTGTACCATGATTTTCATCGGTACCTAACCTACACCAATCTGTGACGAATACAAACAACTAAAATTAATATAATTAGCATACATTTAGATCTTCCCATTGATTTGTCATAGACTAAAATTGATCAGTCTCTGTTACTGTCCATTAGACTAGTTTCACATAGGACGAGACGCGCATCCTGGATTCCGCTTGCTAGTCGCAGTCCAGCTCAAACAACTAAACTCAATATTTATAAATTATATAAAAAAGTCTTTTTAACACTATTTAATAAAAAATAAAACAGAAAAGGACATACCATGACTTTTAACTGATATTGTCTCACGTATAAATCCACAGAATATTATTAATATGTATACAAACATTCTTATTAAACTTGAACATATTAACTATTAAAAATAAGTAATATAGTTTAGAAATAGATTAAATTGACGTAAATACTTTTAAAAATGGCATCACTTCCAAATGCTAGACTGAGAGAATCCCAGTTCAGTCCAGTTTACATCCTTTGAGGTATTGCAAATTTCTCCAATACATATATATACTATGATTTCTTCAAATTTCTGATTAGTCAATCTTTTGACTAGATAATTATCCAATCAGAATTGTGTAATTTTGAACCAATAAAATTTCAGTGTAAGCAATATAAAATGTAATTAATTTAATTTTAAACTATTGGTAAACATAATACAAGCCTTTGTTAAACAAATTAAGAAGAATTACATAGTATTTTATTGTTTACAACGAAAATAGATAGAGAAATAGATACATAACAGTTGTAACCATCTTAGAATGAAATGTTATTTGTAGTTAATGGTGTTTTCCCGCTTAAAGAACAAATTGTTGCATATTGAATGTTGACAGATGTTATGTCTGAAAAAGGCAATAATCTTTAAGGTAATCATCAAAACATGTGTGGAAAATAAAGTTAATTATTATAATGTACATATCAGACTCTAGACTAAGTAGTTTTTCTAGTTGTACAAATATGTAAAACAGAGAGTTAGTTTATGGTGCTTGGATTAGGCTAATGTATGGTATTCATATTATTGTACTATTATTTAATATTCAATACAATCTATCCAAGTGTTTTCTTACAGGATTTTCCATTTATAAAGTTAAAGAAAGAAAGAATAATTGGATGCAGGAGAATAAGATGATAATGGAAATTACATTCAAAAGTTGAGTAAAATTACTAGCATGATGAATAGATTGACAGAGTAAAAACGGAGTAGTGCTCAAAAAATGATGTAACAATCAAAAAGACCAGTCGACACATGAAATGAGTTACGGATCGATTAAATATCTGAGACTAAGGTTACTAGGGTAATGCTAAATTAACAACTGTATTTTTTTTAATGTATAAGTTCGATGTCGAGCTTTTGCAACTGATGGCCCTGGAGAAACTCAGTGAATTAGATTTTTTTTCAGTAATGATTATTGCCAGAGATTTTGAAGTAATAATTTCGTGTCCACTATCAAGTAGATGATGAAGGATTTCACTACTGAAAACACGTTGGCTATTTAGACTCGGTTATGTACTCAATGATTGGGACATTAATCCTTAATTCTGTCCTTCTAGTGCAAGTGATTTAGCATGTACGCGCAAACTAGTAAACTTAGTTGAGGGCAACATGAAAGAGGAATTTGTTCACGTCTGTCTGTTCCAACAAGTAATTTACATGACACAAAGAGACTAAATTCGCATCCCAAAAAGTTCTACTCAATGCTTCACTTAGTTCAAAGGTACAGTTGTCAGTTTAACATTATTCTGGTAACTTTAGTTCTAGACATTTAACTGTGTAACATACCGTCATATGTTTGTAGTCATTAGTTCCCTATCTTCATTCTTATGTCACTTTTTCAGCATTATTTTGTTTTAACTCTGTCAGTTTAAACATTTTACAATTGATATGACGCAACTTTTGGCCTTAGTACTCATTATCTAAGAAACTTGTCTTCTTTTTAAATATACTTCTGGAATTTTCATATAGGTTAACGTCTCAATATTTAATTATTTCGATCGTAATTTGTAACTTTGTTTACATTATTACCTTTCTTCTCCATGAATATGATATGACATATACACAATGATTTTAAATAATTAGTACTAGGTCTATTTCAATTGTGTTCATACTCTCCTCTTACAGAGGTTTTTCATCATTTCAAAATTTTACTGGGTGATCATATTAAGTGATTGGTGATAGTCAGCAGAAAACACTGTCTAACGTATGTTTAATGATATTTGGCATTCATTAGCAAAATGTATGTTAAATTTTGAGGTTATTAGTGCAGGGTTCGGAGCCGAGTAACTTGGTTTTACAGTCTGCGTTATTATCACAGAATTATTTATACTGTGATTAACTTATGTAGGATACGGGTATGTGATTACTGAGTAATTAACAACGCAGTATTAACTAAGTCCTATTAAGCAACTTGTGATGTGACTAATTTAAGTGATTGGGTGTAAAAAGTTTCAGTGTTAGGTGATTGGATATAGTCAATAGGAATGCCTGGTTATTGACATTCATTAACAAGGTTTACTTACAAATCGATGAATTATTTACTGACCTGACCATTCAATCCTAAATGAATAGACTTCAGAAGACAGAGTCATTGACCAAGTGGATGTATATATCAATCAAGCAAAATGGTTATTTACATATGAAGTTATTTTACTAACATAATATGACCTATCAGATATGAAATGTGAATAGTTAATAATGAAAATATATCATACAACAGCCAGTAATTCTTCAACATTTCTTACAAAATTAACTAATAGAAAAAAAGTAAACTAAGATTATTCATAATGTCACCAAAGTTCATTCGGCTAGCTGTACCAAACACATTCAGTCATTTTCTCATTCAATATAGTGAATGATTATTGCACAATGGAGCATAATTTTCACAAAAGATTTCATTTTAACACCTAACTTTTAAAACAAAGTAATTGCAAAATATGACATTTCATTTCGGTAGGTGCTTGTCAGCTTCGACACACTGACGAATGTAAATTAATTAATAATCCGAAGTGAGTAAGTAATCAAGTTCAAAGCAGTAATCTAACTGAAATTAGTTTACAGTCTATGAACCTTGGATTCTTAGTTTCGAAATGACTAGTTTATGATATCAACTTTAGACAAATTATAAGTTAATAGAAATTGAAATGAGATGGTTTTTGTAGACTGGTATTAAGTTTAGTTGACTGAATTCATTGCACATTGATGTTGTAGGATAACATTAAGAACCAGGAAGTACTGGACAGCTGTTTTGTTTTAGCATGGAACTTCTCAGCAAAGAGCACTCTAGATTCCTCCCCAGGATCTTCAGGTTGGCGAACATCCAGCCGTCTGCACCAATAAGCCGATATCCAATGGTAGAATTCCCACTTCCATCGATTTGTGATACGGTGCAACTTAAAGCCCCTGGGGCGGAATCTAGGTGCACACTGCTGATGAGTCCCATATAAACAGCTGTCCAGTGCTTTCTGGATTTCATTGGTGTCCTACACAATCAATATGTGACGAATTCAATCAACTAAGCTTCATTGAAATTGTCAGGGTGATCATCATCATAATCATTTCCGGAATAAATGTTTATTCTAGTGAAATATAGATAAACAATGTAGATACAAATCAAAACCAAACAAATGTTCCATTGAATGAAGACTAAGTATAATGTATAAAAAATGATAAAAATTGGCAAAGTAGAGAGTGAATGTTCATTAAAGTTGTTCATATAATTATGGGAATGTATAACAGTGATAATAATACAAAGATATGAGTAATAATAGTGACAATATCTGTAAAGGAAAACAAAACTAGGAAAATACAAAAGGGAAAAATCGATACATACATTATATGAATTGGTTCAGCTTATGATAAATGATATCTCTGGTCTGATGTTGATCCTGGTAAAAGAGGCGGCTGTACATATTTCTTTTTAATGCAAAACTCTGATTTTTTTTAAAGTCTGAATAGCTATTGATTCTATCACTTGAAGAAATTTTAGTCGTATAGGCTACGATAGACAGTTATTAACACGGTATATTATTGAAAAACGACTGACTGATGATTACAGTATGACCCATTTCAAATAAATGAGTGAGTACTGAACTAGTAATTCTCGTAACTACTGTTATGTCGGATTACTAAATAAAGGTGAAAAATTTCCAGAACTGTGTTTTAGAGGACTAATTCATTTATTCTGGTCGTGTGTAATGTAAACATTACATTTCTATTATTGTTATGTTCCTCTAACTCTATCCTCCCGTCTAGTACATTTGCTGTTATTATATTGTCTCTTACTATGGACTACAGTTAATTGGTTGTGTACAAGTTACCCCTATTCACTGCCACAATCTCTTCTGTTTTGTATTAATGTAAAATGCCTAATTGGTTTGCTGTGTGGTCTGATTTTGTGTATACATAAACGCATGATTGAAATACAATACGACTGAATTGGATTGTGTTTGTTTAGCTCATAAATCGTTGTTTTCTCTATTCCGGCTTTGCGGACTGGTAGTCGCGAGGCAGACGTGTCCGTATTCTGATTGGCAATGATCAAGGGCACTGTGTGTTTTGCGTAATACATAACAATTGCATCTTTGTTCAGGCACACTGGGAGATATTCATTAGCATAAAAATTCAAATTCCTAAAATATAAGTAGATATAACTTGCTCCACGTGATCAATTGAACTGATAGGTGTAAAATGAGATCACCATTTTAGGTAATTCATCTTTTAGTTTAATGTCACTATCGAACGTGTAAGAAAATATTGATCTTAGCTTTCCTGCTTTCAACGTTCTCTGAACTGTTCTGCGTAACCTCTGGATTAATATTTCATTGACAGAATTACTTCTGAATTGTAGACTCATGAAGAGCGATTCGTTACAGGCAGTTTCAACTATTTCCACTGTAATTTTCGTGGTTATATGCTTATTAATAATAAGATTACTATTATTATTAATAAGACATCCATTGTCTTTAAATGTATCAAGCAAGCTGTCCAATTCTTCTTTTACAGTATCGGTGGAGCATGTGGTTGCTAATGCAATCAAGTGGTTTTATCATATTTGTTTTGTATTGCAAACGTACAATACTAAGAAAATTTGTATATTACCCTGTTCACGTACTTTACCTGCTCATCTTCCTCCTTATTGATTCTTCGGCTCTTTCAGTAGGTAGGACATCTAAAAGTGGCTATCCTACGTTCATAATCTTCTTCACTTATGAACTTGATAGCTGGGTGTACTTCATTAAACTGCCTAAGAATTTCCAGTTGCACCGCATTATTTTTTACATAGGATGCACGTATCATCCATATATCAACAGTAGAATGTTAACTTTAGAGTAAATTCCTTTAATGAATCATTCTCTAGTTTGGGTAGGAAAATGTCAATAAATATGGGACTTAACTTCTGTAAAATTTATGTTTTATTTCATCATGTCCATTTGTACTGCATAACTAGATCTATGCAATTCATAATTGTCTGGTATGTTGTTTCTTTCTTTTCTAAACAGAGATTCTATGTACTTCTTATCCTCACTATCAACAGTAATGATAATAATAGTAATAACCTAACAAGTACAAGGAATATAAATAATTGTTACTATTATTTAGTTAACAGAAATGTCATAATATTGTTTAGTTACAGCAGTTGGTCATCACATGACAAACCGTTATTTTTTTTTTCAATTACATATTCCGTAGACTTACTGATTATTATTTTGTTTATTAGAAGACTGACAGATAGTTACTACAGATTGTTATTATTATTATTATTATACAGCTAAATCACAGTTAGACAAGCATAATAAAATTTAGTTGTTGGTAATTGTCAATAATTGATTTTGGTCGGGTACCACCGAAAACCAGAAAATACTGGATAGCTGTTTCATCCAAGTATCGGACTACTCAATGAGCGCTGTACCACTATTTGATCATTGGGATATCTACCATTGGAAGCTAACATAGTAGTGAAGATAGTTAAGAGTTTACCAAAAGACCCAAAAACTATGGATTTTACAGTGGAGTTGAAAGTACCCACTGCTAACGTTTTATCCAGTGTTACTTCTAATATTCTATCGATCTTATAGTTGTGATTATATAAATGTTGATTTCATTCTTCATTATGTGAAAAACCTGTCTCTATGTGTTTTCAAGATTTTCATCTAGACTATATATATCAATTAATGTATGCAATTGTTCTGAACACATTTTATAAATCTTCCATAATGATTGCCTTCCTTTTAACTCTTCAAAACAAGTATGATATAGTGTATGTTGAGCGGTCATTTAAATAATGATAATAACTATAGTTACTTAGGTTGTAAAGTAACAGTTGAAGAGAAATCCCTAAATGAATGAATTCATTTTATTTTATTACATTTGTTGCTCTTTCTATATTCACATTTATAAATTAGAAAAATTGTATGACATGTGTATGTAACTATATAATCAGTTTGGGTACCACCTTACATCATTAAAATGTGACGTTTGTTTGTCTAAATCTATCACAAGTAAATAGGAAAATTTGTCTATACAACAGAATGTAAATGTTCTTTTACTAAAAATATCCTAAGTGATCACTTCTTTTTAATTGGTTAACTGTAGATAAATCACATAACATAACATGTCATAATCATGTGTTTTATTTGGTTTCGTTTATCCTAATGATTTCAATTTATCGACAACACTGGTTTCATTAATTGGCTAGTAAAGTAAGTGCAGCTATCTCTTAACGGAATGGGAAAAATGCATATGTTCTGAATTTCATTGACAGCCAGTGTCTAACATTAAAATAATGCCACTACCCCTTTATATATATATATATATATATATATATATATATATATATATATATATATAGTCAAACGAGGAAAATACTTGATATGACTTGTGCTACTGCCAATCACGGAAACATTAACCTTGATAAGAGCCAATATCGTAACCTAGACAGCAAGACTATTAGTTCTATACCTACGCGTTTATCCTGTGGTTCCTAGTCCCCAAGCAAGATTTAAGAATACATGATAAGTCAGCTAACAACCAATCAGTTCATATTTAACTCATTCGTCTATATGTGTACAAAAATTGATCCTACAGAGAACAAGTAAGAAAAATAACATTCATGCAAAGCAGGAATAATAATAATTACAAACTGAGGGCTGCGGGGGGTGGCAGATTCGTATTTAATTAATTATAATTTCTGTATAGAAAAAGATATGATAACAGTTCATGGGTCTAATAGGAGGTTAGGGCAAGTGGAACATAACAATAATAGAAATAAAATAATCGACTTACATCTACTCAAAATAAATGAAATAGTCTTTTAAAAGACAATTCCGTTAGTTATTTTTCTTGATTCGCGCTATATAACAATACTATAACAGTATAAATGAAGTGATCAACATAATGTCAAGTGCCTAGGTTTTAAGTTAATTTCCAAGATATATCTACATTCTTGAGGTGATTGATGCATTTTATAGGATTCAAAACACCATGTAACTCAATGGAGTAACACAATAAGAGATGTGACCACTAAGTTACTAGACCTGTTTTGAGTACACTTAGTTAGATTCAAATTATGTAAGATGTAAGCTTACTTCAGATCTCCTATTCTTGTTCTCAATAAAGTATCAACACATGCCAAAGTTGACACTTAAAACTTTTCAACTAATCAAGATGAAATATCGACATTTTCGAAATAAATCTAAACAACTAGAAAAGGTTTGTTTCACTTCACTTTCGAACAAAATTCAACATATTTTCAACTTGTCAATCAAATCATTCTTCTCATGTAGTACGATAATAAGAATAAGAATAATGCTAAACATTCACTTTACATTTCATTACAGAAGGTTATTGTAGACAAAGCAGAGATTTAAGAGACATAACTACTCAGTTATCCTTTCTATTAAAGTATTCTGGTATATACGATGGATGAAAAAAGTTATCACATTATTAGCTTTCTAAGTTCATATGATCATGTTTAAATTTGGTAAACATGAATATTGAAAAAAAGTAAGTTTATTCGCAGAATGTTCAGTTTTCATCAATTTTGTTGTATCCGAAATTCTGGATCATTTTTATGTTTATTTAGTGAGTGAGTACAAAACACTACGATATGAAGTGCTGTAGAGGTTTCATTTCAAACATCTGAAGTAATTCACAATTATGAACATGTTAGTGTAATTAACTGGGACCCACTGGAGTTCACAAGAGCCTAGTGTCATTGGAGCGTTCAGTAAGTGCGCATATCTCCGTTGTTAATAATGGTAGCTAGTTTGACAGTCTTGTAAGCCGAATGGGTCAGAATTGGCCTATTCATGCTGTGTGTAATTGATTGACGCGATAATGATTGGTCGGAAGCAAAATAGTAAAGTGGTGTCTGACCGTTATTATTATTATGGTGTAAATGGTCAACCAGGGTTCTTGGTACTTGTGTGGTTGTGCCACAGGACAGAGCTGTATTACATTACTAGTGTTCAGATTGCAGAGAGCCTGGTCACTGTGATGTTGATCAGTTGGTCTTCTGAAAAACCAATTTGATTGAAATTACCATCATATTGCAGGGTACATTGTTTTAAACTGATGAACCATAGAAAATCAGTGGACTGCCCCACTCTCTTTTCCAATTGCTTCTTAATAAGTAGTCATAGAAGTTGGGTAACATGACTGCGAGTCGGTTATTCTCACTTTGATCTTGGGGTTAAAAATTATCTGTTAAATTTCCACGAACTAATTCTTTATTCTCGAACCATACTCCCTATGTGTACTCTTTCCGACTACTAATGATATCACTACTTTGATATTTATCTTGTTATACTGATATGGTTACAATTTGGTAGCTTAGGGGCAATAAACTCACGACAAAATGTGACAGTTTGGGGTTTTATTTCTGGTAGGGACGTTAATATGTACTTCTGAAGAGTTCTAAGCTACGTGACTATGGCATGTGTTACGCATGACTAGCAACCGTCAATCGCAATTAGCAATGTCAATTGGAGCAAAGAAAATGTAGGTGTAATCAAGAGGTGACCAAACCAAGACATGAAGTCATTTCATTTATTCCTCCTTCTCGAACCATATTCTGAATGTTTAATCATTATCATCGCAGCAACGATTGTTTCGACTCCTTTTCTACTTACCTTGTTAATTTCATCTAGTTTCGTTGGTGTGTTAGAGAAACTTGAATTAGAATGCTTCTGTACTAGGCTTAACGCTAACTATAACTGAGCAACGATGAACAGAGTTGATTTATATCCTCTTAGGATAGTTGCATTATTTGCAAGTGGGAACGTTTCTAAGAAGAACAAATCTTTACACCTTTGACGCAAAGCATCTTAGCAAGGCTAACAATCAAATATTTGTGAAGACATGAAATTCAACGAACAGAACTATTTCTAGTAGATTCGGTATAAGCCTATACGATTGTAAATTAATAAAAATTCATGTAAATTTCGAGAAAATCGTGGCCCGAATAGCTCTTTAGTAACGGTAGGACTGTCAAATTACATAATTCGCGATGGAACTCTCCTCCCAGGAAAATCAGATTCTAACACCTATCAAATAACATAGGAATTAGTTTCAGAGCTCCTAATCACCACCCACAAACCATGTCCATAAGAAAAACTTATACGAAACTTAATAAATAACTCTCAGCGTTGGAAGGTGAGTAGATTAGAATGATTATGAATAAATAAACATGGATTAGGATAGGAAAGAGCTGAGATCTATTCTATATATGTACAAACTTTTCAATGATCAATTGACCTTTATAGGAACCATATAATATCATAGAAAGTTTGTTAATCTCAGATGAAATTGAATTTTGATCATTGAACACTGTAGAGTCATTGTGCAATTCGAAGCATTCACCATCTAATCTTCTAAATTCTTCTGACAAATTAAATTGTTGAATTGAATCATTGAACTGATACGAACAATTCATGGATAAATATAAGAAACTTATTAATTCCCACAAATATTCACAGCTGATTGCACCAAAATGTAATTTAACCCATTGAACAGATTTTTGTATACACCAGAGACCAGAATTTTGTGCGAATAACCATTTTGACTTTGCATCATCGTCATTATGATCTGTTAGTGATTGCCTTGTAAGTTTTGAGTAAATCAAATATTGTCTACCCAACGTATCTAATAAACTGCCTAGATTATCGTCAGAGGGCCACCATGAGCACGTTGAATTGAGTGTACCAATATTTTGTACAGTTCGAATGGCATTTCTTAAGTTTTCCATTGATTGCAGAGAAGAATCCCAAGGCATTACTAAAAGCTAAAAGAAAAGATTAGAATGAATAGTTTGTCGAAATGTGTAGTTAGATAATCATTGAAAGTGTAATGTTGGACGACTAAAGAAGAGTAAAAAACTGTCAGAACTATGTTGTAGAAGACTCTTCCAATTATTTTAGTCGTGAGTAGTGTGAACACCTTATTTCTATCATTGTTACGTTCCGCGTGACTTGTCCTACCGTCTAGCATATTTACTGTTATTTATGAACTACAGTTAAGCAGTTGTGTACACATTGCCCCTATTCGCAGCCACTATCTCCCTTGTTTAGTATTAATGTTAAATTCCTAATTGGTTGACTGTGTGATCTGGCTTTGTGTATATATAAAGAAATGTTTGAAATATAATAAGATTTTGTCTGACTGATTCATTAGCTTATGTTCTTCCTATTCTGGCCTGGGATCGAGTGGATATCAGGCAGACATACAGGGACTAGCTAGGCAATCATTGGCGTTTGTTATTGTGACCTCGTGCACACAAGGCCATATCCATTAATCGGTCGCATGCATCAACCATAGCAGTTTCTTTTACGTCATAACAGAAAACTAGAAACCACTAAATAACCATTTAGTCCTAGTATGGGACTTTTTAGCAGTACGCATCCACAAGCCTATCAATGATCAAATCCAGAATCTTCAGGCTTCCTAATGGGTGCATAACAACTAAACTATTTGGGTAGCACCTAGTGATATTTTACATACTTAACCTCAATCAATTTACGATGGGCAACTGCCTTACCGTCGACGCATAATCCTGAGTGGTAATCATTGAAGAATTTTATACTAGGACTAAATAAAACTATTCATCAACATTGGAATGCAGGTACATCCAGCCGATTAGTCCCAAATAGGACGAAACGCACGTCCTTGATTCCGCTTGCCAGTCACAATCAAACTAAAATATAAAATTATTCACTGTTTCTTAGTTCTAAATAGCTGCTTAGCAACGACCATTATGCAATGTGAGCTATAAAATGCAAATGTAAAGAAATTTTACAATAAACAGTATGGTAAATTTTGTTAGTAGGAAAAATGTTTTCGTCCCGGTCACATAGTATACAAAAAAAGCTTAAGTTTGAAAACCATAACAATACATCCAATAGATACCATAATCAATGCTGTGAAGTTTGTAGTCCATACTTATGAACCAGTTTCTTGATGTTGACACCAGCTTATCTAATTTACTCACAATGAACAATCCAAGACATTTAAAACTTGAACTTGAATTACAAGGGTTTGAATTTCTCCGCTATTGATATTAAGAATTGAATTAGTGATGATTCAAGAATCCTATTTCTTGTTATTCCGAGAATTGCTAACTACATGTTTCTGTACTGTGATGTTATTCTGACTGTGAAATGTCGGATTTACATGTTGATTAAACCTATTCTGCCCTATGTTTGTGAAACATGAACTCTAAGAGCTACGAATATTTAACAATTCTGTGTTAGGTGATTGTCAGCTTGAAAGGATTGATCGTATCTGATACCAACGCCATAATAGTAATGTCGAATTTCGGTAATGTGTACAGTGATGATAATTCAGTCACTGTCACCATCTTGAAGTAATGACTTCGGTGGCTTGATTATATTTTATGAATGTCATCACGGTGACTTCCACCAGAATTATTTGATATTTATTTTGTGATAAAACGCCGTGATGTGGAAGAAAGCTGTATGGAAAGGGGATTTGTTAGTCCAATACGATTCGACATTTAAGTCTTTACAGATTGTACAATACAGTAACCTGAAGTGCTGTTACAAGATATGATTGAGGACAGAAGCCAGTAGAGATGTTCCATAGTTGTGTATTGCATTCTTTATAAAAGTAAGGTGAACTTTATAACTCTTATAAGTCTTTATTGATTGCACTTTTAATTGCACCGTACTTGTATCATATACCATTATCTTTTATTTACTTATTACTTACTGTATGACTTTTACCTCATTAATTTCTTCACAATATTGCCACTTCATTTGTGTATTGCATTTTCAGTGTTCTATTGTATCAAGATTTATGTTCATTATATAAATAAATGAAAGTTAATTTTAATGCTTCACATCACAAACTGACTTTGGTTTGGCAACTAACTGAATGGCTGTTTCATCCTAGTACGGGGTTCTGTGATGGCAGTTGGCATCTACGACTTCAGTGACTAGCGGCAAAAGCGAGGCCTAAAGGTTCTGGTTTCGATTACAAGTGGGATCGTAAATACGTACTGCTGTTAAGGAGCTCCACGCTATGACAAAATACCTATCCAGTGGTTTTTGGCCTACTGTAGTTGTATAATTATAGTTAGTCCGTGGTGTGAAGAAGATTTATACTCAATAATCTTTAAAACACTCAGTGGTAAAAATAATTGAACGAGAATATAACTACAAACTCACGTTGTTAACAGCATCTTTCCATTTAGTTAACATTTCGCTTGTTGGAATAACAGATAATTCATTTAAAATTGGAGGAGACGATGATGAAGTAGAAGATTGAACAGGTTTACTACAATGCTCACATTGACATACAAAAAAGTATTGCTGTTGAAGGAGTGTTAACCGTTGAGAACTAGATGGATAATGCAGATAATGGGGTCCATAACAAGTGAATACTTCACCACCAGGTGTTATTGATTTTAAGCATCGTAAAATTAGGTATGACTTCTATACGCGTAGAATAAATAAAAGGAAATGCATGCTTTTGTGTAAGGAATCCAATTTGAGAAGATTCAATTTAGTGATAATGAATACAGGCAAACCCTAACATTGCTGTTACTTTGACATAGTGATTGAGCTTGCTAATCATGGTGACCCTATGGGTTGTAGTGGCCGGAACTGTTATATCGGACCATTAAACAAGAGTGAAAGAACTTCTAGAACTGTATTTTAGAGGACTAATTCATTCATTCTGGTCGTGTGTAATGTAAACATTACATTTCTATTATTGTTATGTTCCTCTAACTCTATCCCCCCGTCTAGTATATTTGCTGTTATTATATTGTCTCTTACTACGGACTACATGTAATTAGTTGTGTACAAGTTACCCCTATTCACTGCCACAATCTCTTCTGTTTTGTATTAATGTAAAATGCCTAATTGGCTTGCTGTGTGGTCTGAATTTGTGTATATATAAAGGCATGATTAAAATGCAATATGACTGGAATTGGACTGGGTTGGATTGTGTCTGGTTGGATCGTAGCTGTTGTTTTCTCTATTCCGGCTTTGGCGGCTAGTAGTCGTGAGGTAGATGTGTCCGTATTCTGATCGGCAGTTATCAAGGTCACTGTGTATTATTTTTCAATACATAACAGGAACATTCGTTCGTTAAGGTCTTACTATATTAGGCAAACTGGTTGGAGGGCAGTGAGACTAAAAGCAACAAAACCAAGGTCAAAGGGCGAAGTCTTACTGCCGACTGTATAGAGGTGTGACAACAGTAATATGTTCTCCTCAGACTACCAGCGTGACAGTAATGCTGCCTTTTAACAAAGGAAGAGTGGGGTTAGAAAACGCCAACCCTACAAATGTACGCATCACCTTACCCTCACAGACAGCCTTAACAAGTACAGAGCTAACACAACAAAAGTCTCAAAAACGCCGTGTTACCAGCCTCAAGCAGTTATACTCCTTTAACTTTTCGGGCGCCTTAAGAAGAACCCTCCCAATAGTGTGGTCAACCGGGAAGTGATACAACCTCATACTTTTAACAGCACTCAAGATCACTGTTTTCTTAATCATATTCCTTCTTTAATTTCTAATATTTCTTCTACCTCCACTTTCAAATTTAAATTCTTCAACTACCCCCTAATGTGCTACTAGTATCAAAGATTCTAATCCACAGAATACTATTACGGGGTCTACTGAGACCACGCTCTAAACTGCATATTGGAGCCTTCAACGTACGAACACTGTCAAATTGGGAAGTAAGACTCCCCAGCTAGAACTTTCGAAGCTCCTGCAATAGATGTATTTTATCTCCGGAACGCGCATAAAGGATACCAGCGTGGTCATTCACTTGACCTCACCTACCCAATATGGAAAACCTACGCGATATACCATTCATTTATCTGGCTGCTCAACAGGCACTTCTCGTCGGCCAGCCGGTGTAGGAATTGCGTTAAGTATGAGGGCAGAACAAGCACTTCTCGAATGAATTCCTGTCGACAGTCGCCTTTGTGCCGTCCAACTAAATGGTTCAGTAATAACTCGTTGTTCTTGTCTACGCTCCCACTGACTGCAGCCGGAACGAAGTCAAGGATCAATTTTAAAGAAAGGTTTCTGAACTTCTTTATAAGGCTAAACACTCAGATTTGGTACTCATAGATGATGATCTTAACGTAAAGTAGGTAGCTTAAATTAGTCTAAGAGACATTTAAGAAAGTGCTCCGGTGTTTCAGCTCGGTGGATAACGGTGACCGTATGCTGAAGCTTTTCTCAGACAGTCGTTTGATTCTAAAAAGCACGAAATTTAAGAATGAGTGGCATCGTCTAATATGGCAACCCCCTGCATCAACTCAGCAGTGAACTCAAATAGACGATATCACCATCAGTCGCTGATGGAGAGTTTCGATAGAAGATTGCCAGTTTTCCTGAAGTACATGTTTAGATTCTGATCATGCTCTAGTATAAGCATGCAACTGCTTACATTCTCCCGGACGCAAAAAAACTACAGCCGAGAGATCCATTAGAATTCATTTTAACAGTAAGAAAGCCAAGATTAAATTCCAGGAACAACTAAAGGATTACTTAGGCAACTATGAAGATGCGACCCACCTAGATGCTGCTTGGCAAGATGTCTAAGCACTTGTGGAATCAGCAGTGACATTTATCAAGGACATGAATCAAAAGGTACAAAAACTCAGTAGATCTCGGCGACGTCTGTTGAGTTTCTGGAATCCCATGCACTTATCCCAACAAGCTCCCAGCACGATAAGTAGTGGGGAAAAACTAGATACAAGAGGGCAAAAAATCTGCAGAACGATTGTGAGCAGTTGTGGGTAACGAAAGTAAAGGAGATGGGAAAAGCAGTAGCGATAGATAATACTAGGTAACGTTTTAGAATAATAAAATAAACCTGGGTTAAAAAGTCAAGTGTTAGTGGGATAGCCTCCGAAAAAGATAGACCACCTATCAGCTCTTAGCCTAGATGTTAAGAATGATGGACTGGACATTTCGAAGGGGCATTTTGTTGGCTTTCAGATACTTAACAACTACCTACCATTACCAAGCAGCCTAAATAGCAAGTCGACACAAGCCCCCTCCTGACTCTTGTTAAAGTTGAAAAAGCCGTAGATAATCTGAGGTGAGGAAGAGCAGCAGGTCTGGATAGATTAACTCCAGAGATCCAACTTTAGCAATTATACTGATGGATATCTTCGCTAAAGTCTGAGAGCTGGGCATTATTTTATCTGACGGGTGTCGAACATTAGTCGTACCATTATGTAGGAAAAGACCAAAGTCATCTTGTAATAACTCAATAGGAAATAGCTTGACTTATATGGTGTTTAAAACACTGACTTTAATAATTATCAAACGCTTGACTACAACTCGTGAACTGTAAATGCGATAAAACCAGGCTAGTTCCAGACTTGGTTTTGGTTGTATCGACCAAATATTCACCATCTGTCAGGTTTTAGAACATAGACATGCTGTTCGGCATCCGACAATAGTAGTTTTTCTTGATTTGAAAGCAACATTTGACTCTATAGACCGAGGGGTTCTATAGTAGTATCTATCATTGAGAGGTGTACACCAGAAGTACGCAAACCATGTGGAGGCTCTTTACTCAAAGTGTATGGCGAATCGTCATCTAAACCTGCCACCTCAATTATTGTCCACCAAGGCTGCTCACCATCCTCATCGTCTACCTTGACGCACGATGTTGGCTGGTGTAGAGCTAGGATAGAAAAAAAGTACATCAGACGTGACATTAGTCCGTGAAGCCGTTGACTGTTGGGTCTGCACGATAATTAAAATCAGTGAGTGACATGGCTCATAATTAGTCACAACGGCGCAAATACATTCAGCACTACTTTGTAGATCTTCGGTTCTAATATTCTTTCATAGCAACGTTAATTTCTCTCCTTAATACTGAACCGTATCGTGGTATTAGTCTTGTTAATTTAAACTCGCCATACTAGTGTGCTACGGAAACTTGGACAGATACACATATGTCAGATTCTGTTGACCACGCATCGAGATGGGAAGTGATTAGGCGTAGGTAACGTATATCTCAACCACCTCAGTCAAAGGTTTAAAAGCTGATTAACCATCTTTCCCAAGTACCTTGCATCGAACTTCACTATTGCTTATTTGACAGTCGATATGCTAGAAAATCCTTACAGTTATGTCAATAACGTCTTTGATAGCATACGATTCATATTAGAACAGTAGTTAAACAACGAACCCCCGACCACCCAAACCAATGTAGGAAAACTGGAGACACAGGTATATCGGATTATCTTTATATGACGATAAAATTAATTAGTAACGTTTGTTTCTAATATGTGCCAATGATATTCACTGTAAAGTGTTGGTTATGTCTAATCAGTGCTAATAAATGATGAAGAGTATTCTTGATGCTAAACTAAAATCAATGTCCCTCATGTCAATCAAAACGAATCCAACAAACTTAATCCCTGCTGTAGCTGCCATCCTGATGTGGTGATCAAGTTACTATATCGTGATGACCCGGTTGGGTAGTATTGGCTAGAACACTCGTCCCACCAGGTCTCACCATGCCACGAAGCGTGTCAGCTGGAGAGTGGAAAGAATGACAGACAGTGATTTTGAAGTGTGACAGCAAAGTTATACTGCAGACTATACTGTAATACAATGGCAGTAACGTGTCTCACTTATACACAGCATTTGTAATGATACTGGTTTCCGATAAGTTTGGGGTTAGAAAATCTCGATCTTAAATAAAGAAGAACCTCACATTTATCAGTTAATTTCCAGTACTGGCAGTAAGGTCTGAAAAGTATGGAGTTAACACAACAAAAACTGATCAAACAGTTATCCATGTAGGTCGCGTTCCCTGACTCAAAACCATCTCCTAACCCAGATTCGCTTTCAGATATTTTTGTAGGTAACCCTATCATTTAATTAATTAAAAGCTCAAAATTTGCTACGAATGGGCAGTAAACAACATGCGCCGCACAGTTAGGAATGAACATATTCTTCATAAATATAAAGTACCATAATTGTGTGTGGGCTTTGAAAGTGATCAGATGCCAAGACCGAGGCAGGTGATTTTCTTACGAGGCTACTACCTGAGACTATGACCCAAAGGTTTACTCAATAAGACAGTGAAACGCCGTCTAGAGATGAAGCCCTATGGTAGATGGCGATCAAAATAGCTTCATATACCATTCGCTCCATAGGGCCCATATAGAACACTGGTTTGGAATCAAGGTTTCCCAACTCCTTCAAGTGGACCTTCTAGACCCACCAACACGGTTTGAGCACCAGATGTCCGCTTTTATTCTCCCACTTTTATAAACAACACCCTCGCCACGGCATCACGGAGATAGTGAGTATGACTTTCCTGGTAGAGGATATAATTAAATGGTTAATGGAAGACATTTCAAGAGAGAGAGAGTGAACTTTCGCCACCCTTGGACGAACCAGATTATTTTGTGACCAATCAGGAAGTGATAATCGTCTGCCTACCGTCCAACAGCACTCAGATTTTTGACACATTTAGTTATACAGGAATAAAATGTGAAATGTAATGTATATACATATATGATATTAGTCGACTAACTTGGAAATTATAGATTGTATTCGGATCACATGAATGATTCAATAAACTAACACATGGAAACAACCCAGTGGCAATTCGAATTTGTTGTAATCTACGCATAAAAGGATAAATCAGTTTTCGATCCATGTTATTCACATTTGCTTGAACAGGTAACCATGCTTCAATATCAGGATAACTAGCTTGAATTTCAGTGATAGCATGTGCATTACACTGAAGACGTCTAAGTGTATCGAAACACCATAGACCCTGAATAAATTCCTTGAGGCTCGATTTTAAATTCATTTTATTATTGTTATCGTTGTAATTTAAAATTTTTGATATTAACCAACCAGTAAGAGCATACTCAAATAATTCATCGACAGGAAAATCTGTAAAATGCTCGATTAATTGGTCAGTGGTGAAATATGAATTATTATTATTATTATTCATTGAATGTGAATAGTGCTGACGAAGCCAAGCAAGACGAAAGCACAAATGACCCAATCCCATAGAATTTAAAAGAAACATAAATCTGTAAAGGAAGATCTTAGTGATTAAAAAGTTAAATGAAAATGAAAACAAACTGAGATGGTAAATTAAGGCAAGTATTCAGATTGATTTACCATCAAGTAGTAACTAATGTCATGTTTGTCTAATTCTTAGAGCTGAGCGAATTCTATCGATAAGGTTGAAATGTGGAGATTCCCAAGTTTAGACTTATATCTATCACATACACTGAGTTCAGATGTCAGGCGGTTAGAAGTATCAAACAGGGAATCTTGGTTGACCTATGTTTTATGTTACGTAGTACATTTCACAGTCACAGACGATGTAAGTGGGCCAATTGAGAGGCAAGTGACATCTTGTAAGGTGACGCGATGATATTCAGTATAGCTGTATCAGCTATTGCTTCCAATTAGGGAATTGATGCAGTTATCAATCACTGTTTTCTTGACTGTAAAGAAAAGCTAATAACTAGCTCAAATATCTAAATTTCTAAATGCTCCTAAACGAATTTACAGTGAGATAGAAGATGGAAGAGTTAGTATTCGTGTTTGCCACACATTTCATTCGCTAATATATGCAATAGCCTTAACAGTGTTAGATATTAGGCACTACAAGCAAACAGACGAAGAGATTCAGTAGATTATTTACCATCCTCCATGTAGATGACTCATTTTCAACGACAATGCTCCATACCAGTCGTGAATGGTTGCTTTGTGTGCGGAGACCGGGTAGTTAGTTACAACCACTTTTTCCTGTCAGAAAATCACGTCACAATTACACACAGAGCATCACAGTATTGTCCAAATGAAAACACGTGCTAAATTGGGTCTATTGGCAAACAATGATACTCAATTAGTAGAATCTGCATTAAGATGTTCACCATGTGCTAAGGTAGTCAAAGTTCTGATTGTCAGGAAACTACTCATCCATGGTCTGAAGTTAATAAAGCCTACGACAGCCCCTCTGGTGATAATCAATTATCGATGGTTGTATTTACTGAATGGCCAAAGGTTTGTTGAATGAAGTCTACTTCGATAAAGGCTATGTTTAATAAATTACGGCGACTGATTAGTCGTTCTCGGTTTTTCTCAAGTATTAATATCAGTTAGTGAAGCAGTTTTCATCGTCAAAACTCACTAAATCCTATATTTCGAATGCTTTTAAATATATCGAAACTACACCATACCACCTACAATATAATAAATAAGCCAAAAATGATACGCCAATCTATCAGACACGTGATGCATCAAGGTTTTACAGCAAGATGAAACAGAAAAGTACGGGAGATTGTTATTAGTGAAAACAATATGCTCCAGCTCTTAGACTATTAGTTCATGAATGCCTCAACAACCTGCAATATACTGTTAAAGGTCGGAGCCTATTGGCTCAATCATTTGCACCACTTTAAGATATACATATAAACATATTACGTCTGCGAATGCGACTGTAGCCTATCAATAAGGTTTCCTGTTATGTCTCAGCCGTCTTATCACATTAAATAGCGTTGGACAACGTCGCTAATTCGTGTGAGAAATCGGATTTACAGGCCATAACAGATATATTCCTTGATGCATTCAAATAAAGGGAAAAAGCACCATATGGAATGAGCTTACCGACACTCTGCTACATGCCAAATGGGCTGTTGAAAATCATGAAATAAATATGAAGGATTTTCAATATTTACAAATTGTTTTGAATCACAACCACTTGACAATTCACAATATGCAGCATCACAACAATATGGACAGATGAAACCGATAGAATTTAATTGGTTAAAACATTTTAGGCACTGGTTCATACGTTGTGACGGCAAAAGTAACAAGTATTCAAATGTATCGTAATCATCATTATGAGTGTACTCATCACTGTGAGATTGTGAACTATCATGCATAATCCATCCACCAGCTGGTTCAACTGCTATAATATCACCGGGTTCAAACGGTTGGGTAGCAATAATATGTCGTCCTTTCTCATGATTTGTAGCAACACGTACACCATTTGAAAAACCATGGTACTAGGAAGGAGGGATAAGTTAAGTAAGTTTTATCTACAGAATCGTTTTCAGACAGTGATAGAGATAAAAACAAAGTAGTTAATTCTTACTTCTTCCCTTCCCCCCACACCATATGTAAGTACGGTCAAGTGCTTACGGCGATTTGGGGTTCGAAAAGTGCATCGTTTACTTCAGATACTGTCACCAGCTCTAACAATACACAGCGGTTTGAATCTAAGTACATGAATCCTATACTTGAGGAATGAGTTAATAATAATGACAACAATTCGCTTACAGATTAAATAATCCAGTGTTACAATATCAAGGTTATTAATATTTCCAAATAAAGAAACCCGTTAAACTGGAGGAATGGAAAGTGTAATCAGGAATATTTCAAAGGATGGTGAAACGTTTTAAATTTGTTTCTAAAAAAGACCCGACATATTTATCAGGTGAAGTTATCGCACTCACTGGAATAACACACCCGAGATCGATAAAATCAAAAAAACTGTCTCGAGTTCTCGAAATATTCGCAGTAACTATATAAGCAGTGGGGTTATTGTTACGTACTATTTTACTCAGCGATTCACATGTATTGAGTCGCAAGTGCTAAAATTCTAATTTAAGTGAATCCTTATCATGTATAAATTACTTGACAACATGCAAATAACCAAAACCAATAGTAGTGGTTCTGCAGTAAACAACAATTAACTTGAGTTAACACATTCAGTGTGATTAAACAACAGCAGTAGTCTGTCTATAACACATAAAACGCAAAGATGATCTAACCAAAATACCTAGTCATAAAATTGTACATTGACCAATAGGAAAGCAATAACAGAACAGCTAGATTATGATTAGCCAACGTATATAGAATTGATAAGATGGACATGAAAGCACTAGACAACTGTTTCATTCTAGTATACACTATATTCAAAGAATTGGTTGGATGCTGTGCAAAGAAAGCAAGTCGGTTGATGAAACAATTAATCTTTATGCACTGAGGTGTTTAGACCCTGAACCATTTATGTCTAAATTATGGCTTAGTGATTAAGGCGTCAAATAAGTGTTAGTTTCACTTTATCGTAACAATTTTTCTCTTGAGTCACAAGATGCCTATTATTAGATAACACACACATACATACATTTAAATAGTAGATTCATAACTAAACATTTAAACTAATAAGTTAGATGTTACACGTATATTACAGCCTTTGCAGTGCCAGAGATTTCATTGCTATCACAAAGTAAAACGGTAAATGAAAGATTACATAGGAAGCAGGTGACTGAAGGAAATGAATCATATCGATGCTTTAGCCCAAATGTGATTATGTAGGTCAATATAAAAAAATGTGTGTACATATTAATTAGTACGGCTGCTCAATTGATGAGAACATGCCTGAGAGATTCTTATAATGTCCATGAAAAGTAATTTTTATAGCTAATCAGAGTAGATCTAAAAACATCGAAATTAATTAATGAAAACTCAGTTACTGAAATACTTTTGTATATTTTCCAGTAAGTTTAAAATTAATTTTTTTTAAATCACTTTTTAACAGTACAAACTAAAAAATTATACTGCTAAACGTATCGAATAGTACGTTGTCGCTAGGTAAATAGTGTGTAACAAGTAAAATCAATTATATCCCTAAACTAGAACTAAAGTGTTGACCATAATACAAAACTGTTATTAGAAAAAAATTAAGGACACTTGAAAGACTGTTTGCATCTCGACAATCATTTGAAAAGATGGATGTTTATATATTCATATAGTGTTTATGTATAGTGGTCCAGAAAATTCTATAAAAAAAAACCCCAATAAGTGCATTAATTATGCAAAATATGTATATCCTTTGTAATATTATTACTTTTTCTGACAATATATTCATTTGTAATTACTATCTTTTAAATAACTAGTAGTAGGTAGATTAGTTGGTTTGTATACTCGCCTCAATCAGTTGCAGCTTGGAAATTAATGTGTATGTATAATCATCATAGAAACTGGCACATGTGTGCATCGGTTCAAGTTGCCATACCTCAACGGCACCGCAAGATTAACACCACCACCACTAGTAGAAATCACTTCAATAAAATAAAATAATAATAGTAACAAGGAATGTGAACATATAGAATATGGTTCAGGAAGCGTAGAAAGAAAGTTATGAAATAATTTAAAGCTCATGATTTAAGGGAGGACAATGAGTGAATACATCTGCGCCACTGTGACCGATTCTTGGCCATGTCACTCTGTGTTTCTAGCCACTGGTTACGATAATCGCGAGGACCCCATCCAGGTAGTCTGCAGCTACCGACACGACTTAATCCGGCAGTCAGTGACTTCATGGACTGATGCCATGTTTTAGTTTGGCTACCTCTAACTCTCTTCCATCCTATTCCTATATCAGCCAGCATTGCGCGTCGTGGCAGACGGTGGTTGGGCATACGCAACACATGTCCCAACCACCTCAGTCGATGAAGATTCACAACCTCATCGACCGATTTACCACATTTGCCTAACACCCGTCGTCTAACCTCGTTATTACTTACTCGGTGATCCCAGCTAACGCGAGCGATGTTTCTGTAGACATCGATAGTCAAAAACTAATAACCTTCGAGTGTCATCTACCCTTAATGGCCACGTCTCACATCCATACAGTAAGACAGAGCGAACTGTTGCGCAGTACACTCTCCCTTTCGTTGAAAGATGAATATCTCGTCTATGCCATAGGTGACGTAAGTTAACAAAAACCAAACGAGCTTTTTGAATTCGTACTGAGATTTCGTCAGAGACTAACCTATTAGGGCTAATCAGACTTCCAAGATAAGTGAAGTGGTCGACGCGCTCAACTACATCACTCCGTATCTTTAGTTCAGGTGTTGACGAAAATCAGTCCTGGAGCAATAGTTTGCATTTAGAGGAGGAGAAACGCATTCCGAAAATGCTGGCATTGGAGCTTATTGCTGTTAAAGGTTTCTGCATCGTATCAGCGTCTTCGCCAAACAGGACTATATCGTCAGCATATTGTAAGTCAATAAGTGGATTTCCTGGTAGGAGATCAATTCCTGAAAAGTCAGACGATGAAAGTGTAATTTCTAAAAGTATGTCGACTATGAAATTAAACAAAAATGGGGAAAGTGGGCAGCCTTGACGGAAATTAAACCAATCTTCTCTTTTGTATAATGATGAAGTTAACAGTGGGAAGTAGGTTATGATTGATATAGGACGGCAAATCAACCACATTTATTGACGGATACACGGTCTAAAAGCACACTCTAGCTGAAATTCTGCCTACAACAAGATTTAATATTTAGTGAAGTTGGTTTCAATTAGCGTTAGCAAGTGAATACGCCACAAAAATTGGAGTTGGATAAAATGGATTTACTTCACAGCTGATGACTAACGATCATTTATATTATATATATTTGTCAAAACTTCCATTATCGCAACTAGTTGAACTAAATCGCTGAGGTCATTAGAAGCGGAATTTCAATTGAAATGCCCTTTTAGACCATGCCTTAGTAATTCATAGCTTACCAGGGGATTATGGTTGTATTTCGGTTTCGGGATATCCATAAGTTTCTTTACACAATTCTCACTCTTACAGATAAGTATAGAGATAAGCTTGGCGTGGACTTCTAGTAATTTGTGCGATGTAAGAGTAGTACTGTCCCATTCAATAAGCATAGGCAGGTCTAAGTGATTACAACACTGTTCGAAACGAGTTTTTAAACGGAAAATCGGTGACTGTTTATTACAATTCTTAATAGTAGTAACATTCAAGTGTAATTCCAATGCGGTAAGCACAGTTTCTAAACAAGATGACCATAATTGTTGATGCGCCAGTATAACAGATAAATTGCCGTGTAGTAATGCTCCTTCTATACAAAAGTCATTATTTTGACAAATGGACGGTATGAAATATGCGTTAGGTGCATACAGTAAGCCGGTTCGGTAAGCTATAGCTGAAGCGCTCAGGTTCCCTTGTCTAGAAATATGGAAATAAGACGTCAAGAGTGATACATAAATACAAACTCTGAATAAAAATATTGGAAGATTATATTGATTATGAAGAAGAATGACAATAAAATCAAGTAAACTTCATTAAAATGCATATATTGGAGGTAGAACTTTAATCCTCCTACAATGAAGACTATAAACCAGACCTAACAGTAAGAAGTTAATAAGGGATTAATAATATCCCATTATTGATGCTCAAGACTGTATTGGTCAGCCTCTGGTGTCACATGGGCAGCCGGAGAGGATAGCTTCGTTACAATATTGTCAACGTTTTAAAATACTTGATACGTATGAAGCAGTTGAGTATAAAAGACAGGTTTCGTCCTATTTGGGAATCATCAGCTAGTCACACTTGTATCCCATTATTGATGTTTATTTTGGAACTGGAACTCAGTACCTATCGCTGCCATATTGTAGAATTGAGAGTCCCTCATTGATTGATCACCAATATTTTCATTTTAAAGCAAACAACTATAATCGGTCCCACTTTGTCTACCATAAGAAGTGTGATAGGGTGTAAATATGAGCTAAACACTATCGATAAAATCTCTATCTTATGAGCTTTTCAGGTTTCTTGTCCCGTAGCATCTGGTCAGACAGCGAACTGACAGTCTTGTAAGTTAGAGTAACACCTGATCTGTTATCTTTAAAGCACTTTCTAACCACTTCTAAAAACAGTGCAAACAGTAACCCAGGTCGACTTTGATAGAATTACACATCTGATTTTATAATTTCTAACAAACGAATATATATAGTAAATGAAAACAAGAAACATACTTAAATAAAACATTTCCTAATTGCCTGTAATGTTGAGCTTTCTTCGTACTTTTCATATAAACATTACCAGAACCAAGTTCACTGATAAAAGAAGACATACGACGCAAGTCATTGGTTGCATTTCTATCAATATACTTCACAATTCTATAGTAGAATGAAGCCGATGAATGTGAAGAATTAGCTTGTAAAGCTAAATTTTTGATTTTATCTGAATTAATGATTTGTTTGTTTAATAGACTGGCAGATAATTCAGGATCATTATGAACATGATCTAATTCAGTAGAGATTAATCTTGTCCAAAGTGTACTAACATTATCTGATGTAGTTGATTGAGTATGATTACTATCCATGTCGAAATCTACCACAAGTAACCACTCAAATGATTACACCAGCACTCTAAAGCCAATTGAGAAAGGACTATTAAAATTAACTATTAACATCAGTAATAAGATACTAATTCAGCCAAGATCTATGGTTAATAGCTACGATGAATCCGTAGTTATTAGCTGGGAATGTGAAAGTAATCAATACAAAAACAACCTGAAGCTGCTACCTTGACGTTTTAGTCGAACATTCATATCATAATGACACAATCAAGTTACTTTGGCTGGAACAGTGGACCCTTGAGGTCCCACTATGCTAAACAGGTTGGTTGAAGTACGCGGCAAGGCTAAAAACAGAAAACTTAGGGTCCGAGGGAAATGCTGTGCTGCAAAAGCACTGTGACAGTAGTACGGTGTTTCCTTAAAATATCTAGAATCTGACGTACTACTGTTCTCCCACATCGGAAGGAATGGGTTAGAGAAGGTCGATCCTGAAGAGTGCACACTTCACCTTGCTCTATGGATTTCCACCGCCAGAGTAATGATCCAGAGATTACCAACATAACACAATAGAAGCAATTTACTATATGTGACTGACTTCCGGTAGTTGTTTTATAGTCACGCTCGCAGATGGTCAACACTATCCCCAATTCGATTTTGTTTTCAAGTCTCCTCAGTATCCAGTATGTTGAAGAAAACTGGAAAGTGATAAATACCCTATACCCCTTACTTATGGATTGGTACTAAGTTTTAGTCTAGGCACTAAAAAGCTAATTTCATTGTAACGACACTACCTGAAAATACTATGCATCATAGAGTAAGCCAGAAACAAATATATCCCAATTAAGTTATTAGAAATTCGCAAATTGACTGCTACTTGAGCCCTTTAATCAGTAATTTATACTTAAAGTTTAGCATCAGAATCTCTCGTCAGACAATTCCATTACAAATGTTTTGAAAAGCTGGTTGGTAGAATTCTAATAACTTTAAGATGTTACACATCAACAGTGCTCAAGTCTACCAGTCTTGTCATTAAAGGAAATGTGCTACAATATATTCAACTTTATGCGCCATATGGGAATGAATTAATTTACAAAATACATATGGTCAATCAGCCGGGAAAATATACTTTTTTCACGAATGCCAACCAACATGAAACAAAAGTTCAGGGATTCTTGCTGTACGGTTGCCAAATTTTAAGAATCAAATCAAAGTACACACAATGCCAAGTTGCTAAGACTAGTGGCCACGTTTCACCCTGAATGACGGAATTCGACCAATACTATGAATTTATATGAAATTTCTTTGCAGTACTTTGGTTGACCACTAAACAGATTAATTTTATACTAATTACATTGTCCAATAATGTAACCAATTACTTTTATCGTTAGCTTTCAGCTCCGTCGGTCATGGACAACGTAGATCCTACCAAATATGTGCATGGGTTTAGATTATCATACTACACTAGGATGAGGTCAAATTTACAGGATTAATATGTCAATATAGTCCAACGGGAAGGAATAAAAAAAGATGTGTGCGAGAGAATAATGGGACTAAAGATCTGGAAGAAGACAAAGAGAATGAATACACTTGCGCCATTGTGACCAATTTGAGCTGTTACCTAGTGTCTTCGGAATTATTATTAGTATTTTATAACTAATGATCTCCAACCAATCCATGTAACCGGATTCCTAAAGTATTCACGTACCAGTCTTAGTTATATTATCTAATGTATTTTGTGTCTTATACCATGTCTGGTAGTTTACTGTCCATATTTTGAACATATACTTCTCAATGTCACTGACTGACGAACATCAGACTTTTATTTAGACTAACCATGTTATTTCTCATCACTTTCGACTGTTTCCAATGGACTGGGACCTAGTAGAATGAAGTCAATCCATTTTATCCAAAAAACTTTATTGTTTTCGCTCAGTTAAGGGTTATTAAGAGAGTAGAATCAATAGAAGCTGAACAAATGTTTGATTTTATTTAAATCCACATGTTTATAAAGACGTTCTTGAAAAGAAAGTGATGAACTCTAGAATCAGATGGTTGGAGGCTAACAGGAGGTTCAAGACCTACGTTTCGAACTAATTAGCATTCATTAACAACTGGGCAATATCACTAGTCTTATCCTTAGAGCGTACCCCGAAACCAAGTACACAAGTCGGTACCATAATGTACATAGAATCAAGCTTCATTATTTTCTGACTGCTTTGTGTTATTTGATCTGTCGAAAAAAGTATTTACTCTCACCAGTTTGTATAACTAATACTTCCCAAAGTAAGCAAGCACATCTCAACATTAAGAAAAGTGTTTAACTACTTACAAAGTAAAACAGAGAAAAAACCCGTTCCCAATAGGTGCATACACTTAGCTTAAGGAGTCACTTTGATGTCGTATCTTGTTTTAGATTGAATTATTTATTTTTATGATTCTAATACTTTAAAGATCCACATGGAGTAGTTGGAAATAAGAAATATTTGAGCTGACAATTGTTTTCGATAGCTTCGTCATCAGACCTTACATCTATAAATCTATGAAAACTTTATCACAATGAACAATATATACACATATATTGGATAAATTACATAGACAATGATGCATGTTAGAATGGTGGACTTTATGCCTTTATTTATTCACACAGTAAAAACACCAAAATAATGTAGACCATTTGGATTTCCTAACTCCGCCTGTAGCCCCTAGGGTTGCTGCCGGTCCCAAGCCCGGATAAAGGAGGAGGGTTGGGCATGGGGCTAGCAACCCCATCCCGTAAAACAGCAAACGTGCTAAAAAAACGCTAACCAGTAAAAACCTTTATAACCATTTTTACTCTGCCCTGGGAGTTGGAAGGTATGTTATGACGCCTCATGGTGAAAGCCGAGTTTCTTCGGAAGCCACGAGGCCGATGTCTCTTCTGACAACCAGAGCAACAATTAATATAGGTACGTGGAATGTCCGCACGCTGTGGGAAACAGAGAGGACCATGCAAATAGCTGAAGAAATGAAAAGATACAACCTGAAGATACTTGGAATAAGCGAAACGCATTGGGTGCAAGCTGGACAGCAACGGTTATCCTCGGGAAATGTGCTTTTATACTCCGGCCACGAAGAAGAAAACGCCACCCACACACAAGGAGTAGCATTGGTGTTATCCCCAGATGCATGGAAGTCTCTTATAAGATGGGAACCTCATGGACCTAGGATCATCAAAGCATCCTTCAAGACGAAGAAGGAAGGGATTACAATGAATGTCATCCAGTGCTACGCACCCACCAATGACAGCCACGAAGACGACAAAGACCAGTTCTATGCGAGGCTGCAGTCAATCATCGAGAAATGTTCAGCCAAGGACCTGACCATTCTGATGGGAGACTTCAACGCCAAGGTCGGAGTGGATAACACCGGGTATGAAGACATCATGGGACAACATGGACTGGGAGAAAGGAATGATAACGGTGAGAGGTTTGTAAACTTATGTGCCTTCAACAAAATGATTATAGGTGGCACCATTTTCTCCCACAAACGTATACACAAAACTACATGGGTTTCACCGGACCACATTACGGAGAACCAAATCGACCACATTTGCATCAATAAGAAGTTTAGAAGAACCATGGAAGACGTAAGAGCAAGGAGAGGAGCCGACATAGCTTCAGATCACCATTTGGTGGTGACTAAAATGAAACTGAAGCTGAGGAAGCACTGGACAACTGGAGCAGCAGTATTACACAAGTTTAATACAGCCCTTCTCCGGGATACTAACAAACGCAACGAATTCAAATTAATTCTCAGCAACAAGTTCCAGGCATTTCATAATCTACTAGAAAAAGGTGGAACTAATATGGAAGACAACTGGAAAGAGATTAAGGGAACAATAACCTCAACATGTCAGGAGGTTTTGGGTCTCAAGAAACAACACCAAAAAGAGTGGATTTCTGTTAGAACTCTGGACAAGATCCAAGAAAGGAGGAACAGAAAGACAGCGATCAATAACAGTCGGACAAGAGCAGAGAAAGCCAAGGCACAGGCTGAATACACCGAAGTCAACAAGCAAGTGAAGAGGAGCATCAGGTTGGATAAACGAAAATTTGTTGAGGACCTAGCAATGACAGCGGAAAAAGCTGCAAGAGAAGGAAATATGAGGCTCTTATACGATACAACGAAGAAGTTAGCTGGGAAATTCAACAAGCCAGAACGGCAAATCAAGAACAAGGCTGGCAAACCAATCACTGAAGTGCATGAACAACGGAACAGGTGGGTAGAGCACTTCCAAGAACTCTTGAATAGACCAGCCCCACTGAACCCACCAGTCATCGAAGCAGCAGCCACGGATCTCCCTATAAGCACAGACCCACCAACGGTCGAAGAAATCAAAATGGCCATCAGACAGCTCAAGAGTGGCAAGTCAGCAGGACCAGACAACATACCAGCGGAGGCACTGAAGACAGATATAGAAACAACTTCAAAGATACTCCACATTCTCTTCAAGAAGATTTGGAAGGATGAACAAGTTCCAGCAGACTGGAAAGAAGGGTACCTCATCAAGATACCAAAGAAAGGCGATCTCAGCAATTGTGAGAACTACAGAGGCATTACCCTACTCTCAGTACCAGGAAAGGTCTTCAACAGGGTGTTATTGAACAGATTAAAGGACCCAGTCGACGGCCAACTCCGAGATCAACAGGCCGGATTCCGTAAAGATCGATCATGTACCGATCAAATCGCTACTCTACGGTTCATTGTTGAACAATCAATTGAATGGAATTCACCACTTTACATCAACTTCATCGACTATGAAAAAGCATTCGACAGCGTGGATAGGAGAATATTATGGAGCCTTCTACGACATTACGGCGTACCCGAGAAGATAGTCAACATCAAACGGACTACATTGTAAAATCGTGCATGGAGGTCAGCTCACAGATTCATTCGAAGTGAAGACCGGTGTCAGACAAGGCTGCTTACTCTCGCCCTTCCTCTTCCTACTGGTCATCGACTGGATCATGAAGACTGCAACATGTGAAGGCACTCTCGGAATACAATGGACAACATCGACGAAACTAGATGACTTGGACTTTGAAGATGACCTAGCTCTTCTTTCTCACACACATCATCAAATGCAGAAGAAGACCAACAATATAGCAGCAGCCTCAGAAGCAGTAGGCCTCAACATACACAAAGGGAAAAGCAAGATCCTCCGATACAAAACAGCAAACACTAACCCAATTACACTTGACGGAGAAATTCTGGAAGACGTTGAAACCTTTACATATTTGGGCAGCATCATCGACAAACAAGGAGGGTCTGATTCGGATGATCAGGTGCGGATTGGCAAGGCAAAGGTAGCATTTCAACAGCTGGAAAACATCTGGAACTCAAATCAACTGTCAGACAACAACAAAGTTAAAATTTTCAATATAAATGTGAAGACAGTTCTGTTGTATGGAGCTGAAACTTGGAGAACTACGAAAAGTATCCTACAGAAGATACAAGTATTTATAAACAACTGTCTGCGTAGGATTCTTCGGATCTGTTGGCCACATACCATCAACAACAACCTGTTGTGGCAGAGAACTAATCAACTTCCAGTTGAGGAAGAAATTAGGAAAAGACGCTGGAGATGGATTGGACACACACTGAGGAAACCATCAAACTGTGTCACAAGACAAGCACTGACTTGGAATCCTGAAGGCCACAGAAACAGAGGAAGACCCAAGAACACATTGCGTCGGGAATTGGAAACAGACATGAAGAGAATGAACAGCACTTGGGAAGAGCTAGAACGGAAAGCCCAGGACAGAGTTGGCTGGAGAATGCTGGTGGGCGGTCTATGCTCCACTTGGAGTAACAGGCATTGATTGATTGATTTGATTTGGATTTCCTATAGTTGTATGTCCTAAGGTGTTCAATATTACTAGGTATTCTGAAACCTGAGATATACCATTATTTTATGTCCACATTTATGTTTTAAATAACAATAATGTCAAGGTCTCTAGACCAGACAAAATCGCGTAGGCCCGTAGCTAGACGGGAAAACCAAAATCCAAGAAATGCATTTCTCAACTGAAGTTAGCTGTACTAGCAAGAGTTAGTAATTTGCCGTTGTTGATATTTATGACATAAATGGATCAGTGTCTATTGTTATATGTGCACAACAAGCGAATTTCCTCGGTATATGAACTAATCACATGTTACATTATAATGGATTTGTAGCCAACAGTGGAAAACAGAATGCGCTTCGTCTTATTTTGAACTCGCCAACTGGATGTGCCTAGATCCTAGTATTGATGCTCATACTAAGACTTTAGCCACGAGTCTGCGTGAACATCAGCACTAGAATGTAAAAAAATCCAACTGACGGGGTTCAGATAGGATGAGACGTGTGTTCTAGATTCCTCTGTAAGTCACGTATTAAATAAGTTAACTGATACTAAACTGACTGAAGTCTAACTTGCAACCATACGATTGCTAATGCAATAAAATGCCTAAATGTGGTATTATGAATAATATGACAAAATGAAACGTACCAACCAACATACCAAACTAAATACTACAGGAAAATGGAAAACAAATATTTTCTGAAACAGTTTTTTTTATTAAATTACTCTGACAATATTATGTGCAGTAGACATAAAGTTATCTCAAGATGATTAGTGAGTTTGTGGAACATGTCCATCAACATAGAAATTTCGTGTGGCTTTTGGGAGAGTGGCCTTCATTCCATTTAGTTCTTTGGTCAAGGTTATTTGGCAAGCTGATTGAAATAGATATAAAGAATAAGTTTCGTTCATTTCGAGATAATGAAAAGTTTAAATTCACATGAATGCGAAACTAGAACGTTGGAAAGCAAAATTATAACCAAATAACGTTTAGAGAAACAGCTAAACTGATAAGACAATCTAAAACTACGACTAATATCAATCAAAATGGGATAGAACCCGATGTATGTATGTATAATCAACATAGAACCTGGCACATGTGCGCATCGGTTCAAGTGGCCATACCTCTATGACATCGCAAGATTAACATATAGAACCCGATCTGTTCTTCACAACGAAAATGTAGAGTATGTGTAAAATGAGTCAGCAAGTCAGTCAGTTACAGACTTATGAACTCTGTTTTGAGTCACATTTTATGTACGGTGACCAAAAGTGCTATCCGGCTGTCGAAAGTGAGATAAGTCGGGTGAAATTCAGTCATCTCAACTAGCGGTTGAAAGTTGAACTCACTGATCATCATGCCATCACTTCACAAAACTGGAAAGGGAAACAAAGCCGCATTCCCTTTTTTGCATGTATGTTTCAAAATCAAATTTATAAAAGTAGTCGCTGGAAACTAATGATACTGTCACCATACACAATATTACTAGTCTTAAAAATGCATAGTTAATATTTCATGAACAGGTGATTCTTTAATCACTAACTGTACTGTTAAAATTCGATATACTTCGCTTGTTGAACTATACGGTTCTTCATACAGTTTATTTTAATAATTCTGTGTACGACTAAATCTGTTTGTATTTAAACAGGATGAGGTAAATTGAAATGACCTATTGATAAGTAAAATGTTGTTGCTAGTCTTGTAATTAGAGATTATGATAAATCCCTCATCATTCAAAGGTAGCTCTATACAAATAATCGGTAAAAAATATCTCTTATTCTAGAAATAGTACATTGAATTATAAAATTCAGACTCTATGTACTGAAAAATACTACGACTTAAGCGGAATATTACTCAGTCACAACAATGGTCATATGACAATAATTTACGCAACCAGACAATACAATAGGTGAGTAAATCAATCAATTTCCAAAAATGACTATTTATAACAATATAACTTACATAGCCTAGAGTTTTCTTGTAGAAAAATAGCTAGATCTAACATATCTTCTTCTTCCTCAGAAGGAGGCGGAAGTAAATCATAAAATTTGTGGTCAATATATACATGGCAGGTAGAACAAGCCAAAGAGCCCTCACAAGCTCCTTCGATTTCAATGTCATGCTGGCGAGCTAATGTCATCAAATTATCACCAACTTTTCCATTGACATGTTTAACATTACCATTTCGATCAACAAATTGCACATTTACTCTAAAGCAAAACTATGAAAGTATATAATACATTACAAGTTACATTTGGGAAGGAGTAGAATTTTCACTAAATTTTCTTACTGAATCTATTAAGCCTATAAAATGAAAAGCTTCTTACAGTTCAGAAGTACGGATCTAAGACAATGTTTTGGCAAGGTCAAATGGTGAAACGACGGCATTTTGTGTAAAACATAGAACATATCAATTTCATTTACAACTATTAGAGCAGCCGACCTTCAGATAAATTTTTTAGAGAAGTGCTGAAATTAGCACTATTCTACAGAAGCTGGAAGGATAAAAACAGGTGGAGCTGAACATAAGCAAATGATATAATACTGAAAACCGGAACAAAAAACAAACTTTACAAGTGAAAACTCTAAAAGAATTAATAGCCTCAGAGCTAGCGTGACCCTTCATTACATAAATACAAATATACAACTTACGTACTGGAAAGTTTTAATTTCAGAGAGGTACGAAACTACTTTGTGAATATAGACAATGTTACACGCAGTTTCACGCTGCAATGCATGAAATATGGGGCTGTAAGACTTACTTTGTACGCGAGTGATACTAGATGATCTTACTGGGTTTTTGCTCATGGTTATTTTGTCCGTATTTTTACCTTCTAGACTTCACTTCTGATCCCAAGATTGGTTCCTTCAGTTGTTGACCGAATACATACGAATAACACCAATTCCGTCTGGCTTACATGGTCTCTTCGCGGAAAAGTTATAGACACATAATGATACAGAACTTTATAAAAGCGTACTAACACAACTTGGCAAAATTAATCTAGGCAAACTGAAACAGTGAGGAATATATGACGGATTTATGTACAAAGTTATGAATCACATTTATGTAAGCGCGAAAGATCCTGACTAGTTCCCAATGCCGAAGTTAATGGGGTGAGATAAGAATATCAGACCACACTATAAAATAATTGCAAGGTCACGGACTATCCCAGTATTCCAATTACAATTACTTACCATTTATCTTATGTATATTCTATTGTTACTTAAAGCAGAATCAAGAAACTAGAGAATGCCAAATGGTGAACAAAGTGATTAACGAGCTTTATGTCCAGCAGTAACAAACCATTGATGGTTCTAAGTAAAGACTTAGGTAAGATCACTCAAAAACAACGTAGGGAATCGGATACTCGTATGTTAACCCAAATTATCATACCACATTAAGACAAGATCATATTGACAAGCGTGTTACTAGAATATATCCTGGCAAGAAGGAATAAGAAGACATTACGTATGAAATAATGAAATCAAGGAACTATATTACTAGAATATATCCTGGCAAGAAGGAATAAGAAGACATTACGTATGAAATAATGAAATCAAGGAACTATAGTTCATTTTTCCTTATAAGGGAAAATTTAAAAAATGCATCTGCATCATTAAAACCAGTTGTAAGTCATGTCACATAAAACCTTCAACCACTAATCGCAGCTTTTGTACAAAACAAAACCAGTTAGTCTGCATTTACCAAGACGGCTCAAACCAATATTTAACGACAACATGGACTAACGTAACGCTTTGATTTGTATGTGTCGGGGTAGCTCATCATTGAATATACGCATTATATGTGTAAACCACAATAGACAATCGAAATTCACTTCATCAACTGATTTTTCGTCTTTTTCTAGTACAATGTACTTAGCGTTACCACTGTTTACTCAGCCAGATCGTTGATGCTACCTTGGTGTTGTGGTCTGGCTTGCCTATAGTGACGACCCAATCGGTCCTGGCATACCAGTCAGATCATTTAAGGAGGATTGAGACCAAAAGCAGGTAAACCAAGGTTTTAGGAAAAGGCCGTGCTGCAGACCGTATAAAGGTGTGATGGCAGTATGGTGTTTTTCTCAGACAATCAGCATAGCAGCAATGTTGCCTTACCACAAAGGAAGGGTGAGTTTATAATAGGTCGGCTCTAAAATTGCAGATTTCCAATATGGCTTTTCCAAGTGTTAAGTAAACTCACCAAAAACCAATTTTTAAATGGTCTTGTGTGGCTGGATTCATGCAGTTGTTTGTGCTCTCTGGGAATCAAAGTCTTCTATGATCTACTATATTCCCTCAGTATTTGGAGAAGAAGTAGACTTCTGCGGCCTGGGCATTCAGAACGTGATGGCCTTCTTTATGCCTCTACCATCCCCCGAGTTCACTTTCTTCTCGATCCAGCCTGTTCCACTACTTTCGCTCCACATCCTAACTTTCACCTCATCGCCTTGACCCATGTATACACTAATGCTAGTTCTTCGAGTTCACGAAATTCCATCTCGCGTTTCATAAATCCACTCCCTAAACTTTATGTTGGGGCTTTTATTGTAATAACAATGTGTTGATTTGGTCAGCAAGCTTCGTCTTCCAAAACCTTGGAATCCCTTTACATTGTTGTATGTTGTGTCTGTGATGCACGCATACAAGGTGCCAGTGTGATCGCTTACGTAAATACACCTAGTCAGCACAGTGATATAGTGTGATTTACTCTTCTGTCACCTGAAGCCCCAACAGCAACTTCGCGTAATTTTGCTAAAGCAAACTTACCACCACGTTCGGGGATAGGACAGATACATATACATTTACATATTCAGTGGATTTATATCAATATTTATTTTAGTGTTATCCGTCTAAATGACAAAGTACGAACTCGGAAATACATAGGTATACGTCGATGGCTTTTGTCGATTATATCCAGTAACTGAAGCGCAGATTAATTAAAAGACGGGTTCTACATGAAGCTGTCTAACCTTCAGCAAGCCGAGCGCTCAAACACAGAGATCATAACAGAGAATTTTAATTTTAAAGTCGCCTGGTTAATTGGACCGAAAAACACTCGGGATCCAAGCCCATAAAGCCTTTGACAACTAGTATAAGCCATGTTGGCGGATTACTCGGTTAAGGTGCACGCGATAATGGTGATCAGTGGCTGAAAAAGTTAAGTGACATGGCTAAGAGTCGGTTGCACTGGGTCAAAGTTTCTCACTATATCTTTTTCTTTATCTTAAGTTCTATTAATCTCTCATTCTATTGCTGCTACCTTTGTAAATTTGAACTAGCCGGGCCTATGTGATGTAACAAAATTACAACTTAGTAGAAGGTACTCCAAATTATCTACAGTTTTACAGATAAACTGTTAGAAATTCCTCCAACATGGCTTAAATATTTCAATCCCTCCGTCGTTTTGCTGAACTTTAGCAAAGGAATTGAGATTTATTACAAATGCAGTTCTAGAAATGTTTGTGTGGTTTTCAAAACATTTTTGCTGTCAGTTTGAGTCCTACCTTAAGCTTTCATGTTCCTGGGAAAAATTTCCTACAATTTAGTGTAATGTGAGTTGGTGCTAAACTCACATTGATTTAATGAAGCACACCGTTCTCCTCAAGAATTCTGAAGAGCTCTTCAGAGCTTAACTGTAATCAGGCGACAGAAGAATATCAGTCCAAGTCTCCAGAAACCCCATGTAAATAGATTATCTCTAAACGGCTAAATAATCTTGATTTCTGTGGCTAATCAAACAATTGCCTACTGTACTGATTACGACTAAAAACCCACACGTAACCCATGTATCTAAGCTATGATCACTGCATGATTCCAAACCTAAGATCCAATGTTTGTGTGATGATAGGCTTATAATAATAATAATAATAATTTATTCTCAAGTAACAATTTGTACATGAGAGCATACCAGTTTACAGGCATGATCAGAATGATATGGCATAATCGTAACAGAGTTTTAGTAGAGTTATTGTTATGGAGATGACGATATACAAAGGTATTAGTTAATTAGGAAGCCAACGGTAGCTAGCTTCACAGTTTACAGTACTGCAGTACTAGAGGTAGATTTTGTATTACAGAACACTTCCAGTAAACAACTGCGCGCTTTTTGTCCCTGGTGCTGTAATCTTAGGGAATAGCTGCGAGTGAGCAGGACGAACCATGGAGACTATCCAGAGACAGGATAAGGCTGGTATTTTGAAGTTTGGATAAGGCAGCCAGTTTGTGTGGACTGGTCTTGAGCGGTGAGTTGTTGGTGCATTGATTACGTTCCAGGCCAGCGTTTGGAGTTACTTAAAGGAGATCAGTTCTTTGCCAGTTCAGATCATAGACTCGGGAAGACGGTGACATAGATTATGCGATAGAAAGAAATAAATAAACTTGATTAGTGGTATCAAAATAATCAGTTTCAAACTAGAGTCTTCCGTTTTTATGTTTTTTTTCTATTTACTACAACGTACACGATTTTAGTGTTAGTAGTTTTAGTACCCTAATAAGCCATTGTTTATTGATGCGAGGTTTAGTGGTAAGTCGTCGAAGATTTGGTACAAGTCTTTTGATTTTAGATATTGGGAGATCAGGCGTTTGAATATTAGGATAGATTTGGTAGTGCGGATATTTTGTGGTAGTTTGTTCCAGAGTTTGCTGTAGTAGACGATAAAGAACTTACCGCGATGTTGTGTTTGGTATTTGTCGATAAGTAATGTTGCTTCGTAGTTCCGAAGTTCGTATCTAGGCATTTGGTTCCACATGGGAGAGAAAGCCGAGAATGATATTCCGTTGATTACTTTATAGAAGAATATTAAGTTGTGTCGTAGTCGGCGACGACACAGTGGTTCTAAAGAGAGTGTTTCACATCTGGTCGTGTGGTCCATGTTTCCGTTAGTTGCCAGAATTTGACGTGTAAAACTTCTTTGTACACTTTCGACGCGTTTTCTATCTATGCTATTCATACTCGAAAAGATAAATGAGCAGTACTCCAGTATAAGTCTTACACATATCTTAAACAGAGTAAGTTTAGCCTCCGTTGTATGGAACTTTTTAAGAAGGAAGCCTGTTAATCTTCTAGTTTTAGAGATAATAGAGGAGGCATATTCCATGAACTTTAGTTTGCCGGAATATTTAATACCCAAGTCGCTTGTTGATTGGAGTATTTGGACCTTTGACCCATTTAAATAAAACGTGGACTGTGGGTTATAGTTGCCTATGTGCATGATTCCACATTTACTGTAGTTAAGTGGTAGTTGCCATTTTTGGCTCCAGGTAGTTAGGTTATCGAGATCCTTTTAAATTAGAGTCATGCCTTCGTCTAAAGAGTCCGGTTTAAAGCTATAAACAATCTTCAGATCGTCCGCATATAAATACGGTCGGCCATGTTTTATAACGTTATTTATGTCATTTATGTAAATAACGAACAATAAGGGACCCAGTACACTTCCCTGTATAACCCCGCTGGTAATTGGTTTAGGCGATGATATACTATTGTTGAACTTTACTGTTTGCTTTCTTCCTTCCAGGAAAGACGCAAACCATGAATAAAGTGGGTCTTTGACCCCATATGACTTAAGTTTAATGAGCAGTCGTTTATGAGGGACTTTGTCAAAAGCTTTACTGAAGTCGAGAAATAAACTGGACACTAGAAGCCCTTTGTCCCGTTGTGTAGTTATGTCATCTAGGTAGTCTAACAAGTATGTGTCACACGACCTATTCTTTAAGAATCCATGTTGGGAAGGGAAGAGTAGTTCGTTTTCAAGTAAATATTGGAGTAATTCCTCCATGATTATCTTTTCCATTACTCTTGATGCAACAGAGGTTAGATTAATAGGACGGTAGTTCTCTATATTTCCTACAGGTCAGGATTTAAACTTAGGAATGACGTGTGCAGTTTTCCAAAGGGTAGGGTAGCATGCAGTAGAGAGTGACATTGCAAATAGTTTGAGAAGTGCCAGATGGAAGTCCGTGCCACCATTTTTAAGTTCAGTGGCTGGTATACCATCAGGGCCCAAAGTGTATGAGTGTCTTATCGTAGTGATGGCCTTGGTAATATTTTCTCTAGTGAATGCTATATCACTGATTCCGCATGATAGTGGCGGAGTGGGCTCGATCCCATCTGTATGGTTTTCAATAGTAAGTGAAGTGGCAAAATGCTCACTGGATACATCAGCTATGCGGCAGGGGTCATCATATACTTCATTGCCACAGATAGAGAGGTTTCTACCCTTTATCTTAGAGCTACTGATTTTGTTCCGGAAGGTCTTGAGAAGTCCCATAGAGTTATTCTGTGCAGTAGCCTGTTTTTCTAATGCAACTTCCATCTGTATACGCTCTGCCCTGGCCTTAATGCATATTTCTTTCATAGTTATGAGGGAGGAAAAGTCTTTAAGTTTATAAAATTTATTTGCATGCTTACGTAGGCTTCTTCTTCCAGTAGTGGCGATAAGCATACACTTCGGAATTCTAGGTTTAGTATATCCTAGAGGTGCTACTACATCTAGTACATTATAAGTGTTGGAGTAGAGTATACCAGTCAGCTTATCAGCATCGTCTTCCGTGAAGTAGTTGTTCAAGTCAAGATAATTGAAGTAAGTCTTGAAGCTTTTCCAGTCTATCTTGTGGAAGGATCTGTAGCAACATAGCTTGACTAGTTAAAAGTTCACTTCAAAACTTAAGCATATGCCAAAACAATTAGGCTCCAGTATTCATTTACTTCCTTATTTTGCATAGGGATTATATTTACTATTAGCTTATATTGAACGTTGAGAATTATGTGTGTGTTTGAACCACTAGAACCGCGCTCCACTGTCTCCTGCCCACGCTATTGAATAAAGACCTATTTCCATAATACTCTGGATTCTTGTGTCACTAAATCAGGATATACCTAGGCGTTAAAGATCTGCTAGGTATTGTACTCGGGCATTTATACAGTGTAGTCTGTAAGTCAAAGCTGCACATAACAACGTTGTGGTCACTACCTGGGAATTGTTTGCCTGTACGTACGGTGCATGGGGAAAGTTCATTTGTAAAAACTAAATCCAAAATATTTTTATATCTGGTAGGGCTGCGGACATACTGTGACCAGCCACCAAGCTCTAAGCTTTCCATAAGCAAGTCATAGCGTTTCGGCGCTTTGGTGGGGAACCATGAGATTTCAGGCAAGTTAAAGTCTCCACAAATGACCTTACCTGCAAAGGGTAGGGAAGAGGCCAGTGTAAAAATGTCTGACAGTAAGTTTATATTCTCTATTGATGGGCTAGGTTGTTGGTATACACAGCCGAATAGGTAAGACTGTGATACAGTAGGTCTCATAACAATCCACACAGTCTTGTAATTTGTTTAAGTCTGTTGTATCAAACAGAAGTGAGTTTAACTTTGTGTTAACATATATTAAACAACCCCCTCCACGTCCATGTAACCTGTCACTACGATACAGATTATAATTATCAAGGGATATACTTAGATCAGAGACGTTAGGGGTAGTCCATGCCTCAGTTACCATAATAATTGATGGTTGGCAGATTGATGCAAACAGAGTTAAGTCGATCATATTGTTGCATATTGGTCGCGCGTTAAGTAGGCATAGACTAAACGAGTGGCCAGTGAGGTTGAAATAATTTAAAGCGTCATGGATGAAGGCGTCAGGTTTAGAATCCTGGATGAAACTTTGACTTGGGGATAGCTGAGTTTCGCATTGTTCAGATACTAGTGAGTAGATAATGGGTGATTGCTCTGCAGCCTCAATGTTTAGGTTGTCACTGCTATCGTCGTTTTTTACGCTCAAAGTGTTTGTGATTAGTGGAGATATGGTGATGTGAGATTGATTACTTAGTAGTGGCAGAACTGGAAGTTGGTGGTGTTCGGGCTCGTCATTTCTTCTCGGTCATTTCGTCTTTACTTTTCAGTAGCAATTCCTGATTCATTCAAAGAGGTGTCATGAGTTTTATCTGGCATATAGACTATTGCAGTCCCGGAGATTTTATTTTACTTTTTATATTTATGTAAATATATAAATATATATAGTATGTCACATTTTTATTTTGTTACTTATTTTGGGAGCATGGATATTGTAGTTCCAGTGGCAGTTTAATACCAGGCAGCGGGCCACTAACTGTATGAAGTGGTTATATATATATATATATACTTGAAAGGCGAAAGCAATTTAAATGAAAAATGCCTTTAAAAGATAAAAAATTACTATTTTGGTAAGCATGATAATTAATAGGGGGGGATTAGATCAGTGAGCTTACTAGATATTCTATGTGGCACACTGCACGACATCGGTGTTTTGCCCTGCGCATGTTCTGAGTGTACAAAAGTATTCGCACAACCATGAACATTCTCTTTCGTTAATGATTTTTAAAATGTTTTCGTTGGTGTTCATTTTAGGGAAAATGACCCTTTTAGAGTAAGCTGGGACTGTATATTTTGCGTCCAAATGAAGTCTCCCCTTACTCTTTCGTACTGATTTCAAAAAAGGCAAAAACTTCAAAAACTATTATTTTTAATATTAATAATATCAAGATGGTTCATGTATAATGCGTACTTTAAGCCCCATACCCACCTAGTTACGGTAATCTCTCTTATTATACCTAAATTATAGAACTTTCGTCGAACTCCCCTTATCTTGGAAATTTACAACCGTCAGACAAGTCAGTTTTTGCGATTTTGATGGTCTTTACTAAGGGTCATTATAAAGAAATCAGAAGGGTGAGGATGATCATATGTGTCTGTTGGTATGATTTATGATTATGACTATGTATCACATGAAAATTTAACCAGATCACATTGGTGAGGTTTTAATGCCTAGGTACATCCCGATCTAATGACACAAGAATCCAGAGTATTATAGGAATAGGTTTTTATTCGATAGCGTGGGCAGGAGACAGTGAAGCGCGGTTCTGGTCATTCAAACACACAAATAATTCTCAACGTTCAACATAAGCTAATTGTAAATATAATCCCTATGCAGAATAAGGAAGGAAATGAATACTGGAGCTTAGTTGTTTTGGCGTATGCTTAGGTTTGAAGTGAACTTTCAACTAGCCAACTTAAGTTGCTACAAGGTTACATAATCAGTTGAATATACAATCGTGTCACACCTACTGTCCCCCATGAGAGTGACAACAGACTACTTTGTGAGAGTCAATCGACTCACTACAATGAGATGTCCATCACTTTGTCTAAAACCTTTTGTTCCTATCATTTTAAATACGATTCTACTACTGACGGTTTTGAATTAGTTAAGAGGCCTGGCCGTCATTGTCGGAGTGAACCGAACTAAAGGGGTGGTGTAACTTTCATAAGAGATAATATAAGTCAAACAATTTCACCACTCACCTTATTAATCAGTAGGAATAAGACTAAGCAAACGGCTAAGGCAACTGAACCAGTTGTACCCATGGTGGAAACCATAAGGCCAGTAACAGCAAGGTGAGCGGAAGACAACATCAAGCTCTCATGCAGTATTACGGAAAATGTGGGTCTTTCTCCGAATTTTTTAAGCTGTGATTATCTGGTAACACATATCACCATTTTGAAACTGGTGGACTACTAACCAAGGAGTTTGAACTAATCTCCCTTTAGGCCTAAATAAATTTATAAGTCACATCGTGTTGATATAGTTGTGGTAAGTGGGAATTTATTGCAATGTAATCATAAATTCGACGCTACATAAAGTGAGCTAAATACATATAAATAAATGTCGTAAAATCAACAGTTATTCTTTATTTGGGTTAATTAACCTTAATTTAATGTCTGTGGAATGCGTAGGTTACGCGTTAAAAAGTATCGATTTTATTTTATTTATTTTACTTTAACTACATAAAACTTATTAAGAATAAGTGTTGTGAAGAAATCAATTTGGGTTTCATCAAAAGGGTACATGCCTAGAAGGGGTCTATATGGCGTAAAAGAATCCAGAGTAAAACGCCAATATAAAGAAAAATCAGTAAACATTTGGTATATAGATACAGTGCGAATAGGTTTATTAGACAATTAATATTGCTGTAATAATAATTAAGAGGTAAGACTGTGCGACTATCAATAAAATTATGAATACTTATTCAATTGATGCTGGAGGATTGAAAAAATGTGAATATGCATAATTAAATATGTGATGGAGAAATCAGTAGGTATTTATAACATATATACAGTGTAAACAGCTGACACGTTTACGCAAAGACAGAATTACGTTAGGAAATATTATTCGAAAATCTTGGCAATAGTGGAAAGCAAACAGATAGATAAGTTTTGTCAATAAAGACTTAGGTCTGAAGACTAATTTAGAATGATGTAATCTGTAATACATACAAAACGTTTAGTGTTTTTCATCTGAATGACAAGAAATGCATAAGAGATAAGTCATATTTACATAATAGAACTATCTTTAATACAAGACGTTGTTTATATTAGAGGGTGGAGTTTACCTTTCCTTGTGCAGTATCATGGGAAAAATATTTTCTGTTGATAATAACAACACAGGAAATATGTTGACCCCAGTCAAACTGATCTCCATTTCTTTTTCAAAGGCGGGCATTTTGTTTGTCTTCAGCGTTATTGAGTAGCCTTCTAAATCATTACTTGTCAAATGCAGTGTATATTTAGATTGTTAAACATATAAAACTGTAGTGTATACTCTTGTACTTGATTGTTGTCATTAAATTCACCATTTCATCTTTGTAGTTTAGCTTTGTTTACAAGCTTGTCGTTTAAATTAGAATGTCGTTTGAGAAATCAAGAAGACACTCAACGGAAGAGGCAAACTGTCAACCAATCAACACCTTATTGCGATGTAACTATAGAGAAGTTGCTAACCTTACGTATTCCCTGGTTAAAAAATAATTGACTTGTAGCTTTGGCGTATCAGTGTATATGAAGTGTTTGTGGCTGACTAGATCTATATAGGTCCATCGCTTTTTAGTCTCTATATATTCAAGCAGCCTGCATATATATATGAAAATCTAAAAATGCCAGGAGAAACATGCATCTGTATTTCAAAATATAATTACATACTTGACTAGTATTTGGTAATTGTTAAAATTCTGCTGTTGTATTTTTTCCTGAAAGTATTTGTAGTCACACAAAATAATGTGTAATTAAAATTCATTCGCTTGATCAATTCGCAACTCAAAGTAGCAAAACGGCTGTCTGATAATCAGTGAATGAGATAATAGTGTGATATTTCATGTATCTACCTTCAAACTTACTCATAGATGACTGAATGGCCTCCGGCCCACAAACTATGTCAGTTTATTTAATTTAAACCTCTAAACGAATAATTGGTATCAAGCATTTATTCAGATAAGAAAAGTTTTAAGAAGCTTTAAAGAGGTTCCAGTAGGAAAACAAAGTATGTTCTTAAGGAATGAATGACTACTTATACCCACTATGTCCATGTTAAAAATAGTGGAGTGATTGATGCATGGTTTAATTATTTATTACGTTCAGATGTACATTTAGAGTAAAAGAAAAACTATAGGGGATGAGAATTATCAGACAACCATCAGATGTCAAAATTATTAATAACATTTTTCGATTCAAGTTTCTTGGTTGTAAATCAGTTTCTCACTTTTTGTTCCAAAGCACAGAATCTACTATGCATCGCAATCATCCATGCACCAGTGGATGGATGGTTTGTAATCCATCCCAAAAACTGTTAGTTGATAATCCTCTGCTCGACAGATTTTGTTGAGTGAGTTGAGTTCCTGTTGCCCCAATAGTATGTAATATACTTGTTTAGTGATTTACGGTTCGACAATGGCAGCGATTTGATCCTAAATTAAAACAATTGTAGAGTAGGCAACAAAGTGTATAAAGAAAATAAGAGCAGAAGTTAAAATCAAAGCGAATAATTACACCAGAGTTTACGTAGACAGCGGTATAAGAATATTCTAAAAACTTCCCGATTATTCGTTGGCTCTGATTGGGTAAGGAATGGTGTCAAGGAAGTTGAACATTGCAACCACTGAATGTTGTTTGGCTGCATCGAGTTCCGTTGTTATCAGCCATTTGTTCTGGAACGAATGAGCGAACATTCGAGTTACTGTTGGAGTCAATACTATTCAGAAGTACACTTCTAACTACTTTGTATAATTATTGCCCTATTTTAGACTATAGTTATTGCTTTTATTGTTGCTATTGATATTGTTGTTGCCATCGCTGCTATTGCACACAGAGTAATTAGTCGTTTTCCGATGACTTCCTATTATGCCCTTGGGTTTTAAGGATAATAAACAAGATCAATATTTGATTAATTAGAAACTCTTGATTAGTAGAAGCAAGACAGTAGTGTTCTGAACTCCAGTAAGATCTCAATCGTAGCAATTCAGTCGGTTGATTCGACAAATGGACTAATCATAGTACAGCTTCGTGGACACGTTTCGAGCATGTTTTAACCTGGATCGTTTCTTGCTAACAGGTTTATGTGACAAATTGCAAGAAAATGACGGAATTTGAAAAGTAAGTGATGATAGCATAAAAATTGATAATTACGATATGCTTATACAACATACATCTACAATGAGCCGTGAAAATAATGTGAAGCTCCCTTAATTACATCCAGTTGTATGTTGTTGTTAAGATAATGATCTGTGATTACGGCTAAGTACTGTGGTTCTGGTATGAGCAAGTATTCAATATCGATATTTGAAATGTTGGAATATCTGCTACTCGGATTCACACAAATAAAGTCTAGTTGGCTCTGCCTAGCTGTCAAGATATCCTACTGCAAAAAAACAGGACCTCTAATCTACAGACCATGACTCTGATACCTAATAAATTAAGATTAATAAATAGAATATCCAAGTACCCGAACACTTACTGTATATAGTATTATACTGTAAACTAAATTAATAATCGTCATACTCCCTCCGTAACTTCGCCTGGATCCCCCTAGGGTTGCTGCCGGTCCCAATCCCAGGTTGGGCATGGGGTTAGCAACCTCATCCCGTAAAACAACTACCTTGCTAAAAAACGGTGACCAGTAAAATCCGTTATAACCATTTTCACTCTGCCCTGGGAGTTGGAAGGCGTGTTATGACGCCTCATGTTGAAAGCCTATTCTCTTCGGAAGCCACGAGGCTGATGTCTCTTTTGACAACCAGAGCAACAGTTAATAAAGGTATGTGGAATGTCCGCATGGTGTGGGAGACAGTGAGAACCATGCAAATAGCTTGAGAAATGAAACGATACAACCTGAAGATACTTGGAATAAGCAAAACTTATTGGGTACAAACTGGGCAGCAACGAGTATCCTAAGAAAATGTGCTTTTATACTCCGGCCATGAAGAAAAAAAGCAACCCACACACAAGGAGTGGCACTAATGTTGTCTTAAGAAACATGGAAGCCTCTTGTAGGATGGGAACCTCATGGACTCAGGATCATCACAGCATCCTTCAAGACAATGAAGGACAGGTTCACAATGAATGTCGTCCAGTGTTACGCACCTACCAATGACAGTTACGAAAAAGACAAAAATAAGTTCTATTCAGGGATGCAATCAACCATCGGTAAATTCTAAGCCAAGGACCTAACCATTCTGATAGGAGACTTCGACGCCAAGGTTGGAGTGGACAACACCGGGTATGAAGACATCATGGGACGACATGGACTAGAAGAAAGGAACGATAACGGTGAGAGGTTTGCAAACCTATGCGCCTTCAACAAAATGATTATAGGTGGCACCATTTTCTCCCACAAACGTATACACAAAACTACATGGGTTTCACCGGACCACACTACGGAGAACCAAATCGACCACATCTGCATCAATAATAAGTTTAGAAAGACCATAGTAAACGTAAGAGCAAAGAGAGGAGCTGACATAGCTTCAGATCACTATCTGGTAGTGACTAAAATGAAACTGAAGCTGAGGAAGCACTGGACAACTGGAGCAGCAGTATTACACAAGTTTAATACAACCCTTCTCCGAGATACTAACAAACACAACGAATTCGAAATAACTCTCAACAGCAAGTTCCAGACATTTCATGATCTACTAGAAGAAGGTGTAGCTAATATGGAAGACAACTAGAAAGAGATTAAGGCAACAATAACTTCAACATGTCAGGAGGTTTTGGGTCCCCAGAAACGACACCAAAATGAATGGATTTCTGTTGGTACTCTGGAACACATCCAAGAAAGGGGGAACAGAATGATAGCGATTAATAAGAGCAGAACAAGAACAGAGAAAGTCATGGCACGGGCAGAATACACAGAGGCCAACAAGCAAGTGAGCATTAAGTCGGATAAACGGAAATATATTGAAGACCTAGCAATGACAGCGGAAAAAGCTGCAAGAGAAGGAAACATGAGGCACCCATACGACACAACGAAGAAGCTAGATGGGAAATTTAATAAGTCAGAACCGCCAATCAAGAACAAGGCTGGCAAACCAATCACTGAAATGCATGAACAACAAAACAGGTAGGTAAAACACTTTAAAGAGCTCTTGAAGAGACCAGCTCCACTGAATCCACTAGTCATCATAGCAGCTGCCACGGATCTCCCTATAAACACCGACCCATCAACAGTCGAAGAAATCAAAATGGCCATCCAACAAATCGGAAGTAGCAAGTCAGCAGGAACAGACAACATACCAACTGAGGCATTGAAGACAGATATGGAAGCGACTGCGAAGATACTCCATATTCTCTTCAAGAAAGTTGGGGGGGGGGGAGAACAAGTTCCAGCAGACTGGAATGATGGATGCCTCATCAAGATACCAAAGAAGGGGATTTTGGCGATCGCGAGAACTACGGAGGAATCACTCTACTTTCACTACCAGGGAAAGTCTTCGACAGAGTGTTATTAAATAGATCTTGCCTGTAAAAATGGCTTGCTCCTGATATTCAGGAAATAAATTATTATTATTATTAATAAGGGACCCAGTCGACGCCCGACTCCGAGATTAACAGGCCTACTCCGTAAGCATAGGTCGTGTACCGACCAGATCGCTACTCTATGGTTCATTGAGAAATAATCAATTGAATTGAATTCACCACTTTACATCAACTCCGTCTACGAAAAAAACATTTGGCAGTGTGGATAGGAGAATGTTATGGAGCCTTCTACGACATTATAGCGTACCCGAGATGATAGTCAACATCATACGGAATTCTTGCGACGGACTACATTGTAAAATCGTGCAAGAAGGTCAGCTCACACATTCATTCGAAGTGAAGACTGGTGTCAGACAAGACTGCTTACTCTCGCCCTTTCTCTGTCTACTGGTAATTGACTGGATCATGAAGACTGAAACATCTGAAGACACTCTCGGAATACAATGGACAACATCGACGCAACTAGATGACTTGGACTTTGCGGATGACATAGCTTCAGATCACTATCTGGTAGTGACTAAAATGAAACTGAAGCTGAGGAAGCACTGGACAACTGGAGCAGCAGTATTACACAAGTTTAATACAACCCTTCTCCGAGATACTAACAAACACAACGAATTCGAAATAACTCTCAACAGCAAGTTCCAGACATTTCATGATCTACTAGAAGAAGGTGTAGCTAATATGGAAGACAACTAGAAAGAGATTAAGGCAACAATAACTTCAACATGTCAGGAGGTTTTGGGTCCCCAGAAACGACACCAAAATGAATGGATTTCTGTTGGTACTCTGGAACACATCCAAGAAAGGGGGAACAGAATGATAGCGATTAATAAGAGCAGAACAAGAACAGAGAAAGTCATGGCACGGGCAGAATACACAGAGGCCAACAAGCAAGTGAGCATTAAGTCGGATAAACGGAAATATATTGAAGACCTAGCAATGACAGCGGAAAAAGCTGCAAGAGAAGGAAACATGAGGCACCCATACGACACAACGAAGAAGCTAGATGGGAAATTTAATAAGTCAGAACCGCCAATCAAGAACAAGGCTGGCAAACCAATCACTGAAATGCATGAACAACAAAACAGGTAGGTAAAACACTTTAAAGAGCTCTTGAAGAGACCAGCTCCACTGAATCCACTAGTCATCATAGCAGCTGCCACGGATCTCCCTATAAACACCGACCCATCAACAGTCGAAGAAATCAAAATGGCCATCCAACAAATCGGAAGTAGCAAGTCAGCAGGAACAGACAACATACCAACTGAGGCATTGAAGACAGATATGGAAGCGACTGCGAAGATACTCCATATTCTCTTCAAGAAAGTTGGGGGGGGGGGAGAACAAGTTCCAGCAGACTGGAATGATGGATGCCTCATCAAGATACCAAAGAAGGGGATTTTGGCGATCGCGAGAACTACGGAGGAATCACTCTACTTTCACTACCAGGGAAAGTCTTCGACAGAGTGTTATTAAATAGATCTTGCCTGTAAAAATGGCTTGCTCCTGATATTCAGGAAATAAATTATTATTATTATTAATAAGGGACCCAGTCGACGCCCGACTCCGAGATTAACAGGCCTACTCCGTAAGCATAGGTCGTGTACCGACCAGATCGCTACTCTATGGTTCATTGAGAAATAATCAATTGAATTGAATTCACCACTTTACATCAACTCCGTCTACGAAAAAAACATTTGGCAGTGTGGATAGGAGAATGTTATGGAGCCTTCTACGACATTATAGCGTACCCGAGATGATAGTCAACATCATACGGAATTCTTGCGACGGACTACATTGTAAAATCGTGCAAGAAGGTCAGCTCACACATTCATTCGAAGTGAAGACTGGTGTCAGACAAGACTGCTTACTCTCGCCCTTTCTCTGTCTACTGGTAATTGACTGGATCATGAAGACTGAAACATCTGAAGACACTCTCGGAATACAATGGACAACATCGACGCAACTAGATGACTTGGACTTTGCGGATGACATAGCTCTTCTTTCTCACATACAACATCAAATGCAGAAGAAGACCAACAATATAGCAACAGCCTCGGCAGCAGTAGGCCTCAACATACACAAAGGGTAAAGCAAGATACTTCGATACAAAACAGCAAACACTGACCAAATTACACTTGACGGAGAAATTCTGGAAGACGTTGAAACCTTTACATATTTGGGCAGCAACGTCAACAAACAAGGAGGGGCTGGTGCGGATGAGAAGGCGCTGATTAGTAAGGCAAGGGCAGCATTTCTACAACTGGAAAACATCTGGAACTCAAACCGACTTTCAGTCAATATTAAAATCAAAATTTTCAATACAAATGTGAAGATAGTTCTGTTGTATGGAGGTAAAACTTGGAGATCTACGAAAAGTATCCTTTAGAAGATACAAGTATTTATAAACAACTGTCCGTGTAAAATTCTTCGGATTCGTTGGCCAGATACCATCAACAACAACATTCTGTGGCAGAGAACTAATCAACTAGTTTCCAGCCGAGGAAGAAATTAGGAAAAGATGCTGGAGATGGATTGGAAACACATTGGGGCGACCATCAAACTGTGTCACAAGACAAGCACTAACTTGGAATCCTGAAAGCCAAAGAAAAAGAGGAAGAAACAGGAACACATTGCGTCGGGAATTTGAGACAGATATGAAGAGAATGAAGGGCACTTTAGAAAAGCTGACAAGGGAAGTCCAAGACAGAGTTGGTTGGAGAATGCTGATGGGCGGGCTATGCTCCACATGTGGTAACAGGCATCGATTGATTGATTTCACAGAAACCTGGTCTGAACGCTACTACTATACCCCTCCGTAATAGCCAACCTATCAAGGATAACAAATTGACTCTTACCAAACAAAATTTAATATCCAAATCTTTACCACTCTAAACAGTTATACTTTACTGATTGCTTAAATAATGGGAAAAGACTTCACTTCAAGTTCGGTCATATAATTTAGGTCGTTGTTTAAGTTTTTCATGATGTCTACAGTTCTACCAAGTGGTGATAGCAGCTGCGTCACTGCGGAATCAAGAAGAGAGTCACTAACAGAAGACATTTCACTTGGTTTTGGTTAACTCCTATTAAGTTTAAAGCTTTAGATCTATTGCCTACGATTTGAGTATTGGAACATATGGTCTAATTATTAGTAAAGGATAATGATAATGTTGCAGGTTGAGATTTGAGCAAAACTCAACCAAATATAAAATGATAGACCACGTGAATAAAGTTACAACCTTCAAAGTACGCTTAAGATTGTCATAAGCACTCAGTGCAATACTCCACCGTTCAACCATACCAACTGAGGAGAGTGCTAAAGACTTTTGAGTACGATAATAAACTTTGGTGCTTCATGGTCTATAACAATAGTGAATTTCTTTCCAAAAAGATATCTATGTAGACGTTTAACATCCCAAAAACAGCTGAAGGTTCTCTCTGAGTTTAAGAATAACATTCTTTAGTAGAAGTAAGTTTCCGTGATACACAGGTCACTGATCTATCTTCCTGCCCTAGAACTGCACCAACACCAACCGGCGATGCATCAGTAATGAGAACTGAATGTATACTAGGGGAATAAATTTTTGAGATCACATCACTATGCAAAAATTTAAAAAACTTACTTAAGCAAGCTTCTTGCTTATCACCCGACGTAAATGAACTGAACGACAAAACTTGTAATTAATCATTTGTCTGATACGAAAAATTAGGAATACAACGTGAATAGTATTGTAAAGCACCAACTAGGGAACGTAGTTCCATAAGGTTTCTCGGAGATGGTAAACTTATAGGTGGGGCTAACCGCTTTGGATGTTGTCTGAATTCATTACCATCAACAAAGTATCCAAGACACTTAAAAATAAATGTACAAAATGAACATGTTTTCGGATTAACAATAATATTCTTCCCAAGTAGAAGACGCAATAAGTCTGTCAGTTGTTTGTCGTAAATTTTCTTATCAGGACCATGAATAATAAGATAAGATTGATAAACGTCCACACCTCCCAATTACCAACAATACTATTCATCACTCCTTGGAAAATGGTTATATAACAACTAAGACCAAATGGAAGATAGTTGCATTTGAACAATCCAAATAAATTGTCAATTGTCACCGACACTTATGAAGCTTCATCTAAGAGGATTTGAATATAGGCCTCATTTCAGATCAATTTCAGAGAATACTTAGAACCTAGAAGGCGATTAAGAATGCCTTCAGTCCTAACAATAGTGCATGTTTATTTTAACAAACGTAAACCTGAAGTTAATCGATAATCACCACATATACATCAGATTTTAACGATGTAACAATTGGAGCACCCCAAGCAGAGGCATAAATAGGTCCCATCTTTCGTTTATTGTACAAGTTATTGAGTGTTTTGAGAACCGCTTCTCTTAAACTATAAGAAATAATTCGCCTCTTAAGAAATGTAATAATAATAGTTATATTCTCAAGTAGCATTTTGTGCATAAGAACATGCCAGTTTACAGACATGATCAGAATGGTATGGCTTGCTTTAAAAACGATTTCGATAGAAAGTCACGGTTAAGGAATTCACGTTATATGAAGATATTAATTAATTAAAGAGCCAACGATAACAGGGTTCGCAGTTTATATTACTAGGGTACCAGAGGTGTATTTTGTATTATAAAGCACTTCCAACAAACAACTGCGCGCCTGTCGTCTGTGGCGCTGTAATTCCAGGAAATGGCTGTGAGTAAGCAGAGTAAACCATAGAAACTATCCAGATGTGAGATAAGGCCATGAGTATTTGAAATTTGGATAAGAGAGTTAATATATGTGGGTTGATTTTCGGCGACGAGTAATCGGTGCATTAAGTATGTTGCTAACGAGAGGTAGGAGTAAGTTGCCTACAGAAGACTTATTCCGCACGAGCAGCCCACAAACTCGAGGGGATATAGAAGAATATGTGAAGTAGAAAAAAATCCAATAAGTGGTAGCAAAGTAATCAGTTTTAAACCAGAGTCTTTTATTCGGCTTTTTTTCTATTGCGACTTACATGATTTTAGTGTTTGCAGTTTTAGAACCCTAATAACCCGTTGCTGATTAATTTGAGGTTAAGTGGTAAGTAGTCGAAGGTTCTGTACGAGACTTTAGATCCTAGATATGGAGTGATCAGTCGTTTGAATCTTAGAATAGAGTTAGTAGTGCGATTATTTTGTGGTGGTTTATTCCAGAGTTCGCAGTAGAATATGATAAATAACTTACCGTGATGTTGTGTTTGGTACTTATTGATAAGTAATGTCGCCCCATAGTTCCGAAAACCGTATCTAGGCGTTTGATTCCACGAGGGAGAGAAAGCAGATAATGATATTCCGATGATTATTTTATAGAAAAATATTAAGTTATGTCGTAGTCGGTGACGACACAGGGGTTCTAAGGAGAGTGTTTTACATTTAGTCGCGTAGTTCATGTTACTGTTAGTTCCCAGAATTCGACGTGTAAAACTTCTTTGTAAACTTTCTACACGTATCCAATCTATGCTATTCATGCTCAAAAAGATAACTGGGTAGTGCTTGAGTGTAGATCTTACACATATCTTAAACAAAGTAAGTTTAGCCTCGGTTGTATGGAAGTTTTTAGGAAGGGAGCCTGTTAATATCCTAGCTTCAGAGATTATATAGGAGGCGTGTTCCGTGAACCTTAGGTTACTGAAATAATTAATGCCAGAGTTGCTTGTTGATCGGAGTATTTGGACCTTAGGTTCATTTAGGTAAAATGTGAACTGGGGGGTTATAGTTGCCTATGTGTATGATTCCACATTCACTGTAGTTAAGTGGTAGTTGCCATTTTTGTCTCCAAGAAATTGGGCTATCGAGGTCCTTTTGAATTAGGGTCAAACCTTCTTCTAAAGAATCCAGTTTAAAGCTATATACAATCTTGAGATCGTCCGCATACAAATACAGTCCTTCATGCTTTATAACGTGATTTATATCATTTATGTAAATAATGAACAATAAAGGACTCAGTACACATCCCTGTATAACGCAGCTGTTAGTTGATTTAGGCGATGATAGTCTGTTATTAAACCTTACTGTTTGCTGTATTCTTTCTAGGAAAGATATAAACCATGAGCGAAGTGGGTCTTTGACCCAGTATGACTTTAGTTTACTTAGCAGTTACTTATGAGGAACTCTGTCAAACGCTTTACAGAAGTCGGGAAATTAACCGGACAATAGGAGCCCTTTGTCCCGTTGTGTAGTTATCATCTAGATAGTCTAGCAAGCATGTATCACACAACCTAGTCTTTAAGAATCCGTGTTGGGAAGAAGCGAACAGTTCATTCTTAAGTAAATATTTGGGCAATTCATCCTTGACTATTTTTCATTACTCTTGATGCAACAGATGTTAGGTTGATAGGGCAATAATTCTCTATATTTCTTACAGGTACGGATTTAAACTTAGGAATGACATATGTAGTTTTCGATAGGGTAGGGTAGCATGCAGTAGCGAGTGATATTGCGAAGTATTTGGGAAGTGCCAGGTGGAAGTCAGTGCCACCATTTTTAAGTACACTAGTTGTTATATCATCAGGGCACAGAGTGCATGAGTGTTTTAGTGTAGTTATGGCCTTCGTGGTATTTTCTACAGTGAATGTTATATCCCTGATTTCGCTTACCAGCATCGTCTTCAGTGAAGTAATTATTTTAGTCAAGACACTTGAAGTAGGTCTTAAAGCTCGTTCAGTCTCTCTTGCTAAAGGGTCTGCTAGGCATTGTAACAGGACATTTATATGTATATAGATTCACCCCACACTTGTAGTTGTACAGGATGGATTTTCATTTCACCTTCACATTTAAAGCAAGCAGAAATCAGATCTTTGAGAAATTTGTCAGAAGTATCTAGGGAAGTTAACAAGGACAGTTTCACTTAAGACAGTTCCATGTTTCTTAAACCAAGTAATGATGGTTGTGTTTAACTAATCGAAAACTCAAGAGACATGTATTTATAATCTCTATCATGAACATGTAGAGTACAGAAACCACGAATACCTGATATACAAACATAAGTGGGTCGTATAACAGTAGTAAATGCAAGTTTTCAACCAAAATGAAGAATTCCGTGACTCTAGGGTCAATAATGAATTCATGGGAAAAACAGTTGCACAGTATAGCCAGTTACGAATGTGGGAAATATTGCTTGACTCTGCAGTCAAAGAAAAATTCTGGTGTTATTCAGTGGCCTTAGTTCATGTACTCGAATCAAAACACTTATTATAGCATGATGTAAAATGAACTGTCGACCGACACAGTGACTTGGTATGCCCAATTCTTCCACAATTAAAACATTTAGCATGTCGAAGTTGGTATGATTTACGTAAATGAATGTGATCACATGACACATTTACTAAACCGCAACTCATCTGCATCTGATGCTTTATGATGCTGCACTTTATTACTGCCAGTGTAAACTGGAACCAATTTTAACACATAAGGACTGTATGAACCCTAAATGCTTAATTGGTTAGTATGACTAATGAACACATTAGAAATTTTCATGGACGATAAGCCACTTGATTAAGTGCCCTATAACCAATGCAGACTTCTAGAATCTGCTAAAATAAACATTGTGAAAGCTGAATGAGCTCTTATTGTTAGTGTGGTGTGCTAATACCAGCTATTAAACAATCTAGCAACTGTATATCAAGTTGATTATCAAAATTGCATATAGCAGCTTAGGTTTGCAAATCAAGTATAAACTAATGAGCTTTCCGATCGTGTGAGCGTATCATTTTGTGAAAATTTTCCCTTTTGCTTCAAAGTTGGCAGATTGCATATGAGAAAGCAATTGGCCTCTGAGCTTCGTATAAGATATTGAAATAGGGATATCAGGAAACGCCAAATCTTTTAATAGATGGTAGACATCCTTCCCAGTGAATGTAAGAAAACGAGTGGGAATTGCATCATCTTTAAAGATACCTGTAAGTATAAACCAGATTTCAAAATGTTCTATGTACTCCTCAATAAACATAGCACAAGAATTTATGTCCAAGTAACAAGGTCCAGGCTCCATCGCGACGTCAATGCAGTATTTCTTGGAATTTCGATTAGTAACTAGCGAACAAGATCAGCCAATAATTATGAAGACACAAAACACAGGTGAAGGTAATGTATATTTTGTAATTCAATAAACACACACAATTGCGCAATACCACTACTGCTCCATTCGAACGCTATAAAACCGTGTATACAAAGAAATAAATCAAATCAAAAGTCTGGTTAGCATGAGTAAACAATTTACGGAAGAACATAGTTTGATGGCATTTTTGTCAGACTTTATTGTTACAAGCAGAGATGTTTGATAAAATCGGTTGAGCTATTGTAGTAATAAAATCATAATGTTTGTGCGTAAAGTGGAAAATTAAACTGGCGATAAAAATTATAAAAGAACATATATGAAACCCCGATACTGGCCGTGTAGTGCAACGAATGATGCTTTAGTTGAATGGACGGACAAAGGTTCATGAATGTCACTATTGGAAGAAGGCTGTGATTCCAGCCTTATGTTCCAAGGTAACACTAAACTACACCGCCGACCTTGAGAAGGCCAATGAGAATCAAGTTATTACTTTCAAGGTTGCGCGCGCATTTAAGTTCGAAACGCTTACTTTAGATCGGCTTATTGCAATTTTAAATGAGGACGTTATTATTTCTAATCTACAAGCCTTTGGACTACTTCGTAGAGAGTTCATTTGTGATTGTGGCCTTAATATGACTCAAATACAGTACAGAGACAGTCGAGATGGAGTAACGTTTCGTTGCAATGGCTGCTTGCAAAGAAAATCAATAAGAACAGGCAGTTTTTTCAGCAAGTCTAAACTGACACTGAGGCAAACTTTCATTTTGGTTGTATTGTAGATTATTCAGTTACCTGTCGCGCTGGCATCGTCTCTTACAGATGTAAGCGAAGTATCAGCAGTGCAATGGTATCAGCACTGTAGAGACGTATGCTCAGAAATCATGTTGCGCTTAAATCTGTCACTCGGAGGCATCGGAACAATCGTTTAAATAGATGAAACGGCCATTAGAAAGAGAAAATACAATAGAGGAACATCTCTAAAAACCGAATGGGTAAGTAGTAATTGCTTTAAACTTACTGGTAGGTTCTTGGTATTTAAAATCAACGAACCCGCCTCTAACCTCCAGAAGTTCATAAATCATATTAAGACAATGTATCATGTGTAAATGTTCGTTTTCCATAATAAATAATGATTTTCTCTACCAGTGCATTCTCATTGGCTGAAAGGTACTTCAAGGTCAGCGGTGTAGTTTAGTTTCACCTTCGTTATTCCACTGACTAACATCGACAAAGCACGGACAAAACTAGTGTACGTCAAAAGTCAGAACGTAGAGTAGATGGAATATTTATTAAGGTAACAACTATCGAACGTGAGGTCGAGAGTTAAAAATTGTTACAAGTTAAATCACTGTGTTTGATGTATATATAAATGCAACAACTAAACAATGTATAATGTTCTGACATAAGTTCTTTGCTTATACACAGAAACTAGTTAATCTAATGTTTGTTTTCATCACATGTGAATAAAACATGCAAACATTGATACTACAATGCAATTAATGATAAATTCAAAGCCGTTTGATGATTTTAAACAATTATATAGACATGATGAAACCTTCAGTGTGGTTTGGTACTAGTCCCGAATGCCTTTGTCCCATTTATTCACCCACGATTTTCAAAGCATTCATGTTTCCCGTAATAGAAGACAGTATGGAGTCAGTGGCCTATCTGTGATAAATTTGTAAGCCATTCAACAAGCTTATTGGCCACCTCATTCCAAGAACATCAAAGTATTGTCTATTAGAGAGAAATAACTTCAGGTACTCTGGTTATTATAAACAGCTTTTATTCTCATGTATCATTTTGTACATCAGATCGTGCCGGTTTACAGGCATGACCACAATGATATGGGTTAACATACATACAAATATTTCGATAAAGTGTCACTATCAAGACATTCGTAACACATAAGGGTATGAATTTAGAACCAAACCAACAACATCGAAGTTTGCGGAATTAAGACACCAAATATATGTATTGTATCATGGAGCACATATGACTAAGAAGTGCGTGCTTCTTGACCCGGGGGTTACTATACCAAGAAACGGCTGAGAGAAGAATGGATTATTGAGCATGCCCAGATGCCGGATAAAACCAAGAGCACTTGGGCGTAGAACAGAAATCAATAGTGTTGAGCCAGTAGTTCCATACTTGCTTTATACATCTTGCTTTATCATTTACAAATAGAGAGGAGACGAAGGCAGAAATGGCACAAAACAACAGCACTGGATCCTGAAACGAATAGGCAAAATTAGCCTTTATGGAGGCATTAAGAGACACGATACACCACTGCTTATAAATGGCTTAAAAAGGAAGAACACTGATATATAACTAAGATAGATGAACGGTGCTCATGGAAGGAATATTGAATAGGGATAAATTAAGGAGGTGGCGGCTTCTCATCTCAAGGTCAGTGTTTGCAGTTTAGCTGACAATGTTGACGATTTATCGCATTCTCTCTAATTTCCTGGAGGAAGTTATTGTTAGCTATTTGCAGGAGAAAGGTTCACTTCGTAGAACATATGTATGTGGAGCAGGACTATAATGTAGGGATGATCTTGATATTTGCTAGGCGACCATCGACATCGGAATATTAGTTAGTCACTTTTTTCTAAGCATTTGTCCAAGTGCATAGACGCATCACAATCACATAAACATGTTCTTCGAAGTAAACCTTTCTCCTTTAAATAGCTAGCGATAACGTCCTCCTGAAAATTAGAGAGCGTGGAATAGATCGTTGGCATTGTCAACCAAACTGTGATCAATGACCTTGAGATGAAAAGTCGCAATTTCATTGGTTCGTTCCTATATTATAGCTCTACCTTGTGTGACTGTGGTGAGTCTATGAACCTAGAGGAATACTTAGAGATGAAGAACAAACTAATATTTCGCTGGCAAAAATGTTGGATCAAGAAAGCTCTTAGATCTGGTTCATTTTTCGCATGTTCAAAAATCTCTCTGGAGCAGATAAAAGTCCTTGTAATTCAGTGGTCATTCGAGACACCCGTAACTGCTACTGCAAAGATTTATTCTCGGAGACATTAGTGATAAAACCAATGTCTATGGGAGGCGTTTGCAAAATTGTCGAGATCTATGAGATGGTTCTTAGGAAGCGGGAATATAACCGGGGTCGCAGCATGCATAGTGTGGGTAGGTAGTTTTTGTACTAAAACCTACATTATAACATCTATAGATATTTAGTATCTGGGACCGATATCTATGCAAATAGCACTGAAAAGATTTCTGACTGGAAGAAACCTACCTTAATCCCTATTATTCAGAAGTATGTCGAAAGAGGAACAACAATTTACATTTGCCTATCAAGACTTGGATACAATCATCATGTCGTCGTTCACAGCCGACACTTTGTAGATCCCTCAACAGGAATTCACACGAGTAACATAGAAGCTATGTGATCCAGATTGAAAAATTATCTTCATAAATATAAAGGAACCCGTGGAAAAATGTTATATCTAGTCGCCGGACTATATAATATCATTTTTCCACGGGTACCTTAGTCCTAAATCAACTACTGACCGAAACCTAGACAACTTATTACCGGTTATAGAGAGATCACAATTAAGACGCTTATCTCTAAAACATAACAAGCCACACTTAAAAGCATTAAGATCTAACTTCCATTTGGAGCACTATACTGAGGCCTTGTTGAGTTCAGCAGTAACACCACTGAGTGTGTAGGTAAATTCTTGAGGAGAGGGTGAGCACATTATTGTAAGGTCGTCAGCGTATATAAAAGGTCTACCGACGATGAAGCATGAAGAAGAGTGGGCCTAGAACACTTCCTTGCATAACGCCACATGTAAGCGGTTGAGCCTTCGACAGAGAGGAGTTAATTTCAATAATTTGATATCAATGGCTGAGGAAAGAGTTTAGCCATGCAAGTAATGGATCCCTAATCTCATAAAAGAAGAATTTGCCTATAAGAAGCCTGTGGTTAATCATGTCAAAAGCTTTAGATATGTCTAGGTACAATACTAATACCAAGTGCCCGGGGCTTCGTTTAGTAAAGACTAAACTAAATAATTCAAAGTGAGTCATACAAGACCTAGTTTTGAGAAAACTATGTCGGGAAATAGAGATAAGTTATCCAGAGAGTAGATGACCGGGCATTTTGTCACACTATTTTTTCCATTGTTCTAGAGATAACTGGGGTGATATTCATTGGCCTATAGTTATGCGAGCTTGTCCCGTCACCTGATTTAAATCGAGGGCATATGTATGAGGTCTTCTATTAACTAGGGCAAGCAGATGCTGTTGATGAGAGGTCAAACAGTTTTAATAGGGTTAATGGTAAATTAGGTCCACCGAGCTTGAAGTAAATGGATGACATGCCATCTTCTCTGTTTCCGTTCTCTAGCATAGCTCTACAAAATTCTATATGAAACGCGAATATATATTTAGTGGGAACTCAGTAATAAAAATTAGGAACGCCAATGGCCTGAGGACCTAGCTGTGTGATTCTCTAGACGTGACCGAACTCCAGTCTGAGTACACTCTGTTCAACTTACGACTTCCGCCCCGGCAGATTATCCGGTAGCCAGGAGAGTAACGGTCTCGTGAAGTCGATTGCTACTGCCTTATGAATGAACAGGCTAAAGAATACAGTCTTAAACGCCTCTGCAAAGTCCAGGAATATCGTATGAATCATAATGTTAGTGTCTTAATAGGTTGTCCAGTCACCGCAGGCAAGAAGGATGTTTGTGTTGCAGGGCCTGTTACACCGGAAGCCGTGTTGTGCTTCGCGCGGCGGGTCAGGATTGTCAATAACCTCCTCCACTTAAGCATCTACATTACTTTCTGAAACTTCTGATAGTACTGGGATCACTGGCATCGGCCTACAACAAATGGGGTTCCACCTGTTCCCTGCTTTATAGATCGGGGGATACAGTTGCTCGATTCCATTCTTCTGGCAACGTTTATGACTAACAAGTGTTGAAATAGGTTACTGATTGGGTGGCTTATTGCTTGGGCGTACCTTTTTAATACCACGGGCCCCATGTTGTCGCAGCATTAGCAACAACCTACTGTGGCTAAGAACAGACTATTTTCCGACTGCAGAAGAAATTAAAAAAAACGCCGGAGGCGGATAGGGGACATGCGGCGAAAATCACAAACCTTATTACAAGATAGGAGCCAACTCGGGGGAAAGCGAAATATCAAAGAACACATTGCTCCAGGTAATGAAGACAGACATCAAAAGAATGAATAGCACTTGGGAATAATTGGAAAGGAGTGCAAAGAAAAGATGGTCGGAGAATGCTGGTTGGTGGCCTATGCCCCACGAAAGGTAACTGGAAATGGTTGTGCTGACACAAATTGTTTCATCTATAAACCTGATTAGCTATAGTATATGTCCATATTACTTACTGTCAAACCCAATCTATTAAAGGAGTCCACAAATCGCTGGAACCAAGTTCCAATTGGTTTCTGATAGTAAATTTTACAGAAACTGGTGCATGTGTATTTGGATATAACAGCGTACTGATTGTGTTGATTACTTGTCATTGCGTATTCATATACACTATTATACTAGAGTAAATATCAGTTATTGAAATAATACTCAGTGACGCAAATGTTCTTTTCGACATGTCACTTACATTTGCTGTACAATAGTACATGTAGTGAAATGTCAAACATAATAGTCTGCAGCGAAATAAGTGTTAAGCTACGTCATCAAAATCACTTGAGAATTTGAAACGCTTCAGGTACTAACTATGATTGAACTGTGGTGGTTTTGTAGAGATAGAGGTATTAAGCCTATTTGTTACTGTTCATCACACACTGATGTTAGTTAGGTACCATTAAATACCAATTAATTATGAGTTATGTAATAGTCTTAAAAGTAATGAGAGGACAGAAATAAGTTACATATTAGTTTAAATAACTGTTGGGAATCTATAAAGACAAAAAATATAATTTCATGAAATAAAAGTTCAATTAAGGAATATGAAAACAAGGATAATTGAATGACACAAAAAATGCTAATTAATGCATGAGTTGGAATGTAGTTATGGAAGAGGTCAGAGCTGAAGCCTCCACCGTACATAGGTTACTGGTTTGTACCCTTTTAAGCTAGTTTGACTTCATGAATAGTTTGAAAAGATAATTCTAGTAGAATGATATGACCCGAGGTCACGACTAATGTACGCATGTACCATGTTTTACGTTATAACTGACTGACTAGAGGTTACGAAGTGTTCGAGAATGGAGCTATTGATTGATCTCCAAATTCCATTAAGCAACTAAGCAGGGTAGTGTTTGGAGACATGTTACGACAAGGCTCGCTTTGTGCGGTCAATCCTGTTATATCTGAAGCACGGGTGGCCGATATTATCCATTCTACTGTCTGCCGCGTTATTACCTACTGCTAACAGCCAGCTTTGCCTTAGTCTATTGCACAGACACAAGATCCGACCGATTATCAAGAAGCCCACTCGTTACTCACACGAATATATTATAACCAATAATACACAAGATATATATACATATAAAACCTGGTTAATGTCGTATGTTTGACACACAATATTAGCCAATCACATGTCTTCTTCCAGACATGTCAAATCTAACTTGCCTCCCAACAGTAAATAGTAATTAATTTGAAATATCAAAATTTTGTAGACAGTAGTATCTCATAAATCTACAATCATCTAGCGTAGAGACTCGCAACACTTCAAAATACAAATTGTTGGATCTAAGTGTCCGTAATATAATAGAACCTCTTATTACTTAGTCAACTCCAGCAATATAAATTGTTGAAAATTATTAAATAGTCAGTCATAACAAAAATGTTTCAGGCTGGTAAATGAAAAGTGGTCTTACAATACGAAACATTTTCTGATGCTGGATTGTTGAAAGCATCCAAAAGGAGGCGCTTCTGACCTAGGTCTCGTGGATTATCATTCATCAGCTAGGTGTACCTAAAATTTCAGGAGAACTAAAACACTATGCAAATTAGGACCCTGGCTACCTGAACTAAGACGTTACCATATGGCTAGTTTGGTCGCGATAGACCTCTGTAGGACTATATTTATAACTGTCTAACCACTGAGTAATGACGAATTTTATGCCTGTACAGTTCTCTTAGCGCACCATATTTTTATGTTAAGTGATTGAAAGTAGCCGGGTATTAATATTTGTAATTACTCAGTGATGTATAAATATATGCAATATTTGCTCGTTTTTGCGATACGGAAAGAGAAAACAGAGCTCTGAAAAAAGCTACATTTTGGAAAGTGTGATCAAATATCCAACTAGTACAATACATTGATTTGACCAATTATGAACAATTCGTAGAACTACTAATACGAACGTGAATATAAGTATATATAAATATTACTCCTAGCAAATTTCAAATTCTTCGTATAGTATTAGGGCAAGTAGTGAAGGTAGTATATAAGAGATAGGGATATATAACATGATATCGCTTGTATTGGAAACTCCTAAACATCCTTCGGTACCGGTCGGTTTTTGTATATTATCTTCCTAGTTTTAATTTCTGACCAACGTTTTCTTTTGTATATGCCCAATATCACTGTTAACGTGCTTAACAGTACAAGTGACTGGAAATTAAAATGAAAAAACGATGACAAAAGAGTCAAGCAGTCTAAATAATATTTAATTCAAAAAAATCGATTAGTTATAGAAAGTAATTGAAACAATGGACAAAAAACTTATTACGAAAATGCGAAATTAAAGTCTCCACTTTAAGACATTTATAGATTTAAGAATCCTTAGGCTTTAAAGCGATGTGAGCTGGTTATGAAAAGTGTAGAACACTACCTCAGTATGCATCGCGATGGATATTGGGCTCAGTATCTCGGTGTAAACATTAATATTAAGATGGACCTGAACCTAACTAATGAATCCTAAATAGAACGAAACAACTGTTCTAAAATCAGTTGATGGAACTTAGGAGTAATCGAGTGCATAAGGAGTTCGATATTAAATTACTAAAACATTCAGGTTCGAAACCAGCTCTGCAAAATGGTACGTGAATCGGTACCCGGTAAATGCGCTAAAATTAAACTGCTATACTTTACACTAAGAGTAGTATCGGGGATAACTAAAAAAGGGAGGATTTTACGCTTGTGTTGCGACTAATGAGTGAGAAAGACTGCGGTTATAAGCACAGTACAAAGCAAAGATAGTATACCGGCTAAAAAGGCACAAAATCTTAATCGACTGAGAAGGTTGGAATATGAATTAAGTATATACAACAAATGCTCTACAACAACGAATGAGTTAGCTGTGTTAAATGAATGTTACAGGGACACTATGGTAGGTCAAATAAGCGTGTATAGTTAGTTTGCAAAGAACTGACTAATGAACAGTGACTTGAGAAATTATGAACAATTCGTAGAACAAATAATACGAATATGATGGGAGATGCGGGGCAGTCAATCAGTCACAACATATAACATGGTACATACGTACATCAGTTTAAGTTGCCATGCCTTAATTAGCAGATAGAGATGAAATTGTCAGGCTAAATCTCCGGAGTAGTGGAGGCAGTAACAATATTAGTAGTAATGGAGAGGATTAGAGATCGATGATAGGATGTAGGATAATATAATTCACTAAAAAGAAAATTGTAATGAGTTTATGATCTTGGAATTTGGAGGAAGACAAGGAATGGATTCACCTGTACCATTTCGAACGATTTTGAGTCATGTCACCCAAAGTCTCTAACCATTTGTTATGATCATCACGCAGACTCCAACCAGGTGGTCTGCACCTATTAACATAGCTCAGCCCAATTGTCAATGACTTCATGGACTGATACCATGTTTTCGTTTGGCCACCCCTAACTTTCTCCTAGCCTACACCTACACCAGACAGCATTGCTCGTCAAGGTGGGTGGTAGTTGGGCATACGTAACACATGTCCTAACCACCTCAGCTGATGAAGATTCACTACGTCACCAATCGATTTACTATATATACCTAGTACTTTATTCCGGATCCACGTATTGCTTACTCGGTGGTCTCAGCAAACACGAGCAATGCTTCGAAGGAACATATGGTCGAATACTAGAAGCCTACGAGTATTCTCTGTCCTTAATGGCCACGTTTCACATCTATAAAGTAAAACGGATTGAACTGCTGTGCAATAAACGCGTCCTTTGGTCAGTAGACGGATGTCTCACCTACGCCACAAGTGACGCAGATCGGCAAAAGCTAATCGAGCCTTCTGCATACGAAACAAGATTTCATCAGACACTAGACCATTAGGACTGGTGAGACTTCCGAGATAAGTGAAGCAGTCAGCACATTCAACTACTTCACTCCCTATCACTAATTTCGGTGCCGAAGTAAACCAATCCTGAAGCAAGATTTCCATTTGGATGGGGAGAATCGCATCCCAAACATGCTTACATTAGTGCTTAGGGTAGTCAGAAGACTCTGCATTTTATCAGCATCTTCACCCAATAGAAGTATGTCATCTGCACATCCTAAGTCAACAAGTTTATCTCCAGGAAGGAGGTCAACCTCGGAGAAGTCAGACGGCAAAAATGTTAACTCTAAAAGCATGTCGATGATAGAATTAAGTAAAAATGGGGAAAGCGGACAACCTTGGCGAACACCACTTGGAGTAATCACTTCTCATGACCGTTCGCCATAAGCTCTAACTCGACATGTAGTGTTCGAGTAGAGAGCCTGTATAAAGTTAACGTACTTTTCTGGTACGTCTTTCAATGACAGACATTGCCACATAACCTGACGATCGATAGGGTCGAATGTCGTCATAAGGTCAAGGTATACAGCTATTGTTGGACGTCTAAAAGTGTGACTGGGTGTCCAGAACCTGCCGAAGTGTGAATATTTGGTTTATACAACCACGTACAAGTTTGAAACCACCTTGATTTACTCGAATTTTCTCTTCACAAGCTTTAGTCAGGCGTCGAAGTATTATTGAAGCTAACATTTTGGACACTGTATTCGTTAAACTGATTCCTCGGTTATTATCACAAGAGAATTCCTGTCCTTCCTTGTAGACTGGGACGGTTAGTGTTCAAGACCAATTAGATGGGATTATGTCCAGTTTTCAGATTGTAGCCAAGATCTCAGTTAATCTTGCTGCTAAAACTAGATCTCAGGGGTTAATCAACCAGATTCTGCTGCTCTCCCTTACTTTGAATTACCTATAGTCTTCTCAACCTCACTAAAACTTTGGGAGACTGGTATCAATGTATCATTCAGATTGCTTTGGGATGGTGGGCAACTGAGATTAGGCCGAGTGCCAGTTGAACTGTTCTCTAAAGTGTTAAGCCCATCCGGTCTAGCCTTCTGAATTGACAATGAATAATGCTCCCATCTTTTTCCGAGATAACTGCACTAACAGCCAGTTTTCCGATACCCGCTTCCTTGGTAAGTTTGAACAGTTGTCTACTGTTACCGATTGCCGTTGCATTTCTCATCTCTTTAGCTTTCGCCACCCACCACTGCTCACAATCATTACGTAACCTTTTAACCAGCTTGTGTTTAAGTTACCTTCGCTCCGCATAGTGTTCAGAGCCAAGATGGATGTGTTGTCGAGCTCCTATCAGTTCCGTAGATGCAACTGAAATCTACTGATGCCCACATCATGGAAGGATATTACTCCTTAAGGTACCTGAAAAGGAAATTGGGATAGTGTTAACGTTGGCGATAGTGACCTGGGAGCACGATAGCAGAGCCCGAGGAACAACTGCTTGAGGCCGATCACGCACGACTTTGTTATGCGAAGTTTTTGAAGTGTTAGCTCTGTTTTTTAAAAAGGCCTTACCGCCGAAGACGCAAATCCGTGGAGTAAGATGAAGTATGATAGTCTAAGGGTCGACCTTTTCTAACCTTTTCCTTCCGTTAAGGCAGGATTGCTGCAGATGCTGATTATCCGAGGAAAACACCTTACTGATGTCACACTTCGCTGCAGTCAGCAGTACGACTTCACCCTCAGATCTTAGGTGGCTGCCTTTGGTTTTATCGTTCTTCAACAAACCTGCTAAGCATGGTAGAGCCTAGAGGAACGTCTGTTCTAGCCAATATAGCTCGGTTGGATCATCGCGATAGGCAAGCTCGACCACCACGTCAAGGTGGCAGCAACGGTCAGGAGATGTGGAGCACCTGATTTGGAATTGTGCGACAAACAAACGTGACCAGTGGTTGAAGATATTTAGTGATATAGCTAAGAGGTGGTTGTAATGAAGCAGCTGAACTCACAGTTTATCGATCATGAGTTTTAGTATGGTGATCAAGCTCATACTAGCTGTATTTGCAGTCTAACATGCAACAATCACCCAAAAAGTGAGTAAAAAAATGATCGAAAGTGCTAGATATAATACAGTGAATATTGAAAGTGTAACAGAAAACAGCCTAAAAGTCGATCAGCCCAGTAAGGCTAAATAAATCAAATCACAATTGAGTTACACGAATACAGTGGCATTATTATAATAACTATTACAATAACAAACCTTAAATAAAATACGTTTACGCTCATCCAGATTACGATCTGAAGTCCAAGACAGAAATGTTACAACATCTTTTGCCATCTGGCTAGTTGTAGCCGGTGTTCCATCAGCATATTCAATTAAATCATCATACAACGCTCTAGCCATTCCTATACTACCACCAGAGAAGTATGGGTTGTAATATTGACCTTCTGGAATTGTACGACCAGGTGGAGGATCCATGTAACCTATAGAAGAATATATATATGTATATATACTTGTACTGATGTTAAAAACAATGGTAATAATAACAGATTTATTCAACACTAAAAATTTCTGTTACAGAAATCGATCCTGAGTATCATTTGAGTAACATTACAACAAATTTCTGTTTGACATCCAATTACGTTGTAGTTATTTGTAATATTCTAATTGATTAACCGATTGTGTTAGCAACGCAAGTAGGATTTTTATTTTCTACTCCTAATTGTAATACTAAAACTTTCACAATAAAAACAGTCCATCTGCAATATAGAAATTGCATTGAACTAATAGTAAGGATGGTTCGTACAATCCCACAAGCAGATTAGGAATGTTTAAATGTAATTGCCTTTAACATGAATCAGCTAAGCAAGATTGAAAAGAATCAATGGCATGTAGCAAATATGAAGGTCATACGAAGCTTGTATCGTAGACCAATGAAGTAAAGAAACAAATAAGCAGAAAGAAGCAGGTATACTTGAACGAATACATTAAAGCATATAGTTATTATGCTCATAAAAACATTGAAACGCAAGGTACGCTTAAATCATGTGATCATCTGAATTTATATGAACTCATTATGGAAGTTCATTATAATTATTCAAAAAACTAAACTTAATGGTGGTTGAGAGGTAGCCGGCAGGAAGCTCTGCATGACCTACGTTTAGGCATTTATCATCAAGGCGTATCTGCAATCTCAAAGGAATTGACACTCCATGGTATGATTGATTCCAGGTCACAGTTTCACAGTCTGAAACCACTACCACTGATTTATTTGGGCCGCTACTGACGCAGTTTAAGACTTGGTTGAGATATTTACGTCCCTTCACCACTCAGTGGTAACCGATATAGTGGCTTTCTAGTCCTTAATAGTGGTGGTGGAATCTAATCGATCGAATCTATCCAGGAACATCAACTTCCTTGAGATTTCCAGGCACAGAAAGCAGGTCAAACAGGGCTTCCTGCTGGCTACACTCAAATTACTTTCAATCACACGATGTCACATCACTTGCACTAGTCACTATATTGCAACTTGTTCATCGATAAAATTAGATGAGCAATATAAAGAACTAGACTAATATCACACCGGTCACTAACTACTCAATGCAAACAGGGAAGTACATTTTGTGTTTCCTAATAACCAATATCTGCAACCATCTTCAATTAAGAAACGTTTGTACTAGCTCAACTGCTACAACTACTTGATTTTCATCCATCAAGCACATTAGATGCACGAATTCAGATGATTCCGTTTCCCTTTTTTCATTCAAAGGAAAATATCCCATCTGTAATATATTCATCTGATATTTAAGTTGGATTGTGACTGGTACACAGCGTGAACATCAACATTGGGATGCAGGTACACCTGGCCGATGAGTCCCAAATAGGAGTAAACGCGCGTGCTAGATTCCGCTTGCCAGTCACAATCCAATTTAAATATTACTTGTGTACTATCGCTATATCGAGGCAATCAGCTCAGGATGCACATACAGCAATAGAGACTGATCAGCTTCAGTCCATAACAAATCAACGGAAAGATACAACTTCATCCTAATTTATATATGAGATGTACTAAGTAGGATATAACGATCTATTCAGTGTATAACTTACTATGTCAATTTTTAGTTTCTCACTGAATTTGCTAACCATCATAGTGGGTTATTACATTTTTCCTTCATATATTAAAGTAACGTACTTCCTACATGGATAAATATTGTACTTAATCATTGCATTTTAGATTCGCATATGGAAACAGAGGCTGACTGTTTTCAGTCCATTACAAATCAACGCGAAGATACAAGCTTATTCTAATATGTATTTGAGTTTTCCAGTTTTTACATTACAATAATAACTAGTAGGCCCCTTTTATGGAACAGCTCATGACATACACAGTTAACTTCAACTAATTTAAATCTACAGAGATATTTGTATAACTGGGAAATAAGCGACCAAAACGTACTCGAAAAGTAGCAACTAACGTAAATGTTAAAGAAAACACAAAAAATATTGTACGTACAAAGCTGAAAACAAAACCTGTAACTAAATTAAGGTTGTTTATAATTGTCTTTTGTGAGCAATGATGAGAAGTCCCACACCAAAATGAAACAGTTGTCCGGCGACCCCTAGTTTTCAATGATACCTAACTGAGATTAATCCGCAGAGGAAATACTCAGTAAATTAAAGCCAATTAACACAAAAAAAACCACCTCAGCTTAACTATAATAATGAGCCCACTAATAAAATTATTTCAAAACCCTTTCCCAATTCAAGCGGGAATTCATGAGTAGTGGAGTTTAGGCAAACTGAAAATAGGATAGTTCTTGCTAATGGCATTGGATGATTATTGAGTCATATCAATGACCCGAGTTTACGAAATGTTATTCCTAGTCTCCTGAAACCCCGCTATAAACTATATATCGGAGCTTTTAGCATTCGAACCCTATGTCAAATAGGACAATAAGCCTCCTTAGCTATGATTCGCATATACAGGATCCAAGTACATTCATTTACTCGATCTCACTCTCCATTTACCCATCATGTACCCGCAGATCCCGTTGCTACTACCCGAGGCCTTGCTGATGTCGGCACAGCACTAAACTCAAAAGCAGTACAGACTTTCTTAGACTTAACAGACAATCGCTTGTTCGCTGTCCGGATAAACTGGACAGTAAGAACTCAAAAAAATAGAGATATGCAGTTGCCTCTTCGTTGTCTCGGCTTACGCCCCCCCACCCCAGTGGTCGCAGCTCAAATGAAGTAAAAGATGAATCTTACAGAAAGCTTTCCGACCTTCTTCAAAAAGCTAAGCACACCGATGTGTTAATGTTGGCTGGTAATCTTAATGCTCAAGTAGGTAGACTAAACGGAAGCGAAAGACACCTAGGTGGATCCTATGATGTCTCGGCTCAACGAACAGAAAATGGCGACCGTCTGTCACAACTATGTTCAGATAACCATCTTTTTCTCGCAAGCACCAACTTTAAGCATAAGGGAAGGCATCAAGTGAAATGACGGCCTCCACAGCCAACTCAACAGTGGACTCAAATAGACCACACTACCACCAGGCATCGTTGGGGAGGATCAATGGAAGACTGCCGCTCATTCTGAGGCACATATTTAAACTCAAACCATGCTTTAGTACGAGTGCATATTAGTCTGAGTCTTAATGGACGTAAAAGATCCACGGCAAGGATCCCGCTCAGAGTTCAACTTAATGATGAAAAAGTCAAGAATACATTTCAGGAACAACTAGAAAACCAATTAGCCGACTATATAAGCGATACTAACCCTGAGTCAGCTTGGAATGATACCCAAAAAGCTGTAAAAACAGCAGTGACAACTACAAGTCAATTAAACCAAAAAGTTAAGAAAAAACAGAAGATTTCAGAGGCATCTACGGAACTGATAGGAGCTCGACAACACATCCATCTTGGCTCTGAACACTATGCGGAGCGAAGGTAACTTAAACACAAGCTGGTTAAAAGGTTACGTAATGATTGTGAGCAGTGGTGGGTGGCGAAAGCTAAAGAGATGAGAAATGCAACGGCAATCGGTAACAGTAGACAACTGTTCAAACTTACCAAGGAAGCGGGTATCGGAAAACTGGCTGTTAGTGCAGTTATCTCGGAAAAAGATGGGAGCATTATTCATTGTCAATTCAGAAGGCTAGACCGGATGGGCTTAACACTTTAGAGAACAGTTCAACTGGCACTCGGCCTAATCTCAGTTGCCCACCATCCCAAAGCAATCTGAATGATACATTGATACCAGTCTCCCAAAGTTTTAGTGAGGTTGAGAAGACTATAGGTAATTCAAAGTAAGGGAGAGCAGCAGAATCTGGTTGATTAACCCCTGAGATCTAGTTTTAGCAGCAAGATTAACTGAGATCTTGGCTACAATCTGAAAACTGGACATAATCCCATCTAATTGGTCTTGAACACTAACCGTCCCAGTCTACAAGGAAGGACAGGAATTCTCTTGTGATAATAACCGAGGAATCAGTTTAACGAATACAGTGTCCAAAATGTTAGCTTCAATAATACTTCGACGCCTGACTAAAGCTTGTGAAGAGAAAATTCGAGTAAATCAAGGTGGTTTCAAACTTGTACGTGGTTGTATAAACCAAATATTCACACTTCGGCAGGTTCTGGACACCCAGTCACACTTTTAGACGTCCAACAATAGCTGTATACCTTGACCTTATGACGACATTCGACCCTATCGATCGTCAGGTTATGTGGCAATGTCTGTCATTGAAAGACGTACCAGAAAAGTACGTTAACTTTATACAGGCTCTCTACTCGAACACTACATGTCGAGTTAGAGCTTATGGCGAACGGTCATGAGAAGTGATTACTCCAAGTGGTGTTCGCCAAGGTTGTCCGCTTTCCCCATTTTTACTTAATTCTATCATCGACATGCTTTTAGAGTTAACATTTTTGCCGTCTGACTTCTCCGAGGTTGACCTCCTTCCTGGAGATAAACTTGTTGACTTAGGATGTGCAGATGACATACTTCTATTGGGTGAAGATGCTGATAAAATGCAGAGTCTTCTGACTACCCTAAGCACTAATGTAAGCATGTTTGGGATGCGATTCTCCCCATCCAAATGGAAATCTTGCTTCAGGATTGGTTTACTTCGGCACCGAAATTAGTGATAGGGAGTGAAGTAGTTGAATGTGCTGACTGCTTCACTTATCTCGGAAGTCTCACCAGTCCTAATGGTCTAGTGTCTGATGAAATCTTGTTTCGTATGCAGAAGGCTCGATTAGCTTTTGCCGATCTGCGTCACTTGTGGCGTAGGTGAGACATCCGTCTACTGACCAAAGGACGCGTTTATTGCACAGCAGTTCAATCCGTTTTACTTTATAGATGTGAAACGTGGCCATTAAGGACAGAGAATACTCGTAGGCTTCTAGTATTCGACCATATGTTCCTTCGAAGCATTGCTCGTGTTTGCTGAGACCACCGAGTAAGCAATACGTGGATCCGGAATAAAGTACTAGGTATATATAGTAAATCGATTGGTGACGTAGTGAATCTTCATCAGCTGAGGTGGTTAGGACATGTGTTACGTATGCCCAACTACCACCCACCTTGACGAGCAATGCTGTCTGGTGTAGGTGTAGGCTAGGAGAAAGTTAGGGGTGGCCAAACGAAAACATGGTATCAGTCCATGAAGTCATTGACAATTGGGCTGAGCTATGTTAATAGGTGCAGACCACCTGGTTGGAGTCTGCGTGATGATCATAACAAATGGTTAGAGACTTTGGGTGACATGACTCAAAATCGTTCGAAATGGTACAGGTGAATCCATTCCTTGTCTTCCTCCAAATTCCAAGATCATAAACTCATTACAATTTTCTTTTTAGTGAATTATATTATCCTACATCCTATCATCGATCTCTAATCCTCTCCATTACTACTAATATTGTTACTGCCTCCACTACTCCGGAGATTTAGCCTGACAATTTCATCTCTATCTGCTAATTAAGGCATGGCAACTTAAACTGATGTACGTATGTACCATGTTATACGTTGTGACTGATTAACCCAACCGTATCACAAAATGACCGATATATGAATCTTACCGCTGGACACTATCCCATTGTTGTTGATGGTTAAACGTTCATCAAGATACTTTAAAATTTCAAGTTCCATCCCGTATGAGATCACGGGCGCGCACAGTTGAAAAGAACGGAACAGTCATCAAATGCTTCCTGGATTACAGTGGTATTAATGAATCAGCTGTTATTGAGACCATTTCGGAAGATGGGTTCAAAATCTACTCTCAGTTGAGATTAGACCATTGAGCGCAACACTTTGGGAAAAGTTCAATTGCATCCCAATTACCCTTCATTTACCCCCCCCCCCAAAACCACCTAAAAAGAGAATCGACTCATATCCACAACTAATATTGAAGTTGAAAAGGTTATAAGCGGTTTGAAATGAGGGAAAGCAGCAGGAATTGATAGGCTGACTCCAAATATCTTTAAGGACTAACCGACTAAATGGTACCAAACTATGATATATCGGAGACGTATAAAAACACAAAAACATTTAGAGGTGCTGAATCCACTGACATGAATGGCTTGATTGCGTAGTTTTCAATGTTGTTCTCAATCATGCCATCTCAATGCACATTTTAGTTAGAAGTAAACATTTTCGTATGCGACAAGTGGTTATGCTTGTGACTGGTTATCTTCAAGAACTTAAATCACCCCTTAAAACCTCCCTTGCATAGTAAATATGTGCGCGATAAGATATCATAAGTGGTTTGTATTTTTCTTTGTATTTTTAAGGGAAACCTACGTCTCATTCTCCCAAATAATATACAAGGAAAGATATGAATGCAGCGTGTGATAGGATAACATGCGCTTTTTTCCAAGATTTTAACTCTCTATCAACAGCTAGATTCATAATAACGTCAAATGTTTCGCTAGACACTTCACTACTAACAGTTCTCAACGCTCCATGCAACAGCGTAATTTTTCGTAAAATATTTAGGAAATAATAATGAGAAGCAGTAACGGTTGGTCTTTAATAATGAATGATTTTACTGTCTGATAAGTTACTGTTAGATAAGTTAGATAAATGTCAATACGTTTATAAATTATAGGCAGATAAGAATATTAGACACTTGAAAACGCAAACATTCATGGAGTTTTCACCATTGGAAATGTTAGAATTTTCCGAATCTGACTGGAAATACACTCCATAGAACAGTAATGGAAATTTCAACAATAAACTATTCAATTCTAACAACGTAATATGACCAAAATGCATTAATTGTATGTTAAACCATGCAGGACTGTATCCAAATAGAGAAATGAGAAAATAAATATGCACAGAACAATTTTGATAATAGCACTACTATTTACCGAATAGAGAAATCCGACTAGAAGAATAAATATATACTTTTATATTCATTCAGTGAGAACATGCACTGCAACCTCAAAAAGCACACACTACCTTTCACACTAAATTCTGCTTTCGTAAACGCCATATCAAATTACACAAAATGAGGAATTTGATCCCAAAAATATCTAAGGTCATGATAGCAACTATCAATTAGCCTAATCGATATCTTATGAGCTCTCTCGTAGAATACGACAAGGTAAAGACGAACTAGAAGTTCATGTAGTTACGTTTTGTTCCAAGCTACCACATTATATATTGGTACAACGAAGGAGAATCAATATGAGGATAAAACAACAATTGGAAATCAAGAAACATTCGTATTCACCACGAAACTTGAATGTTCTGGGCACGATACTTGGTGAGATCATGGATTCATACTGTTAAGTTTCATACTGGTAAGAAGAATCAGTCATACAGAGTTTTTTCATGAGTTTTGGATTATTTCAATTGCTCGAAACATCCATCCTACTTAGAGGAATACTCCCAACAAACAAACGACCAAGTAACATCATTATACGTTCACAGATACCAAAAATAAACCTCACGTACCCGTAAGTAAATGGAATAAATAATCTTCATGCCCCTCTCGAGCTTTAACAATATACGTTAGATCGGGTGGTTCTGCACCGTTATTAGCCGCACGTGCTGCTTCGGAATTTGGATAGGGAGATGGCATCCCATCGGTCAAACGACCTGGTCGTTCAAACATTTTTCCCTGATCATCTGGACCATCGGGGTACATATTCTACAAAGCAGATTATAGGAGACTGATGCACTCTGTTTCCTAAGTAACTAAAAATATGTACTAATTTGCTAAAAAACCATCACACAAATAGTTAAACCCTTCGTCGATTTGAATTCGAGCCTTAAAATTTATTCTCGATTGCTTATAGTTTGTACAGATGTGCCAGAGAAGACGACAAAGCATTAAATCACAAAATCACTGACTATTAATCTGAGCAACATCGGTATGTACAGACTAGACGGCTGGGGCTGGACGATAACTGAGATCAGTGGTTGGTAACGTTACATGATGCAGCTTTAAACCAGTCTCTATGCCGCTCAAACATCTACTCCTTAACTTTCTATAGATCCTAAACTTAAGTATTCCTTCATACATACCAATTCATTTCATTTGTTAGAAAAATGCCATCAAGGTTGAATCATTCTTAGTAATATTTTTATTACGATTATTTTCACTCTTTTAGTACGCACCTTGTTAATTTCATCGATGCTGATGCGATATGGAAACTAGGACTGACGCACATATGTTCTAGGCTCTGGATTGTATGTGGATGATTGACTGCTGGGTAATCATTGACACCATTGATTTTCTTGTTATATATATATATATATATATATATATATATATATATATAATTCAGCATATAATTGGAAAAATGCCTTTTACAATCAAATTAAAAGAACTTAGATATGCAATACAAGAATAAGGTTTCATAGTCAGAGATCATAATTGACATGACTGGACGGAGACATGTGATTGGCTAATATGGTGTGTCTGACATATGACATTAGTCAGGCTTTATGTATATATATCTTGTGTATTATTGGTTTAATATATTCGTGTGAGCAACAAGTGGCTTCTTGATAATCGGTCGGATCTTGTGTCTGTGCAATAGACTAAGGCAAGGCTGGGTGTTAGCAATAGGCGATAGCTCGGCAGATAGTAGAATCGATAATAATCGGCCGCTCCGGTGCGTTCAGATATAACAATAATTTGATTGGAACTTAAATGACACTGATGAAACCAGTTTTTATTAGTATTTGCCATTAAACAACGTAATTTAACAAAGGAAAATCCTATTCTTTTGGTTAGTGGTCTTGGTCAATTATATGTTGTCCTAAATTAAGAATTTTGTCGTGTGAGCAACCATAATCTCCGCTTGGACACATCGAATAATTACAAGTCAATTGTCGACCAGCATTAATTTAGAAATCCAAAGACCCGCCAACATTACAAACAAAAAATTTTTCTGCGGAATACCGAAGATTTTCCTGTCAAAAATATGCAAACATATTTGAAACTGTTTTCACCTTCCCCCAAAGTAACTTGATTTCAATTACTTGTGGGTACAGAAGAAAGGTTATGACGATTTTATAAGGTCATCGTAAACTGTTTGGTAAGGATTAAACACAATCAGCTAGCATGTAACCCAGTCACAAATTGCACAGATTCGTTTACAATGTTTTTATCCACATTTTTCAGAGAGTACTAGGTCGCTTATCAAGTACAGAATGATGCACTCAGCTTAGGATCGCACTCTGAATATGAAGGCAAGTGATAGTACCAAGTAACCATTCAGACCGAAATATATGTTCCATGATTCGGGACTGTAATATACTGGTTGAAGCCATGGTAAATCCCCCCTGCTGTTGAACAAAATTCACAAATTTAGTCAGTTGCGATTATTATGCTTCTATAAAACGGAAACATACGCCCAACTAGGCTTCGGAAATGAGTTACAAAGTAGTAGGGTATAGCTGGAAGAATGGTGTCAATACTAGAAAAAACCCTTTCTGATTTAGATGAAACAGTGAAAATTACGTAATTCCCCTCCCGAAAGACGATGCTTCCGAATTCAACGCTATGTGATTGCAACTGAAATTGATTAAAGTTAAGTCAGCACTGGCACAATATTGGCACTAATTTGGTTCTCTAGATGTTTGAATGCAGTGTTACAGCCTAAAACATGCATATAAGTATTAGTAGGGTTGTAAATGCTTCAAGAAAACAACGGTGCTAAACAAAGTTACTTTCTATTGTAAACCGTAAAAAATTGGATTCAGCTTACCGCAGCTGCGTCTGCTTTAGCCTCCTCTTCTGTCAGTACTGCATTGACAAGATGTCGATAATGCATATACTTTAAGGTGTGACAAGCGCTACAAACTTCTTTATACACTTGATAACCTCGACGTATCGAAGCATGATCGTAGGCGGATATTATTCCATTATGTGTCCAAGGTAGTTTTGCTGGATGAGCTCGTAAGTCTGATGCATAAACAGGCATAGCTACGCTTACGATTCCAACACCAACAACACCTGCTATTGCTAATTTCTTCCATAGTGAAGATTTAGATGACTTCCAATAGGATTGGTTCTGTAAAAACGTAATGATCAAGAGGTAGCATAGCAGTTAATCAATAAAAAAATCATGGAAAGAAACCACACTTACTGCTCATCTAGTAAACACTAACAAACTTCTAAATTTGCGTAATTTCGAAGTCATTATGTGGTTACCTATTTCCGTCCAAATACCAATTTTTCAATCAGGGTATTGCGCAAGCCTGAACATTTTACACTTCTAAGTGCTATAATATAACTAAGTACCTACACTAACAGAAAACTATTTCGAGGTTCACATACACTGCAAAGAGTTATGAAAGTGCCAGAGAGCATTAATTGCACTACAATAAGTTTTAAAACCGTAACATAACATTAAAAAGGCAAGCACTTGAACTACTGAGACGGCTCAAATATGCACCAACATTACTGGAGCAATAATATATCATATAAACTTGTCGCAATAAATGGCAAATAATGACGGCAAACGAAGTAAAGGTATATAATAAAAAAAAAGCGTAAACGTGTCAATCAGCCATTATTAACGTACTACCTAGGATGAGCGCCCATCATTCTTAATTGTTGCATCCCACGAAGCAGTAATATAGGAAACATAATTTAAGAAAACTAAATGGGACCGGACAGAGAGTTGTGAATGATACTTTACCCAAGATTCGGAGTAGAATAAGGAATAAATGCAGCCCCAACACTTAAAAATTTTGCACCATGGTACACAACGTTCATGCTTAAAGTCATTGAATTTACGAACTGACGCCATGTCTGGAATTGCTCTTCTAACACATTCTGATATTAACCAACATTTCATAGCTGGGCAAGAAATAGTCATGCATGAGCAACAATTGTTATAGCCGCATCGGTCGATAGATTTGCATTACTTACCCTAGTACCTTATTGTATTGAAACTTAGACACGCGAGCATATGTACCAGGTTCTACGTTGTCCATGATTGACTGACTAGTACTCTTCATCTAGTATAGATGACACATGCCCAGCTACTAGAAACTTAAGGATGTATTTTATTTTTAAAGACAATATTTTACACCCACACAATGCGAAGGACGGATGATACGCAGTATAATTGCCCGTCTGTTACTACACCGAACATGTTTCCTGATGAACGGGTGACGCGTAAGAACATGATACAAACCAACTGATTGGCCAGTTCCGTGGCAACTAGTTTCTGTGATTGCTAATTCGTGTTTGGAGATGTTGCCAATCAAAAATTAGACAAAAGTAACTGTGAAAGTTGCCATAATACGATACATGTCATGGAGGACAATTATAATTGAACTTCATTTTAAGTTACTAAGTTAGTCATACTTTGTGTTAGTGTGTACAATCAACATAGAACCTGGTATATGTGTGTATCAATTCAAGTTGCCATACCACTATGACACCTCAAGCTTAACTTTTTGTTAGTGCAGGTGACAATACTCAATTGCCAAAACCAAAGTGGAGTACAAATAAATCGCCAAATTATATCAGCTCTCAGAGATCCATCTGCTCATAAATTACAACTATCAACTTGAGGACCACCTTCCTATATTTAGGTCTGGACTGTACGAGGTTAGTACTGTGTGAACTATAGAGGATGACAAAAATATTCGGTAATGGGAAATCCTCAAACATATAAGCACCATTGAGTCGTTTCTGTAGTCACATGATGCAGACCATTTAAATAATCTAATTCTGTTGCAAACAGCTTAGAAACGGAGCAGTGGTTTGCGAAGTGGCTTTTGGATCACCCTTTAGATGTATAGTTTGAGGCACCAGCTTGAATGTTTAGACTGAATGCAATGAGATGAAGTTATAACTTGTGATCCGAGAAGTGAAAAGCAAGTCTTCTAAGTGACAAGTGGTTGCTATTATTTGTTAACACCTAACATATGGGGTGGCTAGATCATGCTACACATCTATTATGATGTGATCGAGGGTAATAAAAAGTTAGTCGGCCAAGAAACAATAAAGCAATACATAAACTTTTAGAGATTCGAGTTTTATGGACTGAGTAGGCAAAGTTATTATAATCCGAAGCCTAAAAACTACGGAAAACATGGTCTTAAAACTAGTTGTGTGGATGTGTGCTTTTATTTTTCAAAATATAGTACACCCCTTGAAACATATTTATGATTTCTTGTTTTTAAAGGCCCCCTGCCCTCTGGTTTTTCTACACTTTGAAGTACTATTACTCTGGTGATTTTTGTTGACCACAATGTGGTCTGTCGGCCATTAAAGATCGCTTTTTACAGAAAAATCGTAAACTAACAGTTTCTTAAAAAGTACACAGGCATGGTGGTCATGAACTAAAAGTCAATATGAATGATATTGCCTAAAAAACATGATAAAGTAGTCACATCCTTCCAAAAATCAATTATACTGTTTATAAACTCGGTTCTACAATGCATGATAGTGACTACGATTAAGCAAAGATCCAGATCCTCTTAAATATAATTATTTCGAACGAATTTGAAAGCCTAAATGTGGTCAAAAGATAAACACAATATGAAGAATAACCAACCTTCTGAAAATGGCTAAGTATCCCATACCACTTGACCTGCATTCCAAAGTGGCTCTTACACAAACGCCAACAGGTTATCCAATGTCCAATATCAATGTTTTCAAATATTGCAAATGTTGTTAACAGAATAGAGAAGCTTGCGTTTCACTGGCTTCTGTTTCTGGTAGCAACAGATTATCAATTCCATCAGGTGCAGACATGGATACATAAAAATGTGTAAATAAAAGAAATGTCAGAGAATTTGGTCTGGGTTTTTAGGAATAAATCTAGTTTTTTTTTTAATGCTTCAGTGAAACTTGCATTGACCACTTCAACTTGCAAGTATTTGATAGCTCTTAATAGGAGAGGTTATGCTCATGGTTTAATCTACCGTACTGCATCTCTAGATTTTGGGTGTTCCCTCCTAGATGTGTGTGTGAATAGGCGTCGTTGACAGATTCTTTGGCCAGCGTATAGCCAAATGTGAACAAACGTTGTACTTGAAATGGCCAGTTAATGAATTGTCCAGTTATTGTTTTGATTCATCGGCTATGTTGCTTTTAACTCGACCAATGTCCATCGACCAGTTTCATTAGGTTGGGATATTATGTTACCGCCTGTTTTTGAGGGGTTACACATGGTCTAATTATACAGAACAGTTACAACCTGATTTTCCATTCATTTCTTGTGCCAGTGAAAATAACTCAATCTTTGTAATTCATGTATATATGCACAACACTTACAGATATTAATAGACGACTGTTTGGTAGCAAAGTTTAATAAAATAAAGTTACCAATGAATTACAAAATAGTTCTGGTGGTATTTCTCCTGGATCTGTCACACCCAACAGCCAGTAATGTCTACTAAGGATGCTACAACCAACGGAACTGCATCGAGTCAAATGGTACAAGTGATCAGTGAAATCGATAGGCGATTAACACTGACAAACTACTTTTAGCCAATAAGAAGACAAGCAGTTTATTGGAAAAAACAGTGCACTACACGGGCACAATTATTTTACTCAGTAAACAATTAATTGAAGATGAGCAGAGGAAAGCCCAAGTTACATCATAATTCCGCTGTTTATGATCGGATGTTTGGTAATTTAAAGCAAGGACACCGGTCACAATGTAAGAGGGTAAATTATCATTATTATTAATGAATCTTTATGGAACAAAGTTTATTAATTGAGTTCCAATAAGCACATTTCAGTTTCATCACAACGTACTTACTGTCACAAGCTATACAAAAACACACTCATCCATGAGCTAAAAAGTATGCGACAAATGGTTTCTGACTTTGATCATTGGGTGAGTGTGTGTGGTGAATCCCGATAATATATTTTGACCGTTATTGACCCATATATTTCTTTGTTATATTTATGCATCCATTTGTTTAGCTATCATAAGTTAACTGCCGTGACACTTTTATGCGTGTAATTTTCTGTAGGTTTGATCACGCCATTGTGTTATATTGACCTTCACATTTAACACATGATAATGACCTACGCTCTTCGTATTTTGTTGTATGATTCACATTCTGAACGCAGTTTTATATGTATATATATATCACTCTGAATCGTCCGTGGACTCGCTTATGTTTCCATTTCTAACTATTAGTAAACAATTATACTACTAGTTTCTGCTGAGTTCGCAGTGGGTTATTTCTTGACTGCAATTCAAAATACTAGGTACGAAGTCCCAGATAGCAGGTACCAAGCATTACTAATTAGAAGCGTATCACGGATGGTCAGGCTAATGATAAGTGTGAATTCGTATTTGAATTAAATTATGCAATACGTTCAAGAAAAATAACGCAGAAACTGTGGGAATCAACGATCAGTAGAATGTGAAAACTAAGACTGTTACTAGTCAGCCGAATAGTTAATATTAATCTCTAGGCTGTGATATATTATATACAGTTCAAAAAGACCGTACTGATGGAAGGGCTCAAAAATGCTACATCAACTGAGAGGATTAAATATTCTGAGTGTTTTAGCACAATCATAATAATATCAGGCATCCAATAACGTTCGCGTGATTCAAACTGAAAGAAGAATTGATCTACTCAGGCGCATTATTTCCAATGTATACTGTATAGTTTCTATTCAAACTATGACAAATGTTTCAGCATTTGTTGTGTCATCTGTGACCACCGTGAGTTTGTTTTATTGTTTAATTCTGTCGATACTAATGTCATTATATTCTGAAATTGTTTACAGAGTTCACGTTAGTTCTTATACATAGTCATTTTGATTTATATATGATATCTACACAAATACATATAATACGAAGAAAATAAGTTCATGAATAAAGTCAAAATGCACAATATATACTATGCGGACACAGTTGATTTACACGGAATAATAAGAGTTGTTTCAAACTAATATTTACGCGAAGCCCATTACGAACAAGATCTTGGAACGACCTTGTGATACGAAAAGAGAATAGCAAGGATCGTTCTAGTCATGGTATCCAGATATATCACATTATGACATGTAGATGTTAATCGTTTTCATACAATAAAGCAACATTTAAGTGTTGAAAAGACACAAGGTAAACAAACGGAAGAACAGCAGGGTCAGATTATGACAGGTGCACTTTTACGATTACTTAGGCAATCAGAACAATGTAATTGTTCAGGTTGGTGAAGACATAGGTTTCACGGTTTAGTAAGATAAAGTCAATTTGTTACCTTTGACAGGTTCACTTTCACTAAAGGCTGCAAAAATAGTTTTCAGGGTGGGATTCTGAGTAATGTGAGATATGAAAGGAAGTAGATTTTGCAAGGTTGTTGTGACTACGAAGGGAGTATCAATCGATCAATCAATGCCTGTTACCACATGTGGAGCATAGCCCGCCCATCAGCATTCTCCAACCAACTCTGTCTTGGACTTCCCTTGTCAGCTTTTCTAAAGTGCCCTTCATTCTCTTCATATCTGTCTCAAATTCCCGACGCAATGTGTTCCTGTTTCTTCCTCTTTTTCTTTGGCTTTCAGGATTCCAAGTTAGTGCTTGTCTTGTGACACAGTTTGATGGTCGCCCCAATGTGTTTCCAATCCATCTCCAGCATCTTTTCCTAATTTCTTCCTCGGCTGGAAACTAGTTGATTAGTTCTCTGCCACAGAATGTTGTTGTTGATGGTATCTGGCCAACGAATCCGAAGAATTTTACACGGACAGTTGTTTATAAATACTTGTATCTTCTAAAGGATACTTTTCGTAGATCTCCAAGTTTTACCTCCATACAACAGAACTATCTTCACATTTGTATTGAAAATTTTGATTTTAATATTGACTGAAAGTCGGTTTGAGTTCCAGATGTTTTCCAGTTGTAGAAATGCTGCCCTTGCCTTACTAATCAGCGCCTTCTCATCCGCACCAGCCCCTCCTTGTTTGTTGACGTTGCTGCCCAAATATGTAAAGGTTTCAACGTCTTCCAGAATTTCTCCGTCAAGTGTAATTTGGTCAGTGTTTGCTGTTTTGTATCGAAGTATCTTGCTTTACCCTTTGTGTATGTTGAGGCCTACTGCTGCCGAGGCTGTTGCTATATTGTTCGTCTTCTTCTGCATTTGATGTTGTATGTGAGAAAGAAGAGCTATGTCATCCGCAAAGTCCAAGTCATCTAGTTGCGTCGATGTTGTCCATTGTATTCCGAGAGTGTCTTCAGATGTTTCAGTCTTCATGATCCAGTCAATTACCAGTAGACAGAGAAAGGGCGAGAGTAAGCAGTCTTGTCTGACACCAGTCTTCACTTCGAATGAATGTGTGAGCTGACCTTCTTGCACGATTTTACAATGTAGTCCGTCGCAAGAATTCCGTATGATGTTGACTATCATCTCGGGTAAGCTACAATGTCGTAGAAGGCTCCATAACATTCTCCTATCCACACTGCCAAATGTTTTTTTCGTAGACGGAGTTGATGTAAAGTGGTGAATTCAATTCAATTGATTATTTCTCAATGAACCATAGAGTAGCGATCTGGTCGGTACACGACCTATGCTTACGGAGTAGGCCTGTTAATCTCGGAGCCGGGCGTCGACTGGGTCCCTTATTAATAATAATAATAATAATTTATTTCCTGAATATCAGGAGCAAGCCATTTTTACAGGAAAGATCTATTTAATAACACTCTGTCGAAGACTTTCCCTGGTAGTGAAAGTAGAGTGATTCCTCCGTAGTTCTCACAATTGCTGAGATCGCCTTTCTTTGGTATCTTGATGAGGTACCCTTCTTTCCAGTCTGCTGGAACTTGTTCTCCCCCCCCCCAACTTTCCTGAAGAGAATATGGAGTATCTTCGCAGTCGCTTCCATATCTGTCTTCAATGCCTCAGTTGGTATGTTGTCTGTTCCTGCTGACTTGCTACTTCCGATTTGTTGGATGACCATTTTGATTTCTTCGACTGTTGATGGGTCGGTGTTTATAGGGAGATCCGTGGCAGCTGCTATGATGACTAGTGGATTCAGTGGAGCTGGTCTCTTCAAGAGCTCTTTAAAGTGTTTTACCTACCTGTTTTGTTGTTCATGCATTTCAGTGATTGGTTTGCCAGCCTTGTTCTTGATTGGCGGTTCTGACTTATTAAATTTCCCATCTAGCTTCTTCGTTGTGTCGTATGGGTGCCTCATGTTTCCTTCTCTTGCAGCTTTTTCCGCTGTCATTGCTAGGTCTTCAATATATTTCCGTTTATCCGACTTAATGCTCACTTGCTTGTTGGCCTCTGTGTATTCTGCCCGTGCCATGACTTTCTCTGTTCTTGTTCTGCTCTTATTAATCGCTATCATTCTGTTCCCCCTTTCTTGGATGTGTTCCAGAGTACCAATAGAAATCCATTCATTTTGGTGTCGTTTCTGGGGACCCAAAACCTCCTGACATGTTGAAGTTATTGTTGCCTTAATCTCTTTCTAGTTGTCTTCCATATTAGCTACACCTTCTTCTAGTAGATCATGAAATGTCTGGAACTTGCTGTTGAGAGTTATTTCGAATTCGTTGTGTTTGTTAGTATCTCGGAGAAGGGTTGTATTAAACTTGTGTAATACTGCTGCTCCAGTTGTCCAGTGCTTCCTCAGCTTCAGTTTCATTTTAGTCACTACCAGATAGTGATCTGAAGCTATGTCAGCTCCTCTCTTTGCTCTTACGTTTACTATGGTCTTTCTAAACTTATTATTGATGCAGATGTGGTCGATTTGGTTCTCCGTAGTGTGGTCCGGTGAAACCCATGTAGTTTTGTGTATACGTTTGTGGGAGAAAATGGTGCCACCTATAATCATTTTGTTGAAGGCGCATAGGTTTGCAAACCTCTCACCGTTATCGTTCCTTTCTTCTAGTCCATGTCGTCCCATGATGTCTTCATACCCGGTGTTGTCCACTCCAACCTTGGCGTCGAAGTCTCCTATCAGAATGGTTAGGTCCTTGGCTTAGAATTTACCGATGGTTGATTGCATCCCTGAATAGAACTTATTTTTGTCTTTTTCGTAACTGTCATTGGTAGGTGCGTAACACTGGACGACATTCATTGTGAACCTGTCCTTCATTGTCTTGAAGGATGCTGTGATGATCCTGAGTCCATGAGGTTCCCATCCTACAAGAGGCTTCCATGTTTCTTAAGACAACATTAGTGCCACTCCTTGTGTGTGGGTTGCTTTTTTTCTTCATGGCCGGAGTATAAAAGCACATTTTCTTAGGATACTCGTTGCTGCCCAGTTTGTACCCAATAAGTTTTGCTTATTCCAAGTATCTTCAGGTTGTATCGTTTCATTTCTTAAGCTATTTGCATGGTTCTCACTGTCTCCCACACCATGCAGACATTCCACATACCTTTATTAACTGTTGCTCTGGTTGTCAAAAGAGACATCAGCCTCGTGGCTTCCGAAGAGAATAGGCTTTCAACATGAGGCGTTATAACACGCCTTCCAACTCCCAGGGTAGAGTTAAAATAGTTATAATGGTTTGTACTGGTTAGCGTATTTTAGCATGAATGTTGTATTACGGGATGGAGCTGCTAACCCCATACCCAACCCTCCTTCCTTATCTGGGCTTGGGACCGTCAGCAACCGTAGGGGGTCTTCAGGTTAGTCGTCTTCCGTGAAAGGTAAGGTTGGATAAGGTTGATGACATACAGGCTTGTGATGTGAATTATTTTCTGAAAAAAAAGTAGATTAGTTTTTAGACGGCGTTTCCACAGGGGTTCTAGAAAAAGAAACCTACATATTTCTATAAAAGTTATGTTGCACTTGTACTCCAGTAATCGTCGGGTGAAAGTTCTGTGGAGATTTTCAATTCGTATGGTGTCTGTATGGTTCATATTAGAGAAGACAAGCGAGCAGTATTCTAGGGTAGGACGTACGCACATCCTGTATATTGCAAGCTTGGCTTCCCTGGTGTAAAATTTTCGAAGACTAAAGCCAATTCGTTGTCTTGATTTGGATACGATTGACGATACATGCTGAATAAACTTAAGGCTCCTGCGGTAGCATATACCTAAGTCACATATGGAGCTCGGTGTTTGAATTTTACATTCATTCAAATAGAGTTCTTGTTGAGCGTCATATTTTCCGATATGTATAATCCCACACGTGCTGTGGTTGAATAGTAGTAGCCATTTCTGGCTCTAAATCGATAGGTTATCTAGATCTTTCTGGATATCGGATGTGCCTTCATTAGATATACTAGGCTTAAAGCTGTACACTATTTTCAAGTCATCCGCATACAGGTATGGTTTACCAAAATGTATGACATTACATATATCATTTATATACATGGTGAAGAGAAGAGGACCTAGGACATTGCCCTGAACAACCCCACTTGTAATAAGTTTGGGTGACGAAAGGTGGTCATTATATTCAACTACCCGGCTTCTTCCTGTGGTAAGTGAACTGAGCCGAGAGTGTAATGGGTCTTTGATTCCGAACGACTTTAGTTTATGGAGAAGTTTATAATGTGGGACTTTATCAAAAGCTTTCTTGAAGTCAAAGAAAACGGTCGGTACTACCATCCCCTTATCGCGTTGAGTGGTTATATCGTATCACATGACCTAGTTTTTAGGAACCCGTGTTGTGAGGTAGAGATCAGTTTATGTTTCTGGAGGTACTGAGATATTTCAACCTTAACTACTTTTTCCATCACTCTACAGACAACAGACGTTAGGTTAATTGGTCGGTAGTTTTCTACATTTGCGACCGGTCCACTTTTTTTGATTTTGAGGATAATGTATGTGGTTTTCCAGACTGATGGGTAGCATGCAGCAGAGAGTGAGGTCGTAAACAATTTAAGAAGTAGCAGACGGAGATTTTCGTCACCCTTTTTAAGCATGCTTGCTGGAATACTATAAGGCAGTATTGGATGTTGCTCACAATCAGATTCGTACATATCCTTTCTGTTAGCATATGTTACATACTATTGGTCTTCAGCTTTGTTTTGCCGGGTTTCAAGGTCTTGTTTTAAGCCATATTGGCCTGATATTTTGCATGTCTATGCCTGAGTTATTTGACTCATTTGGTTGGTTGCAGTCATAATTTGGCTCCTTTATTTGTTCTGACGAGCAACTAATTTGAGGTCTGTTTACTACTTATTTGTTGTGTCGTAGAGTAACTGTGCAAATTTCTTGAATCCCTTTGGTTGTATAGCGAAGGGGAACTGTTGAGGTTTGTGTACTAAATTTGTGCTTATTTTTAAATATAGTACCACGTTTTGCACCAATAATTTGTATTATTGGACATCCTATTGCGATTTCGTGAGTGACTCAAGAACCGCTAGCCCTATACAGAAACTACGTTAACTTTCAAGCGCTATCGGTAGTCTGTGGTCTTTGCTAGGGGTTTGAATACATTTCTACTACAATACAGAGATGCTAAGCGTGCCTCAGCTAAGGAAACCCCAGCGAAACGACTGAAACTACTGTCAAATGTGTTTGATATGACCATAGCTTGGGCCACACTTCATTTTCCCACTATATACATTAAGTTTCATTTTCTTTTTCTTTTCCTCATTATTCCTAATCTTTCATTCCCTCGACTTCTGTAATTTCATAAATTTCTGAGAGCTTGAGGGACTGTGCTTGCAATAGTATGTACATATATCAATATCAATGCCTGTTACTCCAAGTGGAGCATAGACCGCCCACCAGCATTCTCCAGCCAACTCTGTCCTGGGCTTTCCGTTCTAGCTCTTCCCAAGTGCTGTTCATTCTCTTCATGTCTGTTTCCAATTCCCGACGCAATGTGTTCTTGGGCCTTCCTCTGTTTCTGTGGCCTTTAGGATTCCAAGTCAGTGCTTGTCTTGTGACACAGTTTGATGGTTTCCTCAGTGTGTGTCCAATCCATCTCCAGCGTCTTTTCCTAATTTCTTCCTCAACTGGAAGTTGATTAGTTCTCTGCCACAACAGGTTGTTGTTGATGGTATCTGGCCAGAAGATCCGAAGAATCCTACGCAGACAGTTGTTTATAAATACTTGTAACTTCTGTAGGATACTTTTTGTAGTTCTCCAAGTTTCAGCTCCATACAACAGGACTGTCTTCACATTTGTGTTGAAAATTTTGACTTTTATATTGACTGACAGTTGGTTTGAGTTCCAGATGTTTTTCAGCTGTAAAAATGCTGCCCGTGCCTTACCAATCCGCGCCTTCACATCCGAATCAGACCCTCCGTGTTTGTCGATGATGCTGCCCAAATATGTAAAGGTTTCAACGTCTTCCAGAATTTCTCCGTCAAGTGTAATTGGGTTAGAGTTTGTTGTTTTGTATCGGAGGATCTTGCTTTTCCCTTTGTGTATGTTGAGGCCTACTGCTGCTGAGGCTACTGCTATATTGTTGGTCTTCTTCTGCATTTGATGATGTGTGTGAGAAAGAAGAGCTAGGTCATCTGCAAAGTCCAAGTCATCTAGTTTCGTCGATGTTGTCCATTGTATTCCGAGAGTGCCTTCAGATGTTGCAGTCTTCATGATCCAGTCGATGACCAGTAGGAAGAGGAAGGGCGAGAGTAAGCAGCCTTGTCTAACACCGGTCTTCACTTCGAATGAATCTGTGAGCTGACCTCCATGCACGATTTTACAATGTAGTCCGTCGTAAGAATTTCGTATGATGTTGACTATCTTCTCGGGTACGGTACAATGTCGTAGAAGGCTCCATAATATTCTCCTATCCACGCTGTCGAATGCCTTTTCATAGTCGATGAAGTTGATGCAAAGTGGTGAATTCCATTCAATTGATTGTTCAACAATGAACCGTAGAGTGGCGATTTGATCGGTACATGATCGATCTTTACGGAATCCAGCCTGTTGATCTCGGAGTTGGCCGTCGACTGGGCCCTTTAATCTGTTCAATAACACTCTGTTGAAGACCTTTCCTGGTACTGAAAGTAGAGTAATGCCTCTGTAGTTCTCACAATTGCTGAGATCGCCTTTCTTTGGTATCTTGATGAGGTACCCTTCTTTCCAGTCTGCTGGAACTTGTTCTTCCTCCCAAATCTTCCTGAAGAGAATGTGGAGTATCTTTGAAGTTGTTTCTATATCTGTCTTCAGTGCCTCCGCTTGTATGTTGTCTGGTCCTGCTGACTTGCCACTCTTGAGCTGTCTGATGGCCATTTTGATTTCTTCGACTGTTGGTGGGTCTGTGCTTATAGGGAGATCCGTGGCTGCTGCTTCGATGACTGGTGGGTTCAGTGAGGCTGGTCTATTCAAGAGTTCTTGGAAGTGCTCTACCCACCTGTTCCGTTGTTCATGCACTTCAGTGATTGGTTTGCCAGCCTTGTTCTTGATTTGCCGTTCTGGCTTGTTGAATTTCCCAGCTAACTTCTTCGTTGTATCATATAAGAGCCTCATATTTCCTTCTCTTGCAGCTTTTTCCGCTGTCATTGCTAAGTCCTCAACAAACTTCCGTTTATCCAACCTGATGCTCCTCTTCACTTGCTTGTTGACTTCGGTGTATTCGGCCTGTGCCTTGGCTTTCTCTGCTCTTGTCCGACTGTTATTGATCGCTGTCTTTCTGTTCCTCCTTTCTTGGATCTTGTCCAGAGTTCTAACAGAAATCCACTCTTTTTGGTGTTGTTTCTTGAGACCCAAAACCTCCTGACATGTTGAGGTTATTGTTCCCTTAATCTCTTTCCAGTTGTCTTCCATACTAGTTCCACCTTTTTCTAGTAGATTATGAAATGCCTGAAACTTGTTGCTGAGAATTAATTTGAATTCGTTGCGTTTGTTAGTATCACGGAGAAGGGCTGTATTAAACTTGTGTAATACTGCTGCTCCAGTTGTCCAGTGCTTCCTCAGCTTCAGTTTCATTTTAGTTACCACCAAATGGTGATCTGAAGCTATGTCGGCTCCTCTCCTTGATCTTACGTCTTCCATGGTCCTTCTAAACCTCTTATTGATGCAGATGTGGTCGATTTGGTTCTCCGTGATGTGGTCCGGTGAAACCCATGTAATTTTGTGTATACGTTTGTGAGAGAAAATGGTGCCACCTATAATCATTTTGTTGAAGGCACATAAGTTCACAAACCTCTCACCGTTATCATTCCTTTCTCCCACTCCATGTTGTCCCATGATGTCTTCATACCCGGTGTTATCCACTCCGACCTTGGCGTTGAAGTCGCCCATTAGAATGGTCAGGTCCTTGGCTGAACATTTCTCGATGATTGACTGCAGCCTCGCATAGAACTGGTCTTTGTCGTCTTCGTGGCTGTCGTTGGTGGGTGCGTAGCACTGGATGACATTCATTGCAATCCCTTCCTTCTTCGTCTTGAAGGATGCTGTGATGATCCTAGGTCCATGAGGTTCCCATCTTATAAGAGACTTCCATGCATCTGGGGATAACACCAATGCTACTCCTTGTGTGTGTGGGGCGTTTTCTTCTTCGTGGCCGGAGTATAAAAGCACATTTCCCGAGGATAACCGTTGCTGTCCAGCTTGCACCCAATGCGTTTCGCTTATTCCAAGTATCTTCAGGTTGTATCTTTTCATTTCTTCAGCTATTTGCATGGTCCTCCCTGTTTCCCACAGCGTGCGGACATTCCACGTACCTATATTAATGGTTGCTCTGGTTGTCAGAAGAGACATCGGCCTCGTGGCTTCCGAAGAAACTCGGCTTTCACCATGAGGCGTCATAACATACCTTCCAACTCCCAGGGCAGAGTAAAAATGGTTATAAAGGTTTTTACTGGTTAGCGTTTTTTTTTAGCACATTTGCTGTTTTACGGGATGGGGTTGCTATCCCCATGCCCAACCCTCCTCCTTTATCCGGGCTTGGGACCGGCAGCAACCCTAGGGGCTACAGGCGGAGTTAGTATGTACATATCTAAAGACAATAAACCGAGGGGAAAGATCGATAAATGGGCAACAATGAGGCTAAAAATATTTTAAAATTTTTCATGAAAGTAAAATGTACAGAAAATCAAAATGAATATCTTACCCTTCATGTGTTGCCTCGTAAATAGTTTTAGATAGTTGTTGGCAGGAGCTTCACAAACTAACATGTCTAGTGGCAATTGATCACTATCCCTAATAGGTACATAAAAAATGTGTGGACAAACGGGGCGTTAGGAGGCTGGTTAGACAATTTGTCCGAGTTCTCAAGAATAAGTTCTAGGCTTAGTTTGGGGGATGAGTCTTATCAAAAATACTTAAAGGGTATGATCGTATAACGAGAGTAACTTCTAACAAATGAACCCAAATTTGCGAACAAGGACAAATCAGAGGGCAAGGAGGGATGGAGTGGAAATTATATTTGCATATATATTTGTGAATATAGTGCCAACGGGATAGAAACGTCTGGGCTGGGTAACTGAAGAGCAAGTTATTTCCCACGTCGTGTCGTGTCGTGTCGTAATCTGGTAATTACGCTTGGCCGAACGTCTTCAACTAGTCGCGTCCGCGAAAACACACATAACCAGCATCACTGACGAGAACCTATGCAACTATTTATTTAAGGGATTATTTGCTTCTACAGGGTTATTGGAAATATGAAATATCAGTGTAATCGGGTTGTTTCAGAACCTTTACCAGAAAGACTGAAAGACATGTGGCTAGACAGAACCTGAAAGACAAGACACAATCTCATCGAGAGTACTGAGTTTAGACCTCCGCGTAATACAGATTGGACAGTAGATAGAGCCGGCTATTTGAATCAAGGTCACTATCAATGCGACTGCAAGTACTCTCGGCTAACGTTGTGTGCCATGTCATTTATTTAGTATCAGGGTAATAATGGTGTGGTTTGTTAACAAAAACCAGGAAAATCTCGATATCTTATTATTACTATTTATTATTCTACGAAATTAATAGTCAATCATGCTGTATCGTTATAGATTCCCAAGTTTACCAGAAGGGAGAAACAAAGTAGGAAAAGAGAAATAATATAGACAGAAGGGAAGTGGTAAATAGTTTCGAGGATAAATATGATATACAAAGATCAAATAAGGAAAGAATCATACTAACCTTCTGTAGCGTTATTACCTCATTCTGCGTGACCCATTAGAAAATATCATTCCGGCATTAACCTTGCTTCCAATAACCGTTCACTTGTCACCAACAGTTGTACCATTATGACTAATTGTTCCCTCGGTGTCAGCTCGTGCTGGTGCGTTGCAAATGATTGGCACGAGTTTAAACTCTAGTCGTTTCAGTACCTTGTCTGTGTTCAGACCATGCTCATATGAACCGCCCAACTCATGAACATCATTCTCCAGAGGATCTTCCATATCGAACAACTTCTTCATTTTGCTGTACATTCCAACAAGGAATACCCCACTTACGAACTGAAGGTATGCCCTAACAGCCAAAGGTTTTGACTTTCTGATATTGACAAATCACCATAGTTCAGTTGACAATAAACGTACGTCATATCTGTGTATCAAAGCCAGATTTCCACGTAGATTTGTCTTTAGCCCAGTGTAGTTGCAAATATTTTGGCCGATTAACCTGCTGCTACTTAAGCCACTATGTCGTAGACCACTGCGGACATTCGAAGGTAACTGTGATAGTAAACGATGAAATAACTCAAGGATCTTATTAGTATCTGTGGCTACACTGTTAGTGACCATGGATATCTCCATAGCAATTTCAACTAGCATTTGGTGCAGTCTTCGACTCCGTTTGGTTCAGACCTACACATTTCCTTTTAAATGAATGATTAATTAAGTAGTGTGGTTAAACGAAGTTCCACTTAATTGAATGTCCTTGCTGGGAATGATATCAAGGTTAACTGACTCCCAAATTTCTTTAGATGTATCTTAATACTACTAGAAAAGTGTCAGTATTAACTCACTCTTCATGCCAAACTTGTTGTTTACTAATTCGAGCAAAGCCATATTAGTGTACTAAAGAAGTGACTTATTCAACTTTTTACTTCGTCTGTAGACGTAGACCAGTATTAGTCTAAGTCCGCAATCTGCATAATTTAGCATTAGATAGTTCACTATTATTCTTTGAAGCGATTTAAGGAACACAAGATAATCCAGTGTACAAACTCATCTTCATAGCGTTAGCAGATAGTCAAATAATAATGGTGCGTTACTCTGTTCTTTGAAATACCTCAGCAAACTTGTACATGTACACAAAGTGTTTACAACGAACAAGACACATATGTGTAGGCTTGTGGGGTATATTGTTTCCACATGTACATAAATATGAAAGTATCAATTAATATCAGTTTCCAATGACGAACAGCATTGACATAACACTTTAGGGTCGTAATGCTACGGAAGGTCGGTGTGACTCTCTCTTTATTTTCCCTTTGTCTACCATATTTTCCCCCGACGTTATGCATTATTTTCCCTTTGCCTGCATTGTATTCCTGACTCGACTGCAAAGTCTTATACATAAGGGTGGGATGAATTTTAACTGAACAATTTGTAAGGCTGTCAGTCTACGTTGATCAACAGATTGTAAAGCTTGAAATACTGGCACTTTTTTAGTTCTACGTTGTTAGTAGCTGGCTGCGCTTTTATCACGTGTGTAAAAGCCATTTGAAACTATTCAAACATCAGTATAAGCGTGATTATTACGGTTATCCGATGGTCTCCGTTATTCCTAGTTTCAAGGAGTTTGCGATTTGTCAACCAGGATGCACACATTTCTCCAATTTAAGGATCACGTTCTATTGGCAACTATTAGTATGAACGAGACTTGGTTCTGTAGTTATGTTCTTTTCTCTTTCTAACATTTAACACAGCTTACCCTCATTAGTAATATTTGGTAACTGTTTTTCCTATTCAGCTGATAATTGGTAATGAGCAGATTTTCTCAGCTTACTGCATCGTCTGATCTCCATAAGCAATTCTGTGGTTTGAAACTAAACTCTAAACTCCAGCCAGTTAGCGGAAATAGATGTTCAAATCCAACTACAAAGTCTAATAAAAGGAAAACTTGTACACCTAATTGCTCCACAGAGTCTTTAGTTCGACCACATCTCCCCAATTTCGCATTGAAAAGTGGGTATAATTTTGGGTTGTATCAGTCTTATTTAATGTGTTTTCACTTGTTACGTTTTGTTTATCCATTTATCAGGTGTTCTGAAAACATCGTACGGCTGTCAGCCATTTAAAAGAATTAAAACAGACCCGTCAATATAAAATTAACTGATTTCATTGCAGTGTGATTTATCTTTTCAGCAACTTGTAGATCATTGGATGAATTAACAAAGCAAATAAATGTCATTTCGTCCATTTGTTTTCCTTCTATACATCGAAACCCAGCAAACCAGGACAACAAGGTTCTCAAGTACTATGAGTTTATTCGTTTTGGATTTGAAAAGTCGGGTTTATGACCGGTTGTTGCGAGGACTTTTGTATGCCTAATAGAGTTGGTCAGTCTTCATAGAAGTGCGATGAATTCTTCTAACTAAATGAAGCGTTGTTAACCTATTTACTATTTCTTTGATGCACTACCACGTCTTTTATGCGCAATTTAATGCTTCGTTCGTGTGGTGCGTATCTTATTAGGACCCAATGAAATCGAAATGTGTTTTAAATAAACAATTATTTATCATTTATGCCCTGATGTAAATCTGTTTTATTTTGGCCTTTCTAGATGATGTACACGAAATAACGCATGAGGGTCTGTACATTGAGCCATGTGGACTTCGTAATGTCAGAAATTCGTGTTTCCTCAATGTTTCTCTCCAACTGTTGCTTAATATTCCTACTTTATGCTCAACTTTATACAAATCTGGCGGTTTAAGGGTTTCTTTACATAGTGAACCTGTTCGTCATACGTTAGATGCTCAAGAAAAGAAAGCTTTTTTGACGGATCAACTGTAAGTCTACCTGTTAATGTATTTCTTTACAATTGTTAACGCTAATGAAGACGCCAAAGGAGTCTAACTTACGCCAGTAAAGTGGCTATTATTAACTGCAATATTCTCTGTTTTACCTTATGGGTATAAAACAGTCTTTTAAAGTAGACAACATTCGTAGACTACTGGTATTTAGTCATTGATGCCGTCAAAGCAATTGTTGGGGTATGTTCTAACTACACTAAGTTAGGATACGCGGCAAAGATAAATTAATTTGGTGGTGTAATGAATTCCCGTCGACTAAAATGTCACCACTTCCTTAAATCACTGACTTTTAGTCTACTCTATGTTAAAAAAGTACATACTGCTTAGTGATGCATGCAAGTGGTTGGAAAAGTTGTGTACATACACTTTGTTTTCCCTTGGATCTTGATTATCAATATTATTTGATATATTTCCGCTAATTAATTCTCTTTTCTTTAATCTAGATCTCTATCCTTAACCTTTGTTAATACCATTGATGCTACTATTCATCTTGATGATTTCATTTTTTTGGGCATAGCGTAAGAACTTAAATAAATGCATTCCTTTGTCAATTTCTAAATGGTATGATTTTTTAAAACGCGTGGCTGCTAAAGGTATTATTATAGTTCGGAATACAGACGCAGGGTAGGCGACACCAAATATAGCTACGACGATCGTCCGTCACTGATATTACGCTTGTAATCGGATTCCACATCTTCATCCCTTTTCCAAACCGCCTGTCTACTCCGAAATACTAGTCTTGTATGAAGATTTTATTGTGGAGAGCAAGACGAATGTCATTTATTTTATTCCATTCATTTACGTATCAGTTAATTTACAGTGAATTAATTGGAACCATCAATCGAAATAAATGTTTACGAAAGTTGACATAAATAATTGTACTATGAGAGCGACTTCTTGACCAAAGCAATAGTTTATTTGGTGAAAATAGAGAACGTCATACAAAATTTATACATCACTTTTTAATTATCTTTATGCACATTCTTTGCGTTACTCGATCCAATTGGCAGTAGACTTGCTTCATTTGGTTGTCCTCATTTATCGTACGTATTATAATCACACCTTGCTCCCTGCCACTTCGCAACTCCGTGTACTGTTTCAACTTGCACGCGATTCTCCGTTATATGCTACTTATAGACGACCTTATGAGTAGCATTCACCACAATACTACTAATTGAGTGCAAAATTACAATTGAGTTGGTGTAGTGAGAATCTAACAAAATCAAGTTTGAGAAAATCAACACATCTTTCGGTTGATTTTTAAAAATGTTGTAGTTTTAGGGATTTAAAATCCTCATCACTACATTGCTTATGTCTAACTGATGTAAACTACAAAAGTTACCAGTCCTTGCACATCGTTATTCTTTTCTTTCCTCTTCTGTAGGTTAGAATTAATTGAGAAACTCAATCCACATGTGGAGTATAAGGCTACAGTGAATAATTACTTTACTAGTCATCATAATGATAGTAATGCTGATATTGGTACAAATAAAAGAAAGGTGTTGGGCAATCTTTCGAGTTGTCCTGTTTCTCCCAATTACAAGTTGCCACACTCAAATGGTATACAACCATATGCATTGCACCATTTACTTACACCGAATCCAGTATTTGGGCAATTGCTTAATATGAATACAGGTTTTCAAGAAGATGCTGCTGTAAGTGTATATATGTACACGCCATATTCTTTGTGTGGACTGTTAATTTTGCTAAGGAGTATCTTCCAATTATTTATCTGATCATTTGCCGATTAAATATGGTCTATTTAATAAATGAGCTAAGATTATCATTAACGTCTTCATTGTCCACTAAGTGTATCTTATTCAATACTTCCGTTTTCCAATTATTTAATGAACGAGAGTTACATATGGGAGTGTAAATTGTATTAAAGATTTCATTACAAGTCTTAGCTTACGACATATTTCTGCCTTCCATTCAGTATGTAGGGCTATGCTGTATGGGGCATGTTTATACCAGACAGTTGATGGTAAGTACAACCGATCGAAATAAAGTGTTATATTTTTGATATGTTCTGCCTACGTCGCCAATTGTTATATTTAAAATATTTTCGGCCCAAACCACAATGTATGCAAAATATAGTGTGTGACCATGATAATTACCAATCAATGCCCGTATACGTCTACCCAGTGACTACCAGTCTCCAAGCCGGAAATGATGAACACAAGATGGATGAGCCAGCCAGACTGAATCGTATTATATTTCAGGCATTCCTTCATATATACATAAAATCAAACCACATAGCGAACCAATTAGGAATTTTTTTATTAATACAAAACAAAAGAGATTGTTGCAGTGAATAGGGGTAACGTGTACACAACTAATTACCTCTAGTTCATAATAAGGGACAATATACTTACAGCAAATTTGACTAACGGGAAGATAGGGTAGGGGGGAATGTAACAATGATAGAAATAAAATGTTTACACTACTCAAAGTTAAAATAATTGAAATAATATTCTAAAATATGGTTCTGAGTTCGTTACTCTTCTTTAATCTCTCGATATAACATAAAGTTTTTAATGAAAACTGTACATTCGTCCACCTAATGAATGTAAAAATCCCGAAAGTGCTAGGTACGACACAATGAACATTTAAAAAGTTACTCTTAACCTTAACTCGTAATTTTGTTCTGCAATTTTATTTTCTGACTAGAGTGTAATGTTAGATAATTTTTTCTACTCGTCGGTAACTAATGGTATATTCTCATTGTTATATTGTACTTGAGGTTATGAACTACTTCCAATGTCTCATTTTTCCTTTTTTTATAGGAATGCTTGACTTATCTGCTAACACAATTACATGAGGAAATGGGTCGTACAATAGCTATGAGTTCAGATGTACATCAAAATGAAGCAGACTGTGATCAAAATGATTCGGAATGGGTGGTCACTGGTCGAGCTGGTAAACACTATCCAGAAGCTAAAAAGGTATGATGTTGTTATTAGTTCTTGGTCATATCATATAGAGTTTTTGTGTTACTAATGGGTTGGTTGACTGAAGTAAAACTTTTGTAATAGAGTGTAAAATTTTCGTTCAAGGTAGTAGATACAAACAGACTTAATTTTAGCCTAAAATTATTGAAATGATCAATCTATTTCTCGTTGGTGCCTACTAGTCATTTTTTTGACCGGGTTGTAGCTACGTAGTTTTAATAGTTATCACAATAATGAACAAAACTCAATTGCTCTTAAACCGAACTTACACTATGATCCCAATTACTCTTGACCCCGTCTTCATCTATTGACAATAAAGTTAAAAGTTTATTCCCCCCTCTAACTGACAACTAAACATTAGTAAATGTATATTTGAAAACCAATAATTTATGAATAATTGATTGAATATGTCACAGACTGATGTTGGCAGGGTACCATTGAAAACTAGGGAGCACTGGACAGCTGTTTCACTTTAGTATACTCTCTGTAAGGCTCATGATTTAGTGATATATATAGTTGATCCAAGGAGTACTCATCGGCCTGCTCAAACTTCTAAGCCGCTGTTTTATTACCAATAATTACTGTTCTTATTTTAGATATGCCTTCATTTCACCAAGTGTGCTATAACCAACCACTAGTGTTTAGGCACTTTCATAAAATGTTTACAACCTATCACGAATCTAATTTCTTAAAAAATCAATGAGTACCTCTACCGTGTTGGTCAGTTTATTATCCTGCTTCTTTGTCTTTTAGGAAAATGTAAGGTGATTACTAGGATTACTGTGCATCATGCATACATATTTAGCAATTAAAATAGATATCATTGTGCTGCAATACTGGTCGTAACTGTTTCAGAATGAATATATTTATTAACTAATCACTGTTAAGGAACCTTTTTCATACGTATTTTTATTTCAATATTCAAAAAATGCATATAAAACAGAAGTTTTATTGGGACTTTGAATATTTTATCCTGAAAATTCTTTGGTTAATTGATTGCAACCAGTTTGATAATTTTGAAACATTGTTAGTGTTTGGTCAATCCTTATGGGTTGACATCTAATGAAACCTCTTCATGGATTCATAAAGCTCGCTTGACTTTTGAGTATTTATATCACCTATGGCGTGGACAACATGTCCACTTGGCAATTAGAGAAAGAGTATATTGCACAGCATTCTACTATATTTCACTGCATGGATAGATGGAATACTGTGCAGTGTATTCATTCATTTGTTGAGACTCATGTTTCTCACCAACACCATAGGTGACGTAAGTTAAAAACCAAACGTGCTCTCTGAATTCATGCCGATATTACGTCAAACACCAATCTACCATGGCTGATAAAACTTCCGGGATAAATGAAATAGTCAACATTCTTAACTACTTCACTGTCTGTGACTAACCTAGGTGATCATGCAGGTCAGTTTTGATAGAAAAAAAAGCATACTAAACATGCTTGCAGTGTTCAAGAGATTACTGGTGTTGTCAGCGGCTTCACGAAATAGAATTATGTCATCTACATATTCTAATCCGAAAATGGACCTCTTGGTAGGGGAGTATTTTCTAAGAACTTAGTCGAATGTATAACTTTTAGGAGGACATCTATGGCGGAATTAAATAACAAAGAGGATAAGAGGAAAGCCTAACAATTCTGATTATAGTTCACCATAAGCTCTGACTCGATCAGCCGTGTCCAAGTAGATCCCTAATATGGTTTATGTGCTTCTGGGGTACAGCTTTCAATAACAAACTACGATGAAACCTCTTGGTCCACGGAATCGAATTCTGCCTTCATTTCACGGAGCATCACTATTGTCGGACGTTGGTGTATATGCCTATAGTCTAGAGTGTGTTAGTGAATATTTGATCAATGCATCTTCTCTGAGGTTTGAAACCAGCCTGGTCTTCCTGAGTTTGTCGTCCTCTATCTCCAGATGATCGTTGAGTGATTATAAAGGCTAATCTTTTGAACACTGTATCAGTCAAACCGTTTCCTCCGTAGGTATCATAAAAGGGCTTTTGTCCTCCCTTCTAAACCGTAACAACCATGGATCGATATCAGACGGGTGGAATTACGTTCAGCTTTAAGCTTATCTGCTAATGCTGTACCAGCTTATGAAACCTTTCTGCTTTGCTTCACTTCACATCGCCTGTAACCTTTCCAACCTCTTCAAAAGTTTGGGGGGGGGACTTGCGTCAAGTTTCCCCCAAGTAGTTTAGGGGGGAGGTAGTTCGTAATCGAAGCCCAGTTGAACTGTTCCTGAAAGTGTTCCACTCATCGATGTAACCTTCTGGATGGGAAATGGATTGCAGACACATCCTTCTGCTTAATAGTCTGTTTAATAACCCGACTGTCTTATACCGATATTCCTGATGAGTGGTGACAGCTGTCTGGTATTACGTATCTCCCCAGTAGTTTCCATCACCTTTGCTTTTGTTGCCCACGACTTTTTACAGTTGTTGCGTAGACTTTTTGTTGGTGTATGTTTGAGGTGTCGTCGCTTTTGATTATTATCTGTGCTCGTTGGGATTGGTTTTTGGACAGTTATCAGCTTAGTAGAAGTTCCCAAAATTCGTCGGTCTTACATAACCTATTGATTTTATTTGGATAAAAATATCCCTACTTCATCTATACTTGAATATTATTCAAAACTTCTTTTTCATTAACCTCTTGTCCATGAGCAACTAACTTGCTTAACTAATTCTTTTGCTTTTCGTTCTCGAAATGATATCCAATAGTCTTCTTATTGTGATCTTTTGACGTCCATTATCTATCTGAACTTGTTTATTATCTATCAGAATAAGAAAGTCGGTTTAGAAATATGGTAAAACAAGGACAAATAACTAAATTCAATTAGAATGAGCTTGTATCTTCCCGTCGATTTGTAATGGACTCATACTGGTCAACCTCTGTTGCCATATATGCATCCTGAACGGATTGCCTCGACGTAGCGATAGTACACAAGTAATATTTAAGTTGGATTGTGACTGGCAAGTGGAATCTAGGACGCACGTTTCGTCCTATCTGGGACTCATCGGCTGGGTTTACCTGCATCCCAGTGTTAATTTTCACATTAGGATTCGAACTTAGTCTGACTCGGGCCAAACACCACCGCATTCAGCACTAGGCTACTGTGTCCAGACAGGTACATCCAGCCAAATGAGTCCCAAATAGAACGAAACACGTCCTATATTCCGCTTGCTAGTCACAAACTTCAAATTACTTTATGATATACATGTAAAAGTTAGAAAAAAACATTTTCCGTGATTTTATTGCTCGTGTTTCCTGGGGCCGCCAATTAAGCAATACGTGGGTTAGGAATAGAGTACTAGGTAGGTACGGTAAGTCTATTGATGAAGTAGTGAATTTCCATCAGCTAAGGTGGTTAGGATATGTGTTACGTATGCCTGACCACCGCCTACCTCGACGAGCAATGCTGTCTGGTGTAGGAGCAGGGTGGAAGAAAGCTAGGGGCGGGCAAACCAAAACATGGCACCAGTCCATGAAGTCATTGACAGTTGAGCTGAGCCATGTTAATAGGTGCAAACTACCTAGTTGGGGTCCGCGCAACGCTCGTAATAAATGGTTAGAGACCTTGGTGATATGGCTCAAAATCGTTGGAAACAGCGCAGGTGCATCCACTCCTTGTCTTCCTCCACATTTTAGGCTTCTGAACTTTTCATAATTTTCTCTTTGCTGAATCATATTTTCTTAAATCTTATCTCCGATCTCTATTGCCTTCCATTAATGCTAACTCTGTTACTACCTCCCCTTCTCTGGGATTTGATTCGACAATTTCATCTCTATCTGCTAATTGAAGCATGGCAACTTGAACTGACGTACACACGTACCGAGTTCTACGTTGTAACTGTCTGTTTGTCTGTCACTTTATGTGACTGTATGAACATTTTTAAAAGATGATTCAACGTGATCAGACTTCTCAAAGTGTTTTTTCTTATCAACTATTATGTATAAAATGTAACTATAACTTGTACAGCTTGAAAAAATAAGTTCGCCGAAAAGAAACTTTTTGCTGAATATTCTCTTTTTTTTAATCCTGAATGACATAATGATTTTTTTCCTCAACTGTTCCTGATTAAATGGTTAAAGATGATGGAGAAGGATTTTACCATACAACGATAATGGAACTTTTCATTTTATTTATTTGTTGTTCTCAAATTTTCTACAGATAGAACTTGAAGGTGGACAAAGTCCTATTTCTTCATTATTTTGCGGTACCCTTGTAACTCGTTCTCATCTGAGTAAAACAGATAATAATAATTATTCAGTACTGATGAATACTTGTTCAAGGAAATCTGCTATCAAAGAACCTTTTTTCATACTTCCTGTACCGATAGATAATCCAGCGGTAAGTGTCTTTCCGGTTTTCTTATGCATTATATTCACACAACCTATTTTATTATATTATTTAGTTATAAACAACGTAGAGTTTGAGATAGTTATTTGTTAGCCCATGTTGTTAAACCACATTTGGCTTGCTGATATTCCTTTAATAAGATGATTTACGAAGGATTTGAAATAATCTTATCTGTCACACCACTACTTACACTCACAATTACCCAGAAACGCGTACTTGTTTACTTCTTACGGTTCACCGCAAAGAATGAGAGCAATTACAAACCTTTTTTAGTCTTCCAGAAGTGCTTTACATTTGAAGCGTGCGAAGTAGATGCCGTACTTACGGATCCTAGTTGCCAGCAGAACAATCGCGACTTATAGTTTGTGCGTGATCACACAGTGAGACAATACCATCCTCATAGTAGGTCTACACCACCAACACATACTGTCTAATGAGCTGTTTCCAGAATGCCATCGATTCATTATAATACGTTTCCTGTTGTGTATTCGTCATGTATTGATCTCTGTTGTATGCCACCTGTAACCAGGAATTGCAAAAAAGCTCTTCATCCTAGTATAAGACTCCCCAGTAGCAGTGCGGACTGAACCCAACCAAGAATCAAATTCATGGCCTTCAGATCTCAATAAACCAATGGCCACCGTTCAATGATAGGATGCCTACTTCAATCAATTCGCGTTTTATCACGATAGTCGTCCAGGTCACTAGTGATATCTTTCTCACTCTCAGCTTGTCTTAACTCCACCAGTCACGACTTCTCAGAATTTCGGGGAGGTTTTGAACTAGGTCAATAATAAGTTGACTATTATGGTCAAATTGAAGTTATTTTATGGAAATTGGTTTTTATCTCTTGTGTGTATTCATCACAAACTGAATTGCTGAGGAATCTATTGCTAAGACGTAACAGCTTGCTAATTTTCTATGGTACTCAACGAAAATCAGTACGTGACGATTGTAAATAACAAATTAAAACCAATTTCCACAAATCCACTTCAGTTTTATTGAGATTATGTTAAAAATGTTAATGAATATTATAAATTCCCGTAGATTAAGTTTGTCAATGTAGTATTTTAAAGAAGTCGATTAAACACGTGATTATGCAATGATGGATTAGTGTTTTCGCTGTTCAGCTCTCAACTGTTGCGTCCAAAGTTTGAACCCTGTTTCACTTAATTTGGCTCGAGTAACTGGATAGTTTCACTAGTTCTCACTTTACTAAAGTATGGTTCAAAGCTGAGTAAATGAAGCTATACTTAATTTATGAGTAAATCAGTCAATCAACTAGGTCACCTTAGTAATAGTGAATTACCATTACTAGTGTACATTTATGCCCATTTTATTGTTGTTGTTTCTTTTCAAATTGACACCACTCTTCATGTAGGTTAATTCTGTTGAATCAGCTTTACGGTGTTTAGGTGAACCTGAAGAAATAATTAGTCATCATAATTCATCAAATTCACGAATTTCTTCAGTATATCGTCGGTCAACAATAGATCATCTCCCACCTTATTTGATTATACAATTAAAACGATTTTACGATGAATCAAAATCAAATAATCTACAAAATATTAATGGAAGTGTAAATAGTTTTAGCTCTGTAATTATTCGTAAACATTTGAAATCAGTTAATATTCAATTGAAATTTATCATACCAAAAGGTAAGTTTAAAAGGTTAATTTACGCTTAAGAATTTTTAGAATTTTAGCCTATATATATATATATATATATATATATATATATATATACTGTATGTGTGGTCAACATAGAACCTGGCACATGTGTGCATCGGTCCAAGTTGCTACATCTCTAAAGTACAGCATAACTGACATCACATTAGTAGAAGTAGAAGTTAACTCAACGATAATAATAATAATAAAAACAAAGAAGAGTGGACATATAGAATATGGTTCTGGGAGAAAAGAGATGGAACGTGGAAAGTTATGAAATAATTTTAAGCCCACGATTTAAGGGAGGACAATAAGTGGACAATAAGTGCGCTACTGTAACCGATTGTGAGCCATTTCACCCAACGTTTCCAACCACTGGTTACGGTATTCAAATGGATGTAAACCAGATAGTTTGCATCTGCCAACACGATTCAAACCAGCAGTCAGTAACTTCATAGACTGATGCCGTGTTTTGGTTTAGTCGCCCCTAACTCTCTTCCATCCTGCTCCTATATCAGTCATCATCTCGCGTCGAGGCAGACGGTGGTTAGGCATACGTAACACATATCCCAACCACCTCAGTCGACGAAGATTCACGATCTAATCGATTGATTTACCACCTTTGTTTAATACCAATAGTCTGACATCGTTATTGTCTACTCGGTGATCTCAGCTAATGCGAGTGACGTTTCGAAGACATCGGTGGTCAAAAACGTATAACCTAGTGTAGATTAGGGATATAATCATCTTTGTAACCAAAACCCATATTGATGAAAAAACTATCTTCTACTGGAGTAATTATTTTACATGTGCTTTATTCGTCGTTATGCGAATGAAGAAAGGTTAGTTTGTTGTAGAGTATGTGCTTACAATCATTCTTTGTCGTAAACGTTGAAAACAGTTTAAAAATCAGTGTACTTCGGTCTCTGTATGTGTTTGTGATGTAACTATAACTTGTACAGCTTGAAAAAATAACGTCGCCGAAAAGAAACTTTTTGCTGAATATTCTCTTTTTTTAATCCTGAATGGCATGTGATATTCATCTCTTACATATAATGAAATCCTGGTGAATTTTGTATCAATCTGGGTGACGTTTGGTAATATTATAATGCTAACCTGGTTATGAAAAGTTGGCTTCATGTGCCGCTAAAATTAGTTCTAACCTCTCCGACCTGAGAATTTTTGGTGATGTTCTGTGTTTAGTCACCTTTTTCTCTTAAGTATTGTGAAGAAGGGAAATGGTTTCGAGCGTGGTCTTGACAATTTTGGAGTATAACAACAAAACCTTTGTAAAAACTGCTTGAGTTTGATCAAATATGCTTTTTTGCGAGTAGTTATCTTTATGCTTTCCATATCTTACCTTCGGCTACAGAAGCACGTAGAGCTGGTTAAGGTATACTCTCTTCAAGGACGACATTTCTTAATCCTCCCTTTCATTGTTGAATGTCCGAAAAAAACATCTTATTGGCATTGCATCCGTGTACAGTCATTAGTACTTCTTCAGTCGTGGATCATAGGTTCATTACTTTTCGTCTCACTGCTCTCCAACCGACCTACTTAACATGGTAAACCGATGGGGTCACCAGGTATGTAAACGTGATCACTACTTCAAGATAGCTGCTATAGTCAGAGAGTTTGGAAATGTCATTGATGTCAATTGACGTTTCGGATTTTACAAAGTATGACCTACTGTATCAATTTGTGTACTAATTACCATTTACACTGTGAAGCTGTATGTATATGTATACGTTCTGTTTCCTAATTCAGTACATCTACACTTTTCTGTCTTTATTGATTTAGAGCTTTTAAATCAAGAAATTCATTTCAGTAATTCACAACGTCATTATCATCTTCACTCTGTTATATTTCATGTTGGTGAAACCGTTGAATCAGGTCATTATACAATTGCTGTACGGATAAATAATCATCATCAAAAGTTGAATGATACTTTGACATTTCTTTATTTTGATGACGACCGTGCTTGTATGTTAAACAGTGCAAAAAGTATCAATCTCTTGCTAACTACCCATCGTCCATTAGATACACGAAGTTGTACATTTCTTCATTTAACAAAAAAACATCACGAAACAGAACTTTCAAGATCATCAAGTAGCCAGCACAGTCCAGTGAGCAGTTCCAATAATCACCCACGTACACCATATATCCTTGTTTATGAATCTCAGTTAGTAACAACTCATTCAGATGAATAATTCAATGTATTAACTTGTGTATTGCTCACTGTTCTTCTCCTTCTACTTTTATTTTGAATTCAACTTTTATTACTTCATTGTGAGATTATTCCTTTTCTTCGGATCAATTATGCACATACACACAATAGAAGTATTACTTCGTCAAATTTTATTTTTGTTACCATATTTTCATTCGATAATAGTTTTATTCTTTCATTGTAAATTCTTCTTTGTGATAGATTCTGAGATTAGCAAAATGGAAATACTATCAGAGTATAATTATGCAACCTAATGAATAAATTAATTATATAACTGCACTTAGTCCAAGATGTAAACTACAGAATTGAACAGTCTCTATAAGACGCTGTAATTACTAGTTCTTCTGTTGATATTCGTTGTTTGAATTGTTCTGGTATCAGAAAATTTCAGTTGGTACATTTATTTCTTCGTAACTACTAATTTATTTTCCTAGTGTTTCTGATAGTTTACGTAGAGAATTTATCTGTTTTTACGTAATGTGTATCCTCTTAATGTTGATCGTCAGTTCATCATATTATTTCAAAATAGAGATACGAAATCAGCAAGATGCATCGCAAGACAGTCGGACTATTGAAACAAAACATATGAGCGAACTGTATCGTTTTCAGTTAAGTCTCTATCAAACTTTAATCTAACGTACAGTTTGTTTGCATAAAGAGTAAAGTGTTTAGCTAGCCTGCATAATTTATCAGTCGATAAAAGCAGGTTACGTTAACTTAAGTGAAGATTATGAATTTATAGTGAGATGACATATGTTCTAGTAGAAATAAGAATAAATAAAGCAGAATAAATAAACAACTTAACATTTAAGGTAGGTTAGTAATGAATTACATTTCGACCAAGTAAGTAACAATAGCATTACACATTTTTAAATACAGAGTCAGTCAGTCAGTTACAACGTAGAACTTGGTACAGGCGTACATCAGTTCAAATTGCCATGCTCCAATTAGCATATAGGGATTACATTGTCGGACCAAATCCCAGAGTAGGGAAGGTAGTAACAGAGTTAATATTAATGGAAAGGAATAGAGATCGGAGATAAGATTTAAGAAAATATTAATCAGTAAAAAGAAAACTATGACAAATTCAGAAACTTAGAACTTAGAGAAATTTAAGGAGTGGATGCATCTGCGCCATTGCCAACGATTTTGAGCCATATCACCCAAGATCTCTAACCATTTATTACGAGCGTCACGCGGACCCTAACCAGGTAGTTTGCATCTATTAACATGGCGCAGCCCGATTGTCAATGACTTCAGGGACCTCTACAAGTTCGAGTCCCTGTGTGAACATCAACATAGATGCCAGTACATCGAACCAGTGAGTCTAAAACAGGACGACATATGAGTCAGGTACTCCACTTGCCATCCACAATCTGACTTTAAGTAATAGTGTGAAATACCTCTATATCATGGTGATGCTCTCAGAATACATATAGCAATGGAGGTCAGTCAATCTTAGTTTGTAGCAACCTCAATAGGAGGATACAAACACTTTCAAATTAGTGTTTGCTACAAGTTTGATTTTATTTAGGTTTTGACGCACAGTAAACTCTAAGAGACTCATTCCGTTCTACGTGAGACCCACCAATCGGATACGCTTACAGTTTAGTGTTGTTCTAGTTGGTTTTTACTGTTGACTACAATCTAAGCATCTTTAAATTTTAACAATAAGTTTATGCTGAGGCAATCCTCTAAAAACTCATGTATGACAACAGAGTTCTTAATATAAATAAACGTTTACAAATACTCCGATTCCCATTCGACAAGATATCGTCAAAACAATTGCTCGTTGGGTAACGCATAAGCGTTTAAAGCATTGGGCAACCGGTTTGTATAGTAGTGTGATAATCACTACTGGAAAGCAGATTTATTTGCCTAATAAATTTTAAGCAGGACAAAACATGCATCTTGGTCTTCACTGTTACTATTAATTAATGTACTGAATTTGTTTCATATTTGCATCAAAAGAAGTAGAACTCAATAGCAAGAAACAATCGAATTTCTTTATTTTTTTTTTTAGAAATCTCCCTCCATGAATCATGATTAACGCCAGAATTTTCATTTGGCATTGACAATCGCTATATACTTCAACAATGTTTTTAGAAGCCGACAGATTAAACTTTGAATTTCGTACAGTTCTTGGTATTATTCAGTCCCAATACAATGTCATGTATATTAACTGTTGTAAGCTCGACTCACTTGGTGAATCATTTACAGATTATTATATGCGATGCTAGAAATCCATCTTGATGTTGGTCATTACTGATGGCTGCACATGATAGATAATTTCTAAATTATAGAATTTAGACCAATTTACAATCAATAAATATGCCAACCGATACAGAAAATTTCAGTAAATCACATGATCATATCATGATGAAAATTTTAATGGGAATCGAATGGATTAAAACTGTCATTGTATAAATGAATTAATAGTGATCACACACTACTGATTTATACAAGCTAAGAATGCCAGGATTTACTGCATATGAATCGAAAGTTATTTCCATAAATTTATAAATAAAACAATCAGGGGAGGGGTTTGTGGAGATAGTTAACTGTCAATTTTGATATCACGAATTGATCTGAATCAGACAACTATTGGTCACCTGGAAGCACTAGACAGCTGTTTCGTCCTAGTATGGGACTCCTCAGCAGTGCGCATACACGACCCCATCGAAGATCGAACTCAGAACCCTCTGGCTCCGCGGCGTACGCTTTACCATTGGACCACTGAGTCGGCTCCTAACGATTGATATTTCCAATTCAGTCAATACGTAATACGTTGTGCGACCTCCTCCATGCCATCGCTGGGTTACTGTCTCACACCCGACATGGTTGAATTTCACCTGTCACGTCTTCACACTAGAACTCCAGGAATTGGCAATATCAACAGTTAGGAGCCGACTCAGTGGTCCAATGGTAAAGCGTACGCCGCGGAGCCAGAGGGTTCTGAGTTCGATCTTCGATGGGGTCGTGGATGCGCACTGCTGAGGAGTCCCATACTAAGACGAAACAGCTGTCTAGTGCTTCCAGGTGATTAATGGTTGTTTAATTCAAATCAATTCGTGATATCAAAATAGACAAACAAAGCAATATAAAAATAAGCTCATTCAAGTTTGCTACTTACAAGTAGTGCAAATTGAATTTTCAAATAAAAGTTAGAAGAGTATGAATGAAGAAAAAGTACAAGAAAAGTACAAACAAAAACTAAATTCAGCTCTTCTCCGAGTACAATGAATATTATTCATTGAAGTGTATAGTGGTCGGAGATTAAATGAATTTGTAAATGTGGAGTAATGGTCAGTAATTATAGTTCTTGCCACGAAATATTAAATTAAAGAGTTTAGTTGCAGATAGGATTATGGATATGAACTTTTGGTGTTTAGAACTCTTACAGAGTAACTATTTGGTGCTTAGTGGTTTTCCAGTAATTCCATCATTTGTATCAGCAAATGACATAAACCAACTTTAATTAACATCCTTAGACGATAAAATTCTAAAGTATGGAATGTTCCATACATTTCACCTAGCCGAAATTTGACGTCACATTCTATCCAGATTGAAAAACATAACTCATGTATTTAAGAGTGTTAATTATTAGTTAAGAACTGTTACATTGAAGTGAACAAACACAGATAACATGCTAAGCATACAACTCATTATGTTATTACAATTGTAAACATTTGGTTCATTAAATGTTTATATTCCCTGGATTGTGTGCTCGCAGTTGACTTAATAACTGTTAGGATATATTTAATCAGCTTTGAGTTATGAAACACTAATTATAAACATGGTGCTATGTTGTCTAAACATTCATTTCCTAGGCTTCTAGATATTAGATTACTATTCTACGTAGTAAGCTGTCATGTAGTCCGTCGAAATCTTTACTCTGACTAATAAAAATGCTACTACTTAGGCAATTTTCTGTTGCTTTTCTCTTTTCTAGAAGCTTAGGATAGGGACTCTTGCATCGAAAAATCAAAGTTAGTATGAACCACATTGTCAACAGAGGAAATCCATATCTAGAATGTAACTAGATTGTTTCAAGAACAATACGTAGACACTGCCGAATCAATGAGATAGTGAATTATATTTAGTTGTAGAATGAAACTGTTGACTTATTATTGTTTAATATATATAGACACGCTGAAAAGCCTACACGAGATGTCGGAAGATGAACAGTCTAGATATCTTGTTACTTATATTACATACGAAATAATTTGTAATTTACCTATCATATTATCATTTCAACTCAAGCTTGTTTATTTCATTATGAAGTGCTTATATAACGATTGGTGAAATTTTGCTTGTTCATATGACAACTATATTTCATACTAGGGGAAGTCAGTTTAATATTGAAGTCCTATATAATAATTTGAATCATCAAATTTATTTGTACGTTAGTACATAAAGTATTCTGTCTGAATACTCTACAGTGATCAGTGAGATGTTTTTCTAGCCTAGATTGTTGAACGGATTCTACAGAACGAATTATGCAGTATAAACACTAGTTCCAGTAGGTCAACGCTATTATGGATAGGATGTATTTACCACTCAATATTAAATCATTGTGAATACATCAGTTCTACAGGAACACTCAGCCAATGTCGAAATAGTTCATTGCGAAAACCTCAGACTATAAAACCGAGTGATGTTAGTTTGAAACATACAGAAAGAAACAATTTCATTAAAATTGTAAGTACATCATGCTGATAGGTTTCAACTATCATAGAAAACGTACTATTAGCATGATCTTCTGTCAACTACCATTAAACACATGACATTAAGTAAATTTTGATGAGTATAACGCCACATTTTAAAATGTCCCGCAAAACAGTAGATGAAATAAAACACATAGAAAGACGAGAAAACAGTCTTCTACTAACACAAAATAATGATTATTTACTCAAGCATTTAGTTTAAACTTAGCCTGTTGTAGATAAAGGTTTTTACTGGTTAGCGTTTTTTTATCAGGGTTGTTGTTTTACGGGATGGGGTTAGCAACCCCATGCCCAACCCCCCTCCTTTGTCCGGGCTTGGGACCGGCAGCAACCCTAAGGGGCTCTGGGTGGAGTTGGAGAATGCTGGTGGGCGGCCTATGCTCCACTTGGGGTAACAGGCAATGATGATGATGTTGTAGATAACTTAACATTAATAATATCTGTATGCAATACAATAAATTTTCTTATAGATAGCTCTTTTCAGCATCAAATGTAGATTAGTCAGTACTCACACAACACAATTGTCTATTAGTTCAACTGACATAACTTTTTACCTTCTATCCATTACAATATTAAATACATGAATTCCAGTGTAGTCACTTATTGTTGTTATTGTTTTTTTTTATTTCTTAAAGAATCATTAAACAAGTAATTGCTATAAACAATTATAGCACTTAGATTACAGTTTCCTATCATTTCCCATCATTGTAATATTGTTTATGTCATTTAATCAAATAATGCTTTTAATTTAAACAAATCTAAAATGCAATGATTAAGTACAATATTTACACATGTAGGAAGTGCGTTACTTTAATATATGAAGGAAAAATGTATAATAACCCTCTATGTGATGGTTAGCCAATTCAATGTAAAGCTAAAAATCAATCAATTAACATAGTTAGTTATACACTGAATACATCGTTACAACCTACTTAATACATCTCATATATAAATTAGGATGAAGTTGTATCTTTCTATTGATTTGTTATGGAGTGAAGCTGGTCAGTTTCTGTTGCTATGTGTGCATCCTGAGCTGATTACCTCGATATAACGATAGTACACAAGTAATATTTAGGTTAGATAGTGACTGGTAAGTAGAATCCAGAACGCGCCTTTCGTCTTATTTAGCGCTTGTAAGTTAGATGTACCGGCATCCAAATGTTGATGTTCACAATCAGATTCGAATTCAGTCTGTTTCGTATTCAACTCCACCACATTCACCAGTGAACTACTGAGTCAAGACAGTCACATTTATGGAAACAGTTACGTATGTAATTAAGATGGAATCGATAAGAATAATCAAGTTAATCCTTTATTCTCATACATAAAGTTTTCAACATTATTGTTGCTTTTTTGTTCTTCTTTCCTATAAAAAAAATAATATTGTTAGTTACAATTTGAAAATAAAAATAATAATAATAATAATAAAACTTTTTGAATGAACATTATTCACTATTGAAACAAATAAGAAAAGCAAAAAAACCTAACCATTTGAAATTGATAATCATTGTCACCATGTAACTAATTATTCATGCATGAAATTTAAATAAAACATTCTTATTGTATTGACAATTTGACAAATAATAATAATAATTTTTTTAACATATTTAATCAAATAAACCAAAAAAATGCAAAAAAAATAAGCATGACATACATACTACTAATAACCATATCAGCGACAATAACAATAAAGTAAAAAATAATTTATATGCATAATAAACAAATCATTAGAAATGAATGAATATTTCAACTAATTATTTTCAACCTGAAGCCTCTGGTGAGGAATCTGGGGTGCGCACTGCTGAGGAGTTCCACACTAGAACGAAACAGCTGTTCAGTGCTCCCTGCCAACCCTGCCAACATCAATCTGTGATATATTCAATCAAATAATAATTTTTTTCAAATAAACATACAATTGATAATAAAGGAAAATATAGAAAACAAACATTAAAAAACACTCGAAACTAATAAATTCAATTCGTAAAAATTATTGATTATTTTATTTGACATACCTTTTTCCCCACTTGTTACGTACAAATGTAGACTTATTTATGCTTGATAATACAAGCTGATCAATGTGTATTCATATGATTATTGCATAATGATTGGTCAACTTTAAAATGATCCCATTTGAAAATAGCCAATCAAAATGAAGAAAACTGAATGGCGGTCATAAAGATTATTATTATAATTTAACCTATTCTATTGTTGATTATTAACTCATTGATAACGGAATCATTTTATTTTGAAATTTTCTTCATTAAATTACATCATAACATATACTACTAGTTTGTAATAAGTAGTAAAATAATATTGAAATTATTACCAATACAATTGTATTCATGTTAATTCATGCTTAATTGAAACAAATTATGTAAACACGAGAATAGAAACAACAAAGTAATACAACTTAAATTGAACATTGAAAAAGTATTTCAATATTAGTAGCTTATTTTTCAAATTTCTTTTTATTATTATTATTATTATTATGTATTGTTTCTATGGATCTTAGTTGCATATCATGCATATTTACACATTATCTTCATTCAATTCAATAAAATTGTAAAGATATGAAATAATGTAAGATATTTGGAATTCATGTCAAAATATCAAGAAATATTGGTTTAGGAAATTACTGTAAGTGTATACAATACATTAGAATTTGTATATATTTTACTTAATGAATAATTTTTCAAAATGAAAATTTCTATTTTAGGCATATTTATAAGAAATTTGTAATTGGTTGAATTCGTCACCATTGAAAATCAAGTGTAGAACTCACTAGCAATGCGTAACCTTGATTCTATCCCATAAGCTTTAGATTGAAGAACACTTAATCCTCTGCACTAATAGGCCAACTGGAGTTCAATGGTAGGATTCTCAATTTGTAAAATACAGCTCGATCAGCATCCATTGTGATTGGTGATAACTACTTCACTCCTGAAAAGTTTGAACTCTATCAGTCTATAATTATGATATTAACGAAAAAAAAATCACATTTAGGTATTAAGAAAGGACAAATGGAACAAAGCAATACTTCTTTCCAATTAGGTTTTTATCAAAGCTCGACACTAGTATATATATATATATATATATGCAGCAGTTCTAAGATCACCAAATACTTGATGGTTTTACAAGTTCAAAGGTTTTTTTGAAATAATTACGACGACTAATGAACAAAGCAAATAACATGTGAAGGTGAATAAGTTTATTATAGTTTTGGAAGTATATAAATGATTAGTGAATGGATTGACGTATTGTTGATTACATAATATCTACAAGGAAAAACCTGATAAAGTAATTACAAGAACTCTGATGGTCAGGATTGTCACGTAAGAATTATGTGATAATCTAGAGGCAACAAATTTTTTGAGGTTATGAAATGAATCCCGTATCGTGATATTAATAATAATACTATGGGTACTAATAATATCAATAATGAGAGAATTGACTACAATAAGTCATTTGCAAATCATCTAAGCATCGGCTATTATGATGGCCAAGACGACGAAGGAGGCTGTACAAATTTCATATTTACACACAGGTTGAGTTTGAGGCGAATACCTATGGCTTCCGCTATATATAGAAGACGTATGCATAAGCCATGTGGTGCATTAGGTGGGATTCACTAAATAGTTTTAAAAGCTCTCTTGACATCTGCTTGATGTTCTATATCAACCATATATGCAAGTATAGAGCTGTTTACTTGCCATAGTTGACCTTTACTCAGCTAAGATGGTTGATGTTTAAGAATTCTATGACGGACCTGTCTAATCGTGCGCCTAATATATGTATTAGAGTAGAGATTCGATGAAAGCTAACTGAAAAGAAATTTCTTTGCTTCTTTCATCTTCTCTTAATTGTGATATTATTTCACGTGATAAATTATATCGGTTCTCTTTTTAATTAACTCCGAAAAATAATGCATAAGAAAGGGGATATAGTACAATGATAGGACTCACAATGAAAGAAAGGGTCAGTGGGAGTTGACATTACCGAACATAATACTGTTGAATTTATGGACATTTATCTTACTAGTTTTTTTCAAATACATCTTAATACTAACCAATTAAGTTGACAGCATATTTTAATCTATTCTCTAAAGATAAACACCATTTGATTTGTGAATATTCAGCAGAAAATATGTACATAAAGTGTTGTAAACAGTGACTAACAGTTATTCATCTGTATCTGTAGGTTTTTATGATCGTTGTTGTTACTTTCATGACATCTGTTCTCATTAGTGAATTTTGTACATTGATAGTCAACATCACACATTTCAGCACATAACAGTGAAAAAGAACAAGGAGGAGAAGGATTAAGAGAGAAACAATCTTTATACAAACAACCTTTGTGGTGGTTTTATTTGAAGTGGATTGTGGCTAGTAAGCGGATTCCAGGAGTCAAGTTTCGTCCTATTTGAGAACTGTCTGCTGGATGTACTTATATCCCAGTGTTGATGTTCACACCGAGACTCAAAGTCAGTTTGTTATATGGCAAACGCTAACGTTTTCAACACTAGGCTACTAAGTCTAAAAATCTACACTTGTGTAACGGGTATGTATATGTAATTGAGACGCATTTGGATCTTCCCATTGATTTGTTAAACAATACTTGTGATCTATCGCTAGATTGAGGCGATCCGCTCAAGATGAACATACGGTAACAGAGACTGATCAATTTTAGTCCATAACAAATCAACGGGAAGCTCTAAATACATTCCAACTTTAGTACTTTTACAGCTCCACAGTAATTCTGCATACAACTAGTCATTAAACGATTGATTTAAACAATAAGAAACTTTAGTGATTGAGTAATATATTGTAATATAAATGTTTTCATTTTAATAAACATCTTTTTATTTCAAGTAAGATCACACCATACTACTTGACTATGAAGGTAACTTTCATCTATTCTTTACTTACTCGATTAGTAAACTGATTAGGCTGTAATTAATACTAAATATGTTATTACTTCAAATCACCAACCATTAGAAATTGAAAGGTATTAAACAGGCATTTCATCCTAATATAAGATTCATCAATCTCTCTCATCCAAGATCTCATCAAGGATTGAACTCATAGTCTTTAGACAACGTAGTTGAAGTTGAATCATTACTGGTATCTTATAGTTTATACATTTTAACTATAGTCAAATCATAATTCGGAATGTGTTATTTACATGTAATTAGTAATTTCAATTGGTAATTTTAATTTAGCTAAGTACTGCTCTATTACTCTGACATATATATAAGAGATCATCTACGATTTAATCTACTACTACTACTACTACTACTACTACTACTACTACTACTACTACTACTACTACTACTACTACTACTACTACTACTACAGGGTAATTCCTTAACCGTTTTTGCTCAGTATTGTAAATAAACTTTATTAAGTACGCATTTAAATTGTAACTATTTCAAAAAAGCATACTATTTAATTGTGATTATCAACACTATCTTTATCTATTCATGAAATACTTAGAAACTTCTTTATGAATCAAATAAGTAAGAAATTCAATTAATTCACAGAGTTTTATGCTAATTTTACCTATTTGTAGAAATAAAAATTAATCAGTTAATTGATAACTAAAGTAACTATAAAAGATTGAAGTATGATTAAATACAAACATTTATAAATTAATTTTATAGGTATTTTCGTCCAACAAAGAACGAAAATATTTACAAAACTTGGGCGCCGAGTGTATGTAAAACATATGAATAGAATGTATTTGTAAATTATGTCAGCAGATGAAATTAAAAAAAAATTAGAAACGTTTCACTCGGTCCGAGCTTCTGGTTCGAGCTTCTTCAGGGAAATAACCAAGATCAAAAATTATCGAATATAAATGTAAATAAGAGGTCAAATTTGAATTATGAATATCCAATCGTATACAGAGTATGAACATGTTTGAGACAAGTCCTCTGACGATATACGAATACTTGAAAATAAGTTGGCAATAGCATTACATTCAATAGAATCAGGACACAGTATCAATTTTGATGGGATTAAAATCCTTCAAAATGGTTTTAATTCCTACAAAGAAAGGTTAACATCTGAGGCCCTACACATATGGGCAAATCAGAATAATATAAACCGACGAGATGGAGTACTGTTAACTGCACCATGGCAACTAATGATTAAAAAATGAATTAAAACGTCTACTACTTCAACTTCCAGCGTAATTCATTTTATTGATTTATTTTAGAATTGTTTACTCCTGAGTTAACAGTTTCAACGTGTTACCAATTTGCGAATATACACCCAACCTTTGACTCATAATTGTCGTTACATTGATTTACTTCTACTATGATTTAATAGCAAGCCTTACTTCAGATTGTCTACCCCTCTTTGTGAACATAACACAGCAGTATATGTGTGCATATGATTGAAACATGAAAAACTGCACACAAAGTGCACACCTCCCTACATCCACAACAATTTTAACATTATTTCACTTACAATGCCTTATATAACATGTTCATACTCTGTATACGATTGGATATTCATGATTTAAATTTGACCTCTTATTTACATTTATATTCGATAATTTTTGATCTTGGTTATTTCCCTGAAGAAGCTCGAACCAGATTGCCGAGTGAAACGTTAGAATTTTTCTTTAATTTCATCCGCTGAGATTATTTACAAATACATTCTATTGATGTATATTTATAGATTAATGTGAATAGTAACTATTCAATTAATTAAAAAAGTATCAATCTTCACAATAAACTATTTCACTTTAGATTGAAATTTATTGAAATAATACATATTCCCTAAAATCAACTAGATTGTATTGAATACAATGATGATGATGATGATTAATATGATTATTAAAACTACTGAATTAACATCACTACTTAATAAAATTTATGAATATCATATTTCAATTGGAATGGTTATTTTTGTGGAGATTGGTTATTTTATTTGATTGGATATATCACAGATTGATGTTGGCAGGGTACCATTGAAAACCAGGGAGCACTGGACAGCTGTTTCGTTCTAGTGTGGAACTCTTCAGCAGTGCGCACCCACGTCCAGTGCTCCCTGGTTTTCAATGGTACCCTACCAACATCAATCTGTAATATATCCAATCAAATAAAATAACCAATCTCCACAAAAATAACCATTCCAATTGAACTATAATAATGAGCTAATTAGTGACTAACTCCAGGATGTTCCTGAAGCTCTAGTGAGAAGTCGTGACTGGTGGAGTTCAGACTTGTCGGGAGTGAGACAGTTATCACCAATGGCAATGGATGATCGTTGCGCTATATGTATCACAAATTCATGGAAGTGGGAATTCTACCATTGGATGCCGACCCAGTGGTGCAGATGGTTAGGCATTCGTGTCAACCTGAAGCCGCTGGTGCGGAATCGTGGGTGCGCACTGCTGAAGAGTTCCACACTAGAACGAAACAGCTGTCCAGTGCTCCCTGGTTTTCAATGGTACCCTGCCAACATCAATCTGTGATATATCCAATCAAATAAAATATCATATTTATTTATAAATAATACTGTTCAATAAGCATATTACATAATTGAATATTGAATTTTATACAACTGATTGCCTTTTGTTTTGTGAAAATTGAACAAACTCAAAAAGCAACATCAATAGTTATAGAAGATAATGAATTGATTGCATAGTTTTCTTGCATTCACTTTACATTCTATTCACAATCTATAGCTTTTTTTAAAGTAATAAGAAATGAAATATACATTAGAAGATGAAATATATGTTTACAACTGAAAGATTTTAATAAAATTTGAAAATTTTACTCTCAAAGGAATAATTGATTAAAATGATATTTCTATCATGATAAATATAAAGTTATTACGTAATATGCAATAGATTTATTAATAATATAGAATTTTAAGAAGTTAAACAGACAATTTGAATTGATTGCATTGAAGTGAGATAACAAATTGTAAGTTAATCAAATGTCAATTTCTATTACTAATGTAATTGAAAGTTAATTAATGACTCTTTTTGATTATGCATTGTCAACTTTTCTTCTACTTCTTCTTCTAAGGCCTCAGTGAATCTTAACATGATTGAATTGTAATTAGGATAAGTTTGTATTTACCCGTTGATTTGTAATGGACTGAAACTGGTCAGTCTCTGTTGTGGACTGAGTTCGAATCCCAGTGTGAACATGAACATTCGGATGCAGGTACATCCAGCCGATGAGTCCCAAATAGGACGAAAAGCGCGTCCTGGATTCCGCTTGCCAGTCACAATCCAACTTAAATATATAAAATGATTGAATTGTGCTATTTATTGATTAGTTTGAATTCCCGCATATTCATTAAATGGTGCCTAATTAAATTATATAAACTTTTCTTTCATTATTCATTATGTTATAACTAATAGGTTGAAAGATGTTGCTGTTTTTTTATCTTTCAAAGAACTTACTGTTCTCTAATGCGAATAATTCATTTGCTAATTTCAGAAGAATGTTAATATTTTAAGTCAAGATGACACCTAATGGAGTTAACCTAGATGTACGGAAAAAGTAATTAGGTATCCTTAATTCGATATCAAAACCATTAACCACCAGGAAACACAGGACAGCTGTTTCGTCCTAGTGTAGAAGTTCTCAAACTAACCGTGGATTGAACACAGGACCTGATTTCGTGGCGAGCGCTTTACCATTAGACAACTGAGCCAACCCGTATAGACTGATATGTCTAACTACATCGATTCGATATGTATTTGCGCAACTTCATCCAATGGCATAGTGAGTAACTGCCTCACCGTCAACTCAGCTGATTTCCACTGATCACGTCTTCTCATGGAATTACCTTGGGAAGTTAGTCACTAGCGAGCTGATATTGTTTATAATTAAGTGTTCTGAATGAATCCATCAAATTTTGTAATTGTTTTCTTTTAAGTAATTTACCTTTATTCAAAGAATTTCTGAAAGGTTTCATTCCACTATCTTGAAACTATTAACTTTATGTTGAATATACTCTTTAATTAGAATTAAGTAGCTTCTCCACTACAGGAAATGATATAACCTTTTTTTCAAATAAAATGTATAATTGAAAATAAGAATGTGCTTAACAGTGGCAACTAAAACACGTGATTTACCCTATTTCAGACTCGTGAATTAGATAAACGCTTTTCTCATAATGATGATGTTCACGTCAGGACTCGAACATAGTACCTATTTAATGAAATGTCCCTAAGCTTTAAGCAGATGTAACTGCTAACTTATTCAACTGAGTTAAAGTTTTATAGGTATGCAGTTCAAAATATCTGTTTTCAACTTTTTTTTCAGAAATGAAAGTTAATGTTAAATTGGTGATTTGCTTACCCAAGTTCACTTTTTCACTACTCTAACTTAATTTATTATATTAAGCTTAAATGATAAAATCTTGAAAATGAATGAGTATTGGTATTAGTTATGAATAGTTAGATAGAGTCATTCAGTCATCATTTTAGATAATGGTTTCTTTGATGTGTCATATCCCACACCGATATTAGGTAGATAACTACAAGACTAGAAAAAACTAGATAAATGTTTAATCATGACATCAAACTCCAAGGTAGTAAGCATTTATTAATCTCATGAGATATCGAACTCAGCACTTTCAAATTTCTCCTCATACTTTATAATTTAGACTGGTGAGTTGTCTAAATTCAATCAGTAAATGATATTATTCGTTATATTTATTTCAAATGTGATATGATTGCAGTTAAATGATCATTGCTTTGAACTGGAACTTGTATACAAGAACTCTTTATAAAGCCATAAATAAATAGATGAGTTTACATATCACTATCTATATATTACTTAAATGTATAATAGAAATGAATATTTTTAACTCTTTATCATAAAATTTATATTAAATTAATGAATAAAAGGAATACAATTTCTAAATAATTGGAATGGTTGTTTGGTGGGAATTCTACCATTGGATGCCGACCCATTGGTGCAGATAATTAGGCGTTCGCCATCAACCTAAAGCATCTGGTGAGGAATATTAGGTGTGCACTGCTAAGGAGTTCCACACTAGAACGAAACAGCTGTCCGGTGCCCCTTAGTTTTTAGTGGCACCTTGCCAACATCAATCTGTGACATATTCAGTCGATTAAAAATATCAATCCCCACAAAAGTAACCATTTCAATTCAATTATAATAATCAGCTTACTGGTGACTAACTTCAGGATGTTCCTGAAGCATTAGTGAGAAGTCGTGACTAGTGGAGTCCAGACTTGTTAGGAGTGAGACAGTTGTCACCAATCATAGTCAATTATTGTTGCACTATATTTCACAGATTGATAGAGGCGAGGATTCTACCATTGGATCCCAATTGGCCTATTAGTGCAGAGAATTAGGTTTTCGGCATCCTGAAGCCGCTGGGATTAAATCAAAGGTGTGCACTGCTGAGAGGTTTCATATTTTCATAAACAAAATTATACATGGAGGATGAAGAGGGGGAGGTCATGATTTCATATGTTTTACAACTAGATGGGTGATTAGTTAATTTGAAAATGATGCTTACTCAATCTGAAAAAAATAATATCCTTCTTCAATAAGTTGTCTCCTTGACCATTTCTTGGAGATTTTAGGCGAAGTGTAATTATTGTCGAGGAAAATAACTAATATAACTTTAAAACTGAATTATTTAACTTAGAGAACACAAAATGTTTTTTATATATTTTATTTTCATCCCTACTTTACAAAGTATACTACTATTAATGTATATGTTCAGTGTGTATTTGTGATAAATTTGTTACTTTTTACTAATTTCCCTTGTGATTAGTAATGAAATTCAATGTATACATCTGATTTTAGTTCACTTAGATTGTAGCTATCAGCAGAATCTAAGGATACATTAAGTAAATGTACATGTATCTAATAGTGAAATTCATATTAGAATTAATATTTAATACCTATCACTTCAAGTCAGTTCTGAACAATGATAAACCGGGAACATATGCACATAAGTCCTAGTTGTCATACTATGTTAGAACAACGAAAAAAATTTACAAGATTAACAAATCAACATAATTCAACAGGAAGGAGTAAAGCAGAAATGTGTACGAAAGGATAATGTATCATAGGATTTGAAAAACGACAGAGGGTGAATATATTTCAGCCATTGTGAACGATTCTGAGTTACCCAGTGTCTCTAGCCACTGATTATAATTAATACATGGACCCTAACCAGGCAATCTACATCTACCAACATAGCTTAAACCATTAGTGAAAAATTCCATGAACTGATATTATATTCTGGTTTGGCAACCTCTACCTTTTTTCCATCCTATTCTTACCCCAGCCACAACCAAGCGACAAGATAGGCGATGGTTAGGCATATGCAACACATGTTCCAAACACAAAAAAATGTTTTCTGATAGGAAACTAAATCTTTTTATTCCACGATTAATCATCATATAAATATATTACAAATTGAAAACAGCAAGAACTAACATCTAAGGAAGGTAACATGAACTCATTTTGTTTTGTTGGTTTCTCATCAACTACTAATTACACATTTTAGAATATTACGTAACTAAAAATTATAAAATGATTTGGTTGTACTTACAGGAAAAAGTTTGATTGGAGTTAGTTGTTAACATTTGAAATGAGTATATTGTAACGGAGATGTAAATAAGCTTAAGTGACGAAGTAAAACATTGTAAATATATATACATATACGATATGTAGAAGCATATTCTGAAACGTTTGTAGTAACAAACGATCAGTCAGCTAGAAATCAGTAGTTGAGTAATATACAAACGTTGATAAAGAGCATCAATGAAGTAAAATTTGTAAGGTCAAATTAGTTATGAATGTAATGATTAACAAAATACAGGGACGCTTATAATTGTTTCTTTTTGAACATGATAGACAGGTTTTTAATCTTAGTACGAGACTCCTCAGTAATGCGTAGTCACGATTCTGCCTGGTGGAAGGGGGAAATGATCTCAAGACCTTCAGGCTAGCGAACGCCTAACTATCTGCACCACTGGGTCAATCAATGTTTACTGGTAGAATTCTTTATGTTATAAAATGACAATCATCCGTCGTCATGGATGTAAGTAGAAGTTATAACGATACTAATGAAATTCAATAAATTTGTCATATTGTCTTTATATGTTCATTTCTTCTTTTAATAAAACTATCACAAGATCAAACTTTTCAAATGTACATTTACCAGCATAGATTGATTAGCTATCTTCAATAGCTTGGTAATACAATCTTTTTAATAACTACTCCAGTTATTTACAATATCGTGATAAACAGACATTATTTTCTATGTGAAAAAAATATTCTTAGCAAAATTGCCTATTTTTTTAGTTCTATGTGTAACCGTATAGATAACATCATTCTATGCATACTCAAAGTAGTCTTAAGTGAAATGAATAGTTTGACTGAATATGCCACAGATTGATGTTGGCAGGGTACTAGTGAAAACCACGGAGCACTGGAAAGACTGTTAGGCGTTCACGTCAACATGAAGCCCCTGGTGCAGAATCTGGGGTGCACATTGCTGAGGAGTTCCATACTAGAACAAAACAACTGTCCAATGCTCTCTGGTTTTTAATGATACCCTGCCAACACCAATCTGTAACATATTCAATCAAATAAAATAACCAATCTCTACAAAAATAACCATTCTAATTGAACTGAAATGAATAGTGTTATTAGAATACAACACAATATGGGTACTATATATGAATAATTCTAGTTCAAGTAAAAGATTACAGGACATTGAATAAGAGAAATATCGCCTACACGGTATCCGTTAACAATAGTCATTGTAGATGATCAGCGGCAATATAGTAAAGTAAACGTTACCAAATTAGAAACTAATTATTTTAATACCAATATAGAACATTGAAAATGTATGAGATTGTTAAGAGAAACACATTTTTGATATTACATAGTGACAAACAAATCATATCAATAACATTGAATACTAGAAAAAAAAGAGTACTGTAAAAAACTTTAAAAAAATACATTAATTATGTGAAATCACTTTACCATACTGTTTAATTTTCGCGAATTAAGGCGACACCTCGATACCCACTAGCGAACGTATGATCGACGATATAACAACAGGTAAGATAAGATATTACTCAGCGCCCCAGCCCAGTTAACTAAAGGAAGAAATCCAGCGTCAGTAAGAAGCGTTTAATTCTGCAAGCAGTCTGGCAGGCGAACTACAACACTCAACTCATTCAATACAACTTGATTAAATGAACGACTGTATGCTAAGGGATTTTGAAACCCTAACAACGACTTAATATTATCTTTTGTGTTGACAAAATACCTATTAACAATTACTAATTTTTGATTGACTAAGACCAGTTGTAGATATGTGATATTAATTGTTCATTACGAACATATAACCTAATATAAATGAATTGTTTAGTTCCTGTTTAAACTAACTTGTTACTAGGCATTCTATTTTAACATTGTTTGTAAATAACCACCAATATACAAGTTACTTGATACTTTTGTAAGACATATTTTAAGCTGGGTTGAACTGACGTTTTTCGTATTTATTTGGACAGTAACTAAAGGAAGCAATTTCGGGACTAGAGGTCAACAGCCTACCTGGTTAAAAAGGAAATAAAAAAAACCATGAACAAAAGCCCAGTACCATCATTTAGAATCACTTACGTTGAAAATCTAAATAGGCACCCGAGTATATTATGCAAGTTTTACAATATGAATTTTTGAAGTTTTGCATAATAGATAGGCTTTAGTTAAACAATCATTAAAATCAAGAAGCATTAAGCATTTTTTCCATCTTCACCAATTTATCAATTAATCGAGCCTAGTACTTTTAGGTCTTCCAATGAACACTTAACATTTAGATAACTGAGTTGAATGTTACCTAGTAATTTATACTACTAACTTTTGTCAATTTCCAATATATTGTGAGACTAATATTCATTATTGATATTCCTTCTCTGTCTAATATGACTGTACTTCATCATCTTACATAACTTTTTAATTTTGTAAAAGTATTATATTTCCTTTTTTTAGGGATGTATGATGTTTTCTTTTCCAGTGTTTACTCACATCTATTAATATCTTCTTGATTATGAACATTTTGTTAGTTGTGAAATTAATTTGATTTCATAACAATATTTCTTAAGAGATGATGTCGATACTACTAATTAAATGTTATAAACTATAATAATTGAGATAGTTGTCTATACTTCTTGGTTAATAGTGATAATTATTAATGATCATATATGATAATTAAAATTATATTGATTTAGTTTTGTGGGGATTGGTATTGAGTTTAAATGGTTGGACTTGTCATAGGTTAATGTGACAGATTGATGAGTGAAAGAGTCATCACTAATGATAATGGATGATTGTTGAGTTATATCATAAGTTTCTGAAGGTGGGAATCCTACCACTGAACACTGAGATAACCAGTGTTGTAGAGGGTCAGGCGTTAGTTTACCTGAAGGCTCTGTGTTGGGTTTGCTGGTGAATCTAGGGTACATACTGTTAAAGAGTCCCGTGTTAGGACTAAACAGCTGCTCAGTGCTCCCCAGTTTTTAATGGTACCCTACCAATATCAATCTGTGACGTCCAATCAACTAAACTTGTTACTATGGTGACAATAATCAGTATTTTGTCTATAATTCTGAATAAACAATGCAGGATATATGACAGTATGATGGCTATTCAAAATACAGATTCCAATTTAAGTTGGAAAAAAATTGTCCTCACTCTTATTTGTTATTTCTCTAAATTGCAGGATTAGAACTGAGTTCGAATCCCAGTGCGAATATCAACATTGGGATGCCGTTACATCCAGCCGATGATCCCTAGGTAGGACGAAACGTGAGTCCTGGATTCCGCTTACCTGTCATAATCCAACTTAAATATTATTTATAGTGTTTAGAACTGAGAAATATTCAGGTAAACATTTGTTTTCGATAACTTCATTAGGTTCTTACTATTCTAAACCTATAAATATTGTATTATACAATGAATAGAATAAGTTGTTAATTAATTGATTAATTCGACACCGATGTATGTTGTTGAATTGAGATGATTTGTGTAGATTGGTATTAAGTTTAGTTGACTGAATTTATTACAGATTTTATTTATTACAGACTGATGTTGGCATAGTATCATACTAGGACGAAACGACTGTTAAGTGCTTCCTTGATTTCAATGAGGCCCTGTTAACATGAATCTGTGATAAATTCAATCTAGCAAATTTTTGCATCTGATACTACTTAAATATATATGAAATTTCTTGTTCATCCAGTTGAATGTTGATTTAAAAATGGGCAGGATAAAATCATCATTAGGTGTTAGGTTACATTCTACGATAAAGTAGACAAATCATATTAATATTACATTGCGTAACAGGAGAAATGTTATGTCGGTTTATTTAACATTATAGGAATAATAAAACAGTGAAATTATGCCAATGTATTATGTTAATATGAGAACTGTTTCCAAGGTGGTGACAGTAATAATAAGTGAAAATCACAAAAAATTAATTTGTAATGAAGAATGGAGCAGAGTAGGGATAAATAGAAGAGGAGGTGTGTAGAGTAGAAGCTTACACTATAAAGCTGTTTTAATGGGTAGTCATTAAAGGAACAACAACATATCTAAGAGGCTATTGTTAAACTTCCTTACATCCCTATTCTCTGAATATTCACAAACTAGAGATAAGATTACACCCGATGTTGAATTCATTATGCTACTTAACTGCCAATTGGTTAGTGAAACCACTAAAATAAATACACTGAGATCTAATCAAATGCAGTATAAATGATGTATTGAGTTTGTAGATAAGTAAAAGAAAATGTTCATAGACAAGCCCATTTCATGTTTACATGCAACATTACACAATCTATTCATGAAGACTCTACCAATGAAAACAATTGTGACAACAACTTTTCGGAACTCTTGAAATGAGTAGTAAGCATTCACTTTCCGTTGAATATATGATAATATGTTTAGACAGATAAGTGTAATCACTATGCGGCCTTCCGTTAGTTTGATTTTATCCTATGTTATTTTATCTAAATTGGAAAATAGTTAACTACAAAACACACTAAGTAAACTTGTTTAGTATTATCATTGTGTAGGTGATACTCTAATTATATACAATAGCGGTGTCAATAAATAAACAGTACAGATGATTAATCATTTGTTGAAAGAACTAAATGTCTTGATATTTTCTCATTTTCATTACTTTTATCCAATTGGACAATTATCTTTCATCTATAAGTGATTTCTAATTTATATATTCATATTAAATTCAGATGATTTATGGAAATTAGTATTAAATTTAGTTATTGGATTCATCATATACTGATGTTGGTAGGATACTATTCAAAATCAGAAAGTACTCGACAGTTGTTTCGTCTTAATATGGAGCTCCCCAGCGGCATGCACTCACAATTCCGTTTCAAGATCGTTAGGTTAGTGAACACCTAACCCTTTGTATCAATAGTCTAACTGGGGTCCAATGGTAGAATTCCCACTTTCATCAATTTATAATTTTTCGCGACGATGATCTATTGTCATTGATGATAACTGTTTCACCCTCAGCAAGTCTGGATTCTATTAATGACTCTTAATTAGAGCTTCAGGAACACAATTAAATACTGTGCCAGTGGTGCAGAGGATTAAGAGTTCACAAACCTAGGGTGCACGCTGCTGGGATAAAACAGTTGCCCAGTAATTTCTAATTTTCACTGGCAACCTACCACCATCAATCTGTAACAAATTCAACCAACTAGGCATTCATATTACCTTTTGGCCTATTACGCAATATTTTCTGATTAGCCCTATAATATATTTCTTATATAGTATTAACTGATATAATGCCCATTTACCTCCTTGTAGACTTATAAATGCTAATTACCTATATAAAATGAATAGTTTACAAATGTGGTATCGATCAATGGGAAATTCTTTTTATTAATTTGTCCTTATTTTCATAATCAAAATCTCCCTCCCCTCCTACGTTAGTAGAAAATTGACTTTCCCAACTTCTCGAACGCCTAGATTATTCATAAAGTTGCATAAATTAACAATGAGATTATGATGAAATGGAATTTTTTTTAGAAAATTATTTAATACTAATCTTATTTTATGTTTTATATCGTTTCTTTTGTTCTGGGAAACAAAAAAGGGGAAATAAAAAAAAAAAGAACAAATGATTATGTAAACAATGTAATATTTATTAATGTATAGTAATGTATAGTAATCTGTTTATTTTCAACAGAAATATGTAAACAACACATACAAATATGTATGATTTAAGCGTTGAAATAAGCAACTATAGAAGTAATTGAATCGATTTCTATTGGTTATGTTAAAATTTTAGTGAAATAATATTTTGTTTAAGTTAGATTGCGATTGGTAAGCAGAATCTACGAATAGTGTTTCGTTTTATTTGAGACTCATCAGGCCGACTAATATCAATCAATGACAAATCAATGGGAAGATCTTAATACTTCCTAATGAAATCATATTTATAAATACAAGCATATACAGACTGTTTCTTTACTTCATTGAAGAGCATGGAAAAGTATCAATACAACTATTGAATGATGTATTTGAACATTCATGTCTTTAATTCATTTATAATTTGACAAAAAATATTTCGAAATTTCAAGATTATTTTACATGTTCATCACATTATGTTTCATTTATGTTTACTTATCATACAGAAATAGTAATAAGACTGTTTAGTACATACTTATTGTTTACTTTAAGAATTGAGTACTGTGAAAATATTTATCAGATCTTAGAAGAAGTAAATAAATAATTTTTATTCCATCTACTAGTCACTATATCTACTAACCTACCGACCTATTTACCAGCCTGTCTGTCTAATAGTCTGTCAGTTTATCTATCTATCTGTCTATTTATCTATCTATCTATCTATCTATCTATCAATCCATCTATCTATCTATCTATCTATCTTTTTATCTTTGATTTACCTAACTATCCCTGATCTATCTATCTATCTGGTGTCGTATTTTCTAACTATTTTCATTCATCCATTCATTTATGTATATAATTACCTTTATTCTTTATTTTCGTAAATAAACACTTGCGTAGTTACTTGCCGAAAACTGTTCATATCACTTCAGGTTCTGCTTACTGTTTCTTTTATACCTGTTGAGTGATAAATTATCTTTTATTGTGATAAGCGTATGTATAATGAATTTCAACACGTATAGTAAATAGTGACACAGTAAGTTACCTAGTAACTATTAGACCTAAATAAGATCAAATCCACTCTCTTCAACTTATTATAATTTCAGTTGTAATGGTTATTTTTGTGGAGATTGGTTATTTATTTGATTGAATATGTTACAGATTGATGTTGGTAGGGTAGCATTAAAAACCAGAGAGCACTGGACAGTTGTTTTGTTCTAGTATGGAACTCCTCAGCAATGTGCACCCCAGATTCCGCACTAGGGGCTTCAGGTTGACGTGAAAGCCTAACCGTATGCACAACTAGGTCGGCATCCAATGGTAGAATTCCCACTTCCATCAATTTGTGATATGTGGCGTGGCGATCAACCATTGTGATTGGTGATAACTGTCTCACACCCGACAAGTCTTAACTCCATCAGTCTCGACTTTTCACTAGAGCTTCAGGAACATCCTGGAGTTAGTCACTTGTGAATTTATTACTATAGTTCACTTGGGATGGTTATTTTTGTGGAGAAAAATACGTAAATCACCTTACTGTTTCAAATAAAGTAAGTTTAAATGATCTTCGATTTATCGAATAATTCTAAGAGAAACAATTTAATCATATGCATATTTATATAACATTCTACTAGTAGTCGACAGTTCATCTCAACACTATAGTCTTTATTAAATCTAATACTTAGCATTTACAAGGGAGCAAGAACAAATATTTGTGCAGTAAGACACTAACTGAGAAACCTGATTCTAGTAACATTTCTAGATATCCTGCATTGTATAGTCACTAAGCTATTCTTGCTCTCTTGAAAATAATAAAGGGAACAAAATGTATGAAACTTAGCATTTATATGAACATTTCAACTTGTTTACATGATTCTGTAGTTACGCTTATAAAACAAGTACAAGTTACATAATACCTTAATTATGAAAAGTAAGGTAGTAGATACGTACTCAAGGTATTCATTGTTAAGCGTTCACTATGGGTTGGCTCCTTAACAAATTTTTAAATACACATTGACAATGAAAAGTACTGTGCTTGGTCAAACTAGTCGTAAACTGTTTCCTTGTTTTTAAAGATTGTCTAATTACAGTTATTTTATGGTGTCACTCTTCAAATTCCCTAAACAGTTCATTTTAGTGTAATACACTAGCAATAATGATTGTTCTATTTTTCATCTTTTTTTTTTGCAAATCAGTTAATTTCAGACTATCATCACCATTTTCATTTGTGTTAACATCACATATTAAAGAACTATACTTAACCTGTTGTAATTGACTGTATTCAATTGTCAGTTAATTCACTTTTTTAACTATTACGTTGATATATTCAATTGATACAGTTCATTTAGTGTTATTATATAGACAGGAGTAAGTTTATGTTATGGTATATACGATAATATAGTTTTCGGACCTAGACTGAGTGTGTGTGTGTGTGTGCCTTATATTAATTAACATAACACTGAATACTTGTTTATATTCTTTTATAAGTAGTATATTTATATTTACAAGTAAAATATTTATTTACTTCCAACAGAATTTAAAATAATAACAACTACATATTACTTATTTTCATTGATTGAACCACTTGTTCAATAATTAGTTTAATCTTTTACTGATCAAATCAGAGCAGTAGATTCAAACTGATACTTCTACTTCTCGGAGAGAGAGAGAGAGAGAGAGAGAGAGAGAAAACGAGCGAGAGAGCGAGTATTAGCTATCCATCTAACACAATATAATTTATCCTAGCGACATTACTTAAGTGTAGGCTGTGTCTATTCATATTATCTTGTAATATTATGTCGTTAAGACATTAATAAATGTTTTCATTAGTTCTATGCCAAAATATTGTAAATGTTTTCATAAAGTTTCTGTATATCCCTAAAGGTGTGTATATATGTGTGTGTATGTGCTAATTCCCATCTTCCTACCTGACTGTACAATAAGACATTCTATTTTTATACTCTATACTGTATAATAATATTAAAGTAATAAATTTCATTTGTCATAGTACTTAGACTATTATTTGTAGTATGTATAGTATATATGCATATGTATGCATAAGGGTATAACTAACTATGTGATGCATAATGTACTCCAGATATGTTCATGTAGAAGAATGTCAATCAAAATTGATCTATTCAACAAGATTAAATAGAAGAAGATTAAGAATGATGTGTGAAAAACAAAAAAGTAAAGAAAATACTCGTTATACCTTTCTCTCTATATTGTTCTGTTTATTTTTACCATCTATAAAATAGTAGTTGGTTAAGATTAAATATTCGTTGTGTATTCTACCTTGGTTTTAAAGAGCTTATTTTTCATTTGTTATAGAAGATTTTGAAAATTGTTAAGTACTGTAATTTATATTTAAGTTGGATTGTGACTGGCAATCGGAATCCAGGACGCGATTTCGTCCTATTTGGGACTCATCGGCTGGATGTACCTTCATCCCAATGTTGATGTTCACACTGTGTAATAACGCTATATCGAGGCAATCCGCTCAGGATGCACATATGGCAACAGAGACTGACCAGTTTCAGTCCATTACAAATCGACGGGAAAATATAAGCTTATCCTAATTATACTGTAATTTATATAATAAATTGACTTTAGTTGTACACCATGATTGTTTAGTTATTTCGTTCGAGTATTAAATTCATCAGCAATCATTATTTATAATCATAGAATATTTAAATTTAGTAGTGATTAGTTAACCTTTAACTTCATGAAGTTGGCTAGTGTTTAGTGATTTTTACATGTTTACTATCAATAGAATTACGATATTGGGAAAATAAAGCGATTGCTATTGATTGCATCACTTGTTTTTGATACATGTTTAAACAAAATCTGTATGTAATGTAGATTGCATTATTCCATATCGAATTCACTTGAATCATTTTGCCTACTATTTAAGTCTGATTTGATGTAATATGATTGAATTCGACAGAGATTCATGTTGGTAGGGTACCAGTGTCAATCATAGAGCATTTGAAAGCTATTTTGTCGTAGTACAAAACTCCTCAGTGACACGTACATTAGGTTCCGCCTCAGGTCTTCAGGTTGGTGAACTCCTGATCCCCTAGACCACTGGCCTAGCATTCTGTTGTGGAATTTCCACGTGCATAAATGGTGCCTTACCAATATGAATCTGTGACGAATTCAATCAACTAGGACCTAATATCAATCTCCAGAAATCTCCTCTATTATAATTATTGTTCCACTAATTAAACATTAAAGAATTCGTCATTTGAGTGATTCGTATTAATTTTAATTCATTTCAGAACTAACTGGTTGATTAATACAGGTGATATGCATTTATTACATAATATCATAGAAGAATGTGACCCACAATTGAAAAGACTAGTCATTATACGTGACCGATGATAATACCGAAAATACGCCCATCTGACATAATAAAATATAATCATCACTTACATCGACGAGCAATGTTAACTGACTTAGGAGTAGAAAAGAAGAAATCTAGACGTGATTAAATCAAAAACAACGACCCCGATTCATAAAATCTTTAACCCATTTATCCGAGACATGCTGATACATGTAGACTACTCTGTTGGAATTCATGTAACCATCGTAACTAATGGTTCTAAATACTGGGTGGTATGGCTTACGATCGGTCATAGATTAATGTTGGCAAGGTAAAATTGATAGCTAGGCGTTCGACAGCCTGAAGCAAATAGGGCGAAATCTATATTAAGCACTGTTACGGAGGAGTCCCAGACTAAGATGAAATAATTGTCGAGAGCTCCTTGGTTTCCAAAGACACTTCACCATCACCATTGATCTGTGATGATTTCAATCAACTAATACTTAATACCAACCTCCACAAACTGTCAATAATTCAATTTAAATAATTGGTGATCGATGGGATAATGAATGATGACTAGACCAAACTAACTAGTTGTAAGTGTTGTTAAGTTGAAATGAATGAGATTTGTGAATGATAATGACAAATTCAAAGTATAGACAATGTTTGCAGTGATAATAGTAATAAAGCAAATAAAAATAAAAAACGGTGACTATGCTATGACCATATCAAAGGAACGGGTGTAACAAATTGCTTCTGTACACAACTCCAGTTTCAGATCATGGCAAACTGGGGATTCGATGATATAAAGAAAAGTCAAATGTGCACTTCCCGATTTCGTTGATTGAATTTTGTAAATTATATGAAACGATGAATCTAAAGTAGAATTTCCCGAGTCTATCACATGCTGTATAAATAATGATTTGACTGGTCTTCGTTGTCTATTACTAAATCATACTGACAAATACTCCATATTGCATTGACAGGTGGTCTTAGTAAACTATATATATATATATATATATATATATATATATATATATATATATATATATATATATATATATATATATATATATATATATATATATATATATACTTGGCTCCACATGATCATGTGAATATGTAAAATCATATTGAATTGGTCAATTTTGAATACCTGTCATATCATTCATCTCGATGCATACAAGCTGATGTCTAAAGTAGTTTATGCAGAAGTTGCACTGAACGTCTTCCAAATAGATCTATCTAGGTGTAGTTTCAATATGTCACCAACAGTATATGTCTTGAACCGGTGGTTTATAAACGATGTCTTCTGCATTTATTCTGTGGATACTATTCTTCACTTATAATTCCCACTATGATTTCGCAAAGGATATTTCGTCGTCTAAGCAGTCTACAGAACAGATATTCCTATAACGTGGGCTTGCTGAATGAACGAGATTACGTTTCTGCATTATGGCAACTATGAAAACTATGGAAAACTTGTTAATTAATCGTCCCACGTGGGCCTTTTGTATATGGATCTTTGTATTGAACTGTCATTTCTTTTAATAAATAAGACATCTTGAAATGGTAATTTTGATTTGTATTCGTACTTCATTATTTTGTTAAGTGATGGGTGGAGATTACTAGTCTGAGAATATACTGCATGTCTAACTTTTCATTACATATTATGTATCGTCGACATTTGTTTTAAATAAAGAAAGATGCTTGATTATAGTTTTCAGGGTTCTGTTTTCAACATGTACCATTCAGAAATCAGTCAGTAGTGGATCCACTCGAAGCCTTATTGCTACACCATCTATTTGTGGATATATCACACTGTAGCTATTAAACAGTACACTCAAAGTACATCTCAGTATAAGTTCCTTATGATAAGTTGTAGGGATCCTAAAGTTAATCCCAGTGGAATTAATATGGTTACAAATAAAACATGCAATATCTATTAATGATATACTTATAAATGGTGTAGAATCTTTGGTAAGATCACTTTATTTTAAATATTTACGTCATTAGTAGTATCATTCAATGAATACTTACAAACTTGTTTTTGAACTGGTTCACTGATTAGAATTATCGACTTAACATTCATCTGCTATGGAGATTCAACCATATCTAAAATGGAACATATAGATAGTCTGGTTATGTGAACTTTTACCTACTTCAACAAAAGAATGTTAAAAAAACTGTTAAATGTTCTTAACACACAAAATCATGATATCATCTTCTACTAATTGAAAATTATTCAATGTATATTACTTAGTAAATCCATTAAGTAATCAATTCATTTATAGTAACTAGGTATGATCATACCTCAATAAGAAGAAAAAGAAAACAATCAAAATAAAATACATCAGACGACCTTGACTAAAATATTACCAAAAATATATGAGTAGACCAATAAGAATTACTTGACGAATTGAACAGTTAGTAATCGATCAATTGAAATCATTGATCGAATACAACTGTATTGTATACTAATTAATATAATCAGTAATGATGAGTCCAAGAAAAGTTAGACTTTAAGTTAGTTAATCAATATTGAAATCACTGAATAATTGAGCAGATATTGATTTTTGATATAAAAGAATTTATAAGAATAGAAATGTGTAGATTGAAATTCCTCAATTTTGTATGTTTTAGTTGAATTAATTCATCATAGATTGATGTAAATAAGGCACCACTAGAAATCATGAAGCACTGGGCAGCTGTTTTGTCCTAGTTTGGAGAGAAGGGACTCCTCGTCAGTGTGCATCTTAGGTTTCACCCCAATGACTTCAAGTTGACGAACACCTAATCATTTGAACCATCGTGCCAACATCCAGTGATGGAATTTCCACTCCCATCAATTTATGATATAGAGTGACGACATCGGTGATAACACTCTCTTCCGACAAGTCTGAACTCCACCAGTCACGACTTCTTACTAGAGAGTCAGGGACATCTTGAAGTTAATCACTAGTGAGCTGACTATTATTCATCAACTAAAGCTTAGTACCAATCTCCACAAACCATCTCAATCCGGTTGGAATAATCAGCTCAATAGTGACTAACTTCAGAGTATTCTTGAGGTTCCAGTAAAAGTCATGACTAGTAGAGTTGAAACAAGTCGAGAGATATAGTTATCACTGATGGCAATCGAATGTTATCACCTTATATCACAAATTGATAGAAGTGGAAATTCTACTGTCAGACCCCAGTTGACCCATTGGTGTAGAAAGTTATGCGTTCACGAAACTGAAGCTTTCGAGAAGAGATAGAGAGTGCACAACATTGAGGAGTCCTATACCAGGATGAATCAGCTGTTCGGATTTGAATGGCACCCTACGAACATTAATCTCTGACAAATTTAATCAACTGAAGCTTAATGCTAATCGCCACAAGCCGATTCATATCAACTTTGTATGTGTTTGATCTGCTTGTATCATTTAGTATCACTTAGTAAAGTCTTCATTTGGTTGATAATGTTCGATACTTTATTCTTGATCCAGTTAGTTAGTTTCATTTTTCATTTATATTAAAGGTTAGTTTGCATGTATAGTAACAACAATAACAACAACAACAACACCAACTAAACAATCTCAGAAAACAATGACTCTCGAAGAAACAGATTGAGGTACAAAAATGGTTAATGAAAAACAGAATATTAACATGCATATATTAGTATAAATTAGTATTAATCTACTCGCTAAAGCGAGCAAAAAGCTACAAAATCGACATTAAATACTACAAATAACAATAATAGTAGTATTCTATGATATTAGGACATGGAAAGCTCTAGCTCCTAGCTAACTATCACTCCCCTTGCTGATTACTACTAATACTATTATTATTATTATTATTATTATTATTACTGATAGATGTTCTATAAAGTGTACTCAGTTGCATGTGTTAGTGTGTGTGTGTGTATGCATGTGTTTCTAAGTAAATTAGTGTGCATTCAGATAGTGTTATACTGATGCTATTTTATGTATGTACATATATGACAGTATTTTTACTTCAATATATATAACTTCTCGTAATGTTTTTCTCACTAGCATAAATATCATTTTTCATAAATTTTTTTCGTGTTCCAAAGTTAACTAACCCATCAACAATATAGTAAGTATTATTATTAATAGTAGTAGGAGGAGGAGGAGAAGGAGGAAGAAGATTCTGTTTGTTATTATCTTTGTACACTGACAGTAGTGTGTATTTTGTCATCCCTCCTGATCATCCTAATTCTCTTCTTTTTGTATTTTGCCTACTCATTATGGTCATATTCTTTTAATTCGTGCTCAAAAGTAACTAAGACAAAAATATTCTTATCATTATTGTTCATCAGACTTGATCAAGCATGTGTGTCAACTTATTTCTTTAATATAATTAAATATATATATATATATATATATATATATATATATATATATATATATATATATATATATATATATGGTTGAGTGTTCACAGTGAAGCCTGAAGGTCCTAGGCGTGATTCCCTTGTGGGATTGTGGATGCCCACTGATGAAGAGAAACATATTAGAGTCAAATAACTGTCCAGTACCAGTTCTTGGTCTTCAATCGTTGTCTTACTTAGACCACTTCGTTATATGAAATTCAACAATCTCTACACCATGAAATTATGATCAGTTTCTGCGTTTCATAACAAAAACAAGTGTAACAGCCAGTTCAGCTTCAAAGTGACTTTTGAAATAAATGTAGTAGGCTTTCTAATTGACTGATCACTAAAACCCGATAAACACTGTCAGGTTTGTAATTTCTTAGTGTTGATCGATACATATCACCTAAGTTAAAATCCAGTCACTGATCTAGAGGAGTTGGTATCACTGTTGATTTGCTAGGGTTAATGTTGCAAGAAAAGTTGTTTCGTTTCTTTTGGTAATCAGAAATATAGTATACCTGGAATGCTGAAAGAATTGATGTCACCCATAAGGACCTGGGAACTACGTCACCTATTTTTACATATTTAGACTACTATGAAGTTAATTATTCTTTTACTGACCTCATATACAAAGTCTAAAATTCTATGACAATTGTCTTCAATCTTTTAACATTGTACGCTGCTTTGCATTAATGGAAGCAAAGTGATACATACGAAAGATTAGAGATACTAAAAACACCCAAAGTTAACAAAACCCAATCAACGTGAAACCTTATTTTTAGCAGCGTCTAATAACTGACTGACTTATATCAGTTAACGTTAAAACAAAATACACTGGATGATAAGACACTTAAATTGTTAGTCATATTGTAAAATTCGATCAACCTAATGAGCTAAACAAAGATGACATTGTTGACTACTACTTGGTGTTCAGATAATGTAACTATGCAAATCAGATAATTGCCAACTGTCAGAAACTAGGTCAGGACGAATTTCCTGCAGACTAACTCCAAATACCTGATATCGAAACATAGTATATATTACATTGATTCACTAAAACTGGTAACAATATACCAACTCAATTAACCAGATTCAACTATCACTAAAGAAGATCAGATAAACATGACATGGTCACTAATACACGATCAGTCAATGTGTGATATTCGTTTTTTAAATCAGTGAGACGACAATATGAAATTATGAAATTATTGCGACTACTGCGGTTGGAATTTATATTACTTAATTCCATTTGAGGACTTATCGGTTATACCTTCCTAGATTCTAGTGTTGATGTCCTTCATTTATGAAAGTGTGTCATAAAGTTATAGATGAATAGTTGTACATACATGACCCATCTTAAACAATAGTTGCTTAAGAATAACTATATATCATCTTTACGTTACTTGACGATTATTTCAATCAAACTGTCTCATATTTTCGTGGTTTAACATTAGAAAGTGGTTTGAGTTAGACGTCCACTGTAAACCAAAAAGCATCAAACACCTTTTTGTTCTAGTATAAAACCTCTCAACAATTCATGTCTACAACCTCTCTAACTATAGAGCCTACAACTTTAGGGCCTTAGTAAGTACTTAATCTTCATATCAATAAACTCATATTCATTAGTTTACATCTATAACTACAATCATTTCACAATATTACGTAACTGTCCTCCATTATTTTTTATAATATTTGTCGTAGGCCTAACTTAAATCGTCTTTTATAGTCATGGCTTGTTACTAGAATTCACTAGTAAACAAATGATAATTTTTTTAGTACAGGAGAGCTTACAATTAGGGGGCTTTGTGGAGATAATTAACTGTTAATTTTGATATCACGAATTGATCTGAATCAAACAACCATTGATCACCTGGAAGCACTGGACAGCTGTTTCATCTTAGTATGGGACTCCTCAGCAGTGCGCATCTACGGCCCCATCGGGGATCGTGGATGCCGACTCAGTGGTCCAATGGTAAAGTGTTTTCAGCGGAGCCAGAGGGTCCTAGGTTCGATCGCCTCTAGGGTCGTGGATGTACACTGCTGAGGAGTCCCATACTAGGACGAAACAGGTTTCCAATGCTTCCAGGTGATCAATGGTTGTCTGATTCAGATTAATTCTTGATATCAAAATTGACAAGAGAGATTGTTGATTTTAACATTTTAATATGAAAGTATCTGTTTAACACATGACACTAAGTCTTTCATCTATATCCACTTGTTCATATGGATATATAATTAACGAATAATTTTTTATTCAGTTGAATATATTATATGTTATAAAGATACTGTTTGCATATATTCTATATCTCATTGTTTTTCTAAAATATTCTAGATTAGTGAAATATTCTTTAATTTGCAAGAACACTTATGATATTTGAATCTGAAGAAAGATTATGTAACTAGCAAATGAGAAAAAAAACACACCAACATTGGTCGAGTTTATTATTTTGATTATATCAACAGATGTATTAGTGATAAGGGTTTTATTTTCTTCATTTTATTCATCTAGTCTATTCTTCTCAAATAAGTAGATAGAGAATGAAAAAGTCTTTCTTTTAACTGATACATTGTATTTCTATAAATTTATCTTGGGAGTAGTACTGAAAGACTGATAAGGTATGTAGTATGGTGTAGTTAGTTTGGTGTAAATTAAAAATTACAAAATCATTTTTTTTGTCTACATATACAGTTAGCATAGTTACAATTAGGTAAGTGATAATTGAATGGCTAAATTTTTAGTTCAGTATAAAACTGAAATATATGACGGGTTAACTGAGTTTCATGAATGTTGACTTAACTGAAAACATATAGAATTAGTTAAATATTGTTATGTGGCATAAAGACGTTTTCATTGAAATATGTTTATGATCACAAGCAGTATTCATTATGGACAGACTTTGATTAAGAATATCAGTGAAGATCGGTTGAGATTGGACACTTATTTTGTATTGATTAAAATTTCGCTATGGATTGACATGTTTACTATTGAATAACAATCTAGTGTTCTGATGGTTATTTTTTCATTGCATTAATTTGAGGTAACGAATGAGATTTTTGATGAAACCATTGATGTGTATTGTTTAGTGTTACATAACGTGACATTACTACCCGTTAGTGATTCACTAAGTGATGTCAACCTATGATCATTACTGCTTACAAATACTCATACATTGTTTGGTTATCCTATTTGTGTATCTAAACGGAGTTCACAATAATATCGGATTCTAAACAATCAACCATTATGAAAGATATGAATTACTCTATGAACAAATAATGATCAAGAAGGTCATTTAATTTAAAAGTCACCAACTGATTGAATTTCATCAGAATAATTAGCTACAGAAGTTTCGACTCTGTTTTCATTGGTGGATTAGTATTACTGAGTTATTTTTCTTGAAGTACAAATTATGTCTTTACATGATTTTTAAAACAATTTCTAGTCAGTGAAAATACTGAAAATGGTGAGAATAGAGTAATTTCCCCGTCGGTAGATTATACTACATTTTAATTTGATATCACGAATTGGTTTGGATTAAACAATCACTGGTCACCAAGAAGCATTGAATAGTTGTTTCATCATAGTGTGGGACTCTTCAATAGTGCACATCCACCATCCCATCCGTGATAGAACGTGGTCCCCGCCTGGCCCCTCGGCAAACGCCTTACCATTAAACCACTGAGTCGGATTCCAATGGTTAATGTAAATGAATGGATAAAGTAACAAAAGAAGTATATTTGACAAAAAATTTTTGACTGAATGACAGGATTCTTGTTAAAACGAAGTTTCATTGTCTTTAGTTTACTTCACCTAACATAATGATATTATGCTTAATTGGACTGATACAAATCGGTTAAATTTTCATTATGGTGAAATAATAATCTTTGTATAAAAGCGGATCTATCAGTAGGTATACTTTGCAGACGTGTACCGATCAATACAGAACCTACATGAAATAATAATACTTTCAACTGTCTCCAACTACCTAATGAAATGTTGAATCATTTAGATTATTGACTACATTGCGACTTCATCACCAATATGATTCAGTCAGTTTTACGCAGAACTAAATGAACATGACACTATTAACTACTATTCAGTAGTCTATCAATAAAAATGAATATCTTATCCTTACAGGAGGTCGGTAATACTTAGAATAGATCACAATTAATTTCTCAGTTTGTTACAGTGGATGATACTAGTTCGAATCCAAGTAACAAAATCAGTAATCTGGAGATTATAGATTCACTTTACTGACGAATGACAATTAGCACGAAAATTAAGTTAATCAGAGTTTCTTTTTGACGTACTGAAACTACTTATCACCATTTTATGTGACTAGGGAGTGACTTTTAGTTTAGCTAAAGTCCTAAGTATGTGCTCTATTTTCAAAGTTACTATAGTATGTTCCATTTTTGTGATAGTGGGCAGGGTAGTGAAGCGATATATCAGTTTTTTTTCTATTTTGAGGTCGAAAACCTAATTGTATTATTCGATTTTCCTATTGACTTCATAATGTAACTTTAATGATTTTCTTATAAGATTATTTCCTATTGAACTAAAAAAACAAGTAATTGCTGATTAGTAACCAATTCTTTCATCTTTTATGAATGAGAGACAAACAGGACGCCTAGCATATATAATAATGATTATAATGTATATATATATATATATATATATATATATATATATATATATATATATATATATATATATATATATATATATATATATATATATATATATATATATATATATATATATATATATATATATATATATATATATAGACTTACTCTGATCAAGGAGTGCATCAATAAAAATGAGCATAACTGAAGTCAAGTTACAACTTCGGACACCCGGTTGAATAGTATAGTATAATAATATTTACATAGCTTTGGAACATACCGAATATTCAAAGCCATTACTTTTACAAGATCATTCATCAAAAAGTTTTTTTTAGAATGTAGTAAAGTTAATCCAACGAATATATTAACTAATTAAGTATGCAAAATCAATGAGTATGCATTTAATAGACCAGATAGAATATGAATTTTGATATTCTCTTTAATTAAGAACTTGGCATTGTTTAAGTAGTGTCGTCGATGAAACCAATTTAAGCTATTAAGTTCACTACGATTATTCTATTAGGTTTACATTCTAATGAACAAGCAAATGTACACATCATTAAAAGAATAGAATAAACTAGGTCTAACTTTAAATTTATTAATGGTTACGATTTATTGAGAAAGTTTACTTAGTATTTCCAAATTTGGTACTACAAGTTAATGTGTTTCACCTAATTCAATAGGTATGACGGCAACATTTTACAAATAGTAAAGTCTGATTATCATTGTAGAACAGATGAAAATTTCGCGTTGCAGGTTGATCATTTGCCAGTAATAACTATTGTACTGGTCATAGATGTATTCATTGTGCTTAATGAAGTTACCAGTTAACATAAAGAGTAAAAAGAATATCAAAGACACCTAAATCAGGAGATATACAGAAGTAATAGTGACCTAATTTTCTAAACTGTGCTGCAGCTATATTATGGAGAATTTTCCTAAAGTGAACGATGTAGTATATTTGTCGTATACTAGTTTTAATTCACTTTACTGGTGTTACACATTTGAGTATACGAAATGCATAAAGTATATCACAAAAGATGAAATACTGAATGAGTTAAAAACTAAACAGTTCGTTGTTGGGACAAGCAATAACATGTAGGCAGAGAGTGTAAGTAGGTGAAAGTGAGGATTATAATGGCTGTAGATGATAACTCAAACAAAAATATATTAAAATCTTTACAAAAAAGCGCACATAGTTTAAATTCAGATACGGGAATATTAAACTGTTATAAGAACTTACAACTGTAAATTATTATAACATCTATATTACACTACTGAACCGCTCTTTTTAATCCTTGCTATTGTGAGAGTAGCTAGAAGCGGCTAAACCAAAACATGGCATCAAACTAAAAGGTCTCTGACTGTTGGTCTAAGCCATTTTGCTAAGTACAGTCTACCTGGTTGGGGTCCTAATGATAATCACGATGAGTAGCTGTGGACGCTGCGTGACAAGGCTCAGAATCGGTCACAATGGAGAAAATGTGGTCACTCCTTATGCTATTTGAGATCTTAAGTTCAATTATTCTTTCTTATATACGTTTACATTATCCCTTTCTGATGAATTATATTAACATGTTAATCTTGTAAATGTAATTTTCTCGTGGTAACGTAGTACAGTTACTTGATCCTATGGGCATATAAGCTAGTTTCTACGTTACTCACTACTGAATGACTATGCGAGTCATATTTATCAATGCTCACCTTTATTGATATGTAGCCTTTTGATGCTAACTTTATTTATATATACATTTTGAACCCCAGCTTTTTGTAGTCTTTCTTTATCGTACCATCATCCAATGCCTTAATACAGACGGCTGATTCCTCTGTAAAAGATGTGTTTTCGATTTTGTACATAACAGTCGTCAGTAACTAAGTGTAGAGAATTATTAATCGAAACCACATAGTATAAGCAATCTTATTGGAATTCTCATTTACACCTAGGCTAAGATAATTCTAGCGGATGTCGATATATATATATCATGTAGATGACATTTACTTGCTTTTCTTAGCTGTTCTGTCATTTACCTGACAGCATAGAACTTATTCGATCTTATTGTCTTGTAAGCTGAGTTAATTCCTAAAGTTCTTGTGATTGAATGAGTAAATTTTACAATAATCCAATTCCAGAAAGCAGAGTTATCCAAAGAAATGTACATATATTTACCACTAAAAATAATTTATTCTATAATATCGTTAATTTTTTAATGTAAGATAGAAGTAGTCTACGGAAATTCCTGCTATTTGACTTTTGTCTATACAGTATACCTGTAATCATCAGGAATTCGATTCACTTTATAGAATCTAAGCACAAGCCATCCATTTTCTTAGTTTAAAAACTTACCACTGAATTATTAAGGACTCGAGTGACTTTCTACAGGATTGGGATATTTACACTGATTGATCATTAAGTAGTGATCAGTGCTGCATTCATCGAATTTTTATCGCCTACCAAGTTTCAATGCAGTAACAAGTTTCAGTAACCTGACATGTTTTGCATTATGTTTGTATGCTTAGTAGGTGCAATAAGTAGCAGGTGTTTTTATGACATAATACAAACACTATTATATATACTAATTAATATACACATAAGGAATATTTTCATTTTATGTTGTAGGCGATTCACTACTCCTGTTAAGATAGAATCTCGATTCCTTCAGGGTTGTGTTTCATAAATTCATATCATCTACACTGTTACTGCAAGTTTTTGCGTAATACCCACTGGTGGGGGGATTTCTTTAAGTATGAAATATTAATCTGTGTAACCCCTAAACTGTTCTCTGAGAATGACATTATTTGGCAGCTATAATCTCCATACCATTGTCTGTATTATGGATATTGCGAATGTATTTAATAGTTAATCACAGGAATAAAGAGTATTACTGTTGTATTTTTAATAGACATCGTAACAGATTAATCCATTAGACATTTGTTGCATTATGATTCTAGATCAAAGCAAGAAACATAAAGCTGAATGTCAATAGATCCACCTACGATTACAGTCTTTTGGTTCATATATTACTCGCAAATTTAAAGACACTACTCAAGGTCACAGGCTGAAAATTCATACGACAAAAGTGATGCTAATATGTCACAGATTTCATATAACACATCAAATAAGCAGAAAATATACGAAAGTATTATGTGTGATATGGGCTACTAAGGTTCACAGAGTACTGGCGTAGTAATATGAGGTGAATTGGGGCATATGTGTGTTGAAAGTATGGTAGGGTTGATAAATTTCATCAGTCCGTAAAGTCATTGATCATTGACCTGCCGTTGAGCCAAACCTTTAAATGCAGTCTACCTAAGGATTACTGAGAATCGGTCGTATTGGTGCATATTCTTTCCACTCTTTATTACTATCTTGTCGCTGAATACAATCAATTCTTTGTAAATGATTTCTTATTCTGCCTTCAAAAACTGTATCGTCATTTTCATTGCTACTATTAGGACATACTGAGCTAACAAAGACATCTTTTTACCTTGTTCATCCATATTGATACCTGACTGATAGGCAATTGTCATAGATATATCCAGTATGTTCATCATATCCTTGAATATTCATTAAACTAAAGTAAATAACCTTTCATGTTTATTTTAATTATCAAATATATTTGAACTGAATTATGAATCATTATATAATCTGTTAACTGAAGAGTAACCTTATCTAATTAATTTAATTGATAGAACTTTCACCTTTATTATTAACTTGTCTCTATTCGTTAGAATAATTATTCTTGTAATTAAGATGAACTTGTATCTTCCCACTGATTTGTTATAGACTGAAGCTGGTCATTCTTTGTTGGTAAATGTGTATCCTGAGCGGATAGCATCGTTATAGCTATTAATCATAAGTATTATTTAAGTTGGATTATGAGTTGCAAAGCGGAATCCAAGAAGCGGGTTCCGTTCTACTTAGAACTCGTTGGCTGGATGTACTTGCATCCTAATGTTGATGTTCCCACAGGGATTCGAACCACTAAACAGATAACACGTTGACGTACCGAGCAAAAGACACTAGGTTGGATTCTCAATATAATCACAAACACTGATACATTCTTTCAATGAATCCTAAATATGACGAAAGTTGTGTTATGAATTCTCTTTGTTGACAACAGTCCAAATATATATATATATATATATATATATATATATATATATAGAGAGAGAGAGAGAGAGAGAGAGAGAGAGAGATTCAGAGTAATGATAATGTCAACAAGTATAGACGAATTGGGAATAATTTATTTCTTCGTTAGCTAAGTTCTTCTATAATGGAAAACAATTTAGCAAAAACATTTCTCTTTTCGATGATAATATTTGCTACGGATGTTGGTAAGCATACTATTAGTCAGTTCTGCATATAACAGAGTAAGGTATTGTATCATTTACTGAAGTATATACTAGTTGGTCATATGTATTTCAGTATAGAATGAAATATAAAATAGTCTATAGTGGTGTTGATTCAGATAATAAAGTTGTTAGACATAATCAAGAATTATCATATATTCGATATAAGTTATGTTATACCTCTAAAAGTAATAAGAAGTAATAATATATTGTAGGAATGCTAATTCGATGAATATCAAGTTAAGGAATAAGTAAGCAAGTAATGGTAAAGAACTTGGATAAACTGGGTGGCATAATAAGAGATTGTACGTGTTTCTTCCAAATACGAAAGTCAAGCTATAACTAGCATATTGTTAAAGGTTTGATTGTGAACGAACATCTGAATCAAAATCTGTTTTGATCTTGTTCATCCTATTTTTTTAGATTAGATTGTAAGTTGATTCAGTAATAATTAAATGTTCAATGATGAAACTGTTAACTAATTTACAACCTGTCTTATGTAATTATACATACTATTTGAACTGAATTGTGGCAAGCGGATTTCAAAAAGTGAGTTTCATCCATGATAAATCAACAAGAAGATCTAAATACATTCTAATCATAAATATACATTGTTATATTTGAACACTGTGTGCGACGAGTATAACACGATTTACATGAATAAGCAGACTGGTAAATATATGTCGACCATGTTAAAAGCGACATTTCATTCTGTAAAGAACTTCGTCAAATCATATTCATACTGCAGAAAACAATTAAATGCTTTTATTGAATAAGGTATTTATCTCAGTGATTGTTACAATCAATTCTTCAGGCCATATCCTCTTTGAAGTTAATATGCACAGAACAAATTTATATTCCACACTGAAGAATGCATTGGATCTTGTAATTTTTATGTTTTATATTAATGTTTTTATTTATTTATCGCTTATGTATAATTGTAATAGTAGAATTTATCTTATTTATACTAGGTTCAATTGAGATGGTTATTCTTGTAGAGATTGGTATTTTCAATTGATTGAATATGTCACAGATTGATGTTGACAGGGTTCTATTGAAAACGAGGGGGGGGGCAATAAACATCTGTTTCGTTCGAGTGTTAAACTTCTTGGCAATGCACATCCTAGATTCTGCACCAGGGGCTTCATGTTGGCAAACACTTAACCCAGTTTCTTACCCAATCGTAGAATTTCTAATAGTGCGGATGGTTAGGTACTCGCCAACGTGAAGCCTCTAGTTTCGGAATCTGAGATGTACACTGCCAAAAAGTTCCAAACTAGAACAAAACAGCTGTCTAGTGCCCGCCCTGGCTTTCAATAGCAACCTACCAATATCAATATGTTACATCATCAATTCATTTATACTATTATAAAAGAAGTGACAAAAAAAAAACCATTTCCATTAGATTATCTTCATTTTATATAGTTTACATTTACATTAATGTTAATTACTGCTTTTATAAATTAAAAATCATAATGAAATTAAATGGATTAAGATTTTTATCATAAATTTTATTTCATAATTTTTTTTACATAAAACATTTAGTAGGCAATTTTTGTTTATAAGTAAGATTTATCAATTAGATAAAATCATATTGATAAATTTTTAGTTATCTAGTGTAGAAATACCATTTAAAATATCAGCATAGTGATTAAATGTTCAATGTTTAAGGTGAGTTTTAATATATAAATTAAATTTATTATGATTATCTATTATTATCAGTGAAAAACTGTTTCACTCCCGACAAGTATGAACTCTACCAGTTATAACTTTTCACTAGAGTTTCAGGAATATTCTGAAATTAGTCAGTAGTGAGCTGATTAGTGTAAATGAATTAAGATGGTTATTTTTTTTGGAAATTGTTAGGGCGCAGAAGAAAGAGAGGGAGGAGGGTTTTATGGTTGGGTGGAACGAACGTCAAAGAGACGTGTGCCTAATTGATAATGGTCGATTGACCTAAGCCCACTCACCCCCCCCAGGCCGACAACAGAACAAACAGAATTGAGAACCGGAAGACGGAGAGAAAGAAAACCGACAACTGAGAACGTATTGTATTTTAATCATGCCTTTATGTATACATTAAACCAGATCACTTGATAAAGCAATCACAAATCTAACATTGATACAGAACAAAGGGAAGAGTGGCAGTGAATGGTACAACTTGTGCACAATTAAGTAAGCGTAGTTCATAGTAAATAACCAATATACTAAGAGCAAATATACAAAACGAGAGAACCGGGTAAGGGAAACATAACAGTCATAAAAATGAAATATTTAAACTGTCCACTGTCATAATAATTAGAATAATGTTCTAAACACAGTTACCGAGGATAGTCAATCTTCATTATGTGCCCGGCATATCGGAAATCCGTATAAAACTGTAGTTAATTAAATTCGTGATGGACTGACATTAGTAGGGTACCATTGAAAACCTGAAAGCACTGGACATCTGTTTCATCCAAACATGGAATTCCTCAGTATTGCATACCCTAGATTCTGTCCCTAGGGTTCCAGAACGGTGAACACTGAACAATCTGAACTACTGGGCCAATATCCAATAGTAGAATTCCCTTTTCTATCACTATCCTAAGGAGTTCCTTGTTAGAACAAAACAGTCGATTAGTATTTCCTGGTTTTCAATGGTACCCTGCCAACATCACTTTGTAACGAAATCAGGTAACTATACTTAATACCCCTCTCAACAAACCATCTCAATTTAATGGTTTATAAATTCAAAATAAAATAGAACAAACACACTATCAACCAATTATAATCAACTACAACCATTCAATCAACTCGATCGTTTACCATAACTTAATTCATAAAAAAGTTTTTTTCGATTAATACATTAAAACAAAATACTAGTTCGATATTCAACTAATTTCAATTAACTAATTAAATAAATAAAAATCTTGTTTCTATGCTAAAAAAAACATGATTAACTACGAACTTCGTTTATTATATTTTAGCATTCACAATTTGTAAAATTGCTTTTTTGGAGGAAAAAGTAATGAAATTTCACCATTGAATTTGTTATTTACATAGGAAATATTGGAAACAAATTAGCGGGAAATGCGATTTATTTTACTAAGTCTTTAGTTTCTTTCCAAGTCTTTCAATGAATACTGTATTTTGCATTCTATTCAGATAGTAACTATAAACAGTTAAATAATAACAATACTTGTCAGTGAGTTTATTTATAAATATAAACTTGATGTAGGCTAATGTGACTGTAACTTTGAATATATACATTTTGCATATTATGCAATCATCTTTATACTTGTAAGATACAAAAAGTTCACCTAGAATAAAACACTAATAATTTTTGCACGATATCTAGTTTTCAACTTAAGGTTATGTATTTTATTTCAATGTTACTCAAAATGGAATAATTAAGTAGTATATTCTTTTATTTAAGCTAATAATATGACTGGAAGTGTATGGATTTAATATGAATATTTGAGAAAAAAATATACTGAATGATAACGAGAAGGAGATATGAACTGAATACTTGTTCATAATTATATTGATACATCAAAGAATGTATATTAAACACGATAGCATCTTCCGGGATGTATGGAGTTGTCAAGTAATTGCATTATTTATTGAAAAACTACTCTGGTATATACGAATACCTATTAACCAGGCACAATTTTATGTAAATTTTAACAACATGGACCATTTGTACTTAGTCGACTAGTAAAAACTAGGAATCATCGAACAGTTAATTTATCATAGTATGAAACTCCTGAGTAATGTTCATCGGCTATTTTATCAAAGATCGAATCTATGTCACTCAGGATTTGTGGTTAACATTTAACATAAGGATTGGGCATTTAATGGTGGACATTTCATTTCAACTATTTATAACAATTTACAGCCAGATGGAATAGTGTTGGTAAGTATTTGACTATATGATCCCTTTGATGTCTAGAAGTTACATATTTATTTTTTAGTATGGTTATGGATACCCCCTGCTGAGGAGTCGCATTTCAGGGAAAAAACAAACATCCATTACTTCCTACTTCTCATTGATTATCTAAATAAGTTCAGCAGTGTGAAAAAATTTATTTGCATTTTCTTTTATTTTAAATTATCGGCTGTGTAGAATTTTATTTCAGTTGGTCAAAGTAAAAATCGGATATGATCAATTAAGTTGTACTTTGACTACTTATCAAAGTGTACTGATATGGAGTCCATTATGTTTTAATAAACGTGGGTCTGCCATATATGATTCTTGACATCAGTCTCTTGCTAAGTGATATTTGTTATTAAGGTGGACTTACAAGTGTAAGAAAACAGATACTCTTTGTGGAATGGACAGATTTCATCAAGCGCTATAAGCTAGATAAATAGTCATTGGTTTGTGGCAAATCGGTATAAATATTTCTGCATCGGACAGGTTTCAGTAAGTGTAACTAGCGGATATATATTTAAGCTCTACCGTGGAGAATAGCTTTTATCAAGATTTCACCTACTATTTTATTATAAGCGACAGGTTGCACAAAGCCTAGGCAAATCAAGATTTTGTATCGATTATCTACGTGACAAGTTAACTGAAGTTATATTTGTCAACGGTCGGATGTCAGCTCAGAAGTCTAAAGTTTAAGCATTCGCCATGGAATTTGGAGGTCATTAGCCTGGTCCCTACATTAAAATGAAACAGATGTCCATTGATTCATAGTTATCAAGGAATCAAAATGATCCATGCACAAGGAATGTTTAGATAGATTTGAATTGTTCGCTTCAATCTACTTAATGCTTATCAACCTCTACTTATATCTAATATTGTTAGGAAATTACACTGTATCATGCTTCATTTAATCATCATATTGACAGGATAATTACTGTAAGTACTGAATATTGTAAAATTATTGAACGTTAATAAGTTTACAGATAACCCCAACCTGAAATAGATTCTTCTTAAGATTTTACCATTGATTTTTATATATTAAGTGAAGATAACTACATTCATGCATGATTTAAGTTAATTCATTCATGAATGTTATCTCTTCAGGTCAATTGTTTATTAAGTGATTAATAATATGGTAAGGTGATCTAACATGTGTAATCTTGTTACTTAAGGTTTATACTTCTAACATAAAATTTGTAATAAAGTGTTTCCATTATTAATGAAAGTACTGAATTAACAATAAAAATCTGTCAGTTGAACTTCTCAATAATACGGTTCAGCCGTCAGTCATTTAACAGGACACATCTTAGTGACTACCTTTTTTCAGTCTCAAAAATTTATAAGTTTGAATCATAAGCCTTCAGTGATAATTCAATAAAGTACATGTTTGTATTTATTCACTAAAACATACTGATCTTATTAGCTGAATATCTAAATAGAGTAAATGACTTAAACTATTTATCATGTGATTATATACAGAAACTAATGATTACTCATTGAAATATTAGTTTCCCCTTTAAAATGAAGCAAATGTTAGGGAATCAAACCTTTAGCTTATTCTTCGTGGTATTGAAACTCTTACTTTTAAGCTTCATTTATTAAACATTTACTATGATATCTACATTGCTTATAATGAAAGCTTTTCATAAACGTACTACTGATAATCATATCTATTTCTTTTCCAAGTTATTGCTATGTTGTTATGGGTTTGTCATCTCAATTTCTACAAGAAATTCCCCTAGCTTCGTCATTAATGTATTTTGTATTTCCTGTCACTTTGTTCTTACTCACTAAATGATGGCTTTGTTCTTCTATTTCTTGATGCTAGTTTCGCATTCTGTAACTCTAAATCATCCCATTTTTGAAAGCGTTCATTTGTAATTTCCATAACTATCCTTAGAGTTATACCGTCCTTCACAATGATTAACTTAACGTTACATCTTAAGGTTTCACATCATGGGGAGAGTGACATTAATTAAATTATCACTTAAAACCAGGAAGTATTGAACAAATAATGAAATAATATTTTAACATAAGTTAATTCACGATATTCTGTGATATCCATTCCAATTAATGGGTAACTGTCTTACTTATAGAATGATTGAACATCATTAGTTACATCTTTTTGCTAGATACTGTCGAAATATCATAGAGTGGGACATAATAGCTATTCAATACCATCTGGTTTTCACTAGTTCTCTAATCAACGACAGTTCATAGTGCAAAGCTTCCAATTTATAATATTTGTCGCATACATCTCATGTCCAGTTATTATTCAACGTACACAATGTGAATAATAACATTGTTTTATATGATGGTGAATGCATACTTAACATACACAGAAATAAATAATTTTTGGCAAAAGACAGAATTACTACTTTTTACTCTTGGTATAAAATTCATATACCATCTAATAAATTATTTAATTCAATAAAACAATAAGTTTAATCCATACAGACATATGTGTATGCAGATTGTAGAGAGAAAGAGAGAAAGAGAGAGTTAAGTGAAGATTACACGGAAGTTACATTGTGAGATAGAGTGAGACAGTTAGATAGGAGGAGATCAAGAGTTGGAGTAGACAGAAAAAGAATAAGAGCTAGTGAATAAATATAACTGAACATGTATTAATGTATATTTCTATAAAGGTGACATGTAACAAGAAAACACGATCATTAAAAGTAGTTACAAGGTGAATGTATTATTAATTACATCGAAAATTGGGAATAAATTTGTAATCATTGTAAGAGAGAGAGAGAGACAGTGTGTGTGTGTGTTTGTTTATGAAGGAGCCCAGATAAATGTGTACATATATGCCCACGTAAAATAATACTATACATATATGTTCAATTATTTGTCAAAAGAAGACTTCATTGCATTATGTAAGTAATATATAGGAATATATTTTGAACATTTGTTTCACTTAATGAATTTGAAGAAAGAACAAACAAACATTTGAGCAGAATATCATACTGAATTATTTTATTTTGTTAGGTTCTCATCAGCTGCTAGCAACCTATAATATTTCATGATCATGATTATACATAAATAATAAGATACTTTATAAATGACACTGATTAGAGATTGTAACGTAGAATTATAGTAGAACACGACGAACAGTGGTAGTAGGACTCAATATACACAAAAGGAAAAGCAAAATCCTTAGATATAAAACAACTATCACTAACCCAATTACACTTGACGGAGAAATTCTTGAAAATGTAGAAACTTTTATACATCTGGGCAGTATCATCGACAAACAAGGAGGGTCTGATGTAAACGTAAAGGCCCCGATTGGAAACGCAAGGGCAGCATTTCTACCACTCAAAAACAACTGGAACTCAAACCAACCGTCAGCCAACATCAAATACTATGGTGAACTACGACGAGTATCCATCATTCCAAAAATATAAGTATCTATAAACAGCTGTCCTCGCAAAATACTTCAGATCCGTTGGACAGATACCATCAACAACAACAACCTACTATGGCAGAGAACAAACAAATCAAAATCCAACTGACAATGAAATTGAGAAAAGACGCTTAAGGTGGAAAGGACAAACATTGAGGATATCATCAAACTTAATCACAGGACAAGCACTAACATAGAATCCTGAAGACCTAAAGAAAAGAGTAACACCTAGTAACACATTGTGTCGGGAATTGGAGATAGACATGGAGAGAATAAACAGCACTTGAGAAGATCTAGAAATGAGAGCCTATGACATAATTGGTTGTAGGATTCTGGTCGGTGGCCTATGCTCCACATGGGGTGACATGCACTGATTTGATTGATTAACTGATTGATTGATTGATTGATTGATTGATTGATTGATAGTGAAACAAAGATTCATGTAAAGCTAACTAGTTTGGAAATATGATGCACATAAATATAATGTTAGTGAAAATTCTAAAACACCAGGTTAGTAACAAAGTATCATACAACCAATGAATTAAACTATTACAAAATGAAATAGCTGAAAAAAATAAATTAAAAGTAATTAACAATTATTGCTAATGACAATAACATGAGCTGAGATTATTTAGTGGCTGGTAAAGGTAAAGCCCGTCAATTACTACATCACAAATTGATGGAAGTGGAGATTTTATCATTGGTGCCAACCGAATGTTGCAGAGGATTAGGTGTTCGCAATCAACCCGAATCCCCTGGTACGAAGTCTGGGGTGCACACTGATGAGAACTTCCACACTAGAACAAAACAGGTGTCGAGTGCTCCCTGGTTTCCAATGGTACCCCGCCAACATCAATCTGTGACATACTAAATCGATTAAAATTACTGCATCACATGAATCGAAATGTTTTAATCAAGGCAAGAAAAGAGTTGAAAATGATGTATTTTGTGAAACATTAAGCTCAGAGATCTCAGTGAAACCATAACCATCCTCTTGGGCTAAAATCTCTGTCATAGTAATCGATTTTAGTCCATTCGTATGGTTGAAGATGATGATGTTACTTATTGACGTTTCAGGTAATTTGACTTTGGAGAGGTCATAAACATTTCAGAAAAAGCTCATAAGTACACGCGGTCAACAAATATAAACGACTAAATAAAATCAATCTAAACTAGGTAAAATTGATGCACACTATTAAAGTATAAACATTCTACCTGTATTAATGTATCCAGATCGTCGAATATGGAAATATCAACTATTTTATATTGACTTGATGGTTCAGTGATATTGTTTGTAACCAAAGCCTGATGGTTTTAATGTGAATATTATGTTAACTGTCAAGTTAAAAAAATTCGATTTAATTTACAGTTCTCATTTTACCAGTTCATATTAGTCTATAATAACAAACAACCCTGAATTGTAATTGGGTGTTGCGGAGATTGCTAAATGTTTGTTTGATATCCCAAATTGGTCTGAGCTAGACAACTACTGATTACCAGGAAGCACTAGACAGCCGTTTCGTCTTAATATGAAACTCTTCACCAATGAGCATCCACCACCCCATCATAGACCAAACTTAGAACCCGCTGTCTTTGTGTTTAACGCTTCGCGGTTAAATTACTGAATAAGCTCCAAACGGTATGGTCGTAAATGAATCCTACTGAAGAGTCCCATACAACGACGAAATAGTTGTCCAGTTATTCCTGGTAATCAGTGGTTGTCTAATTCAGGCCAATTTGTGATATCAAACTAACATTCAACAATCTCCAGAACACCCAATTACTGTAATTGAGTGTAATTACGGTAATCGGAATATTTAAGCTGTTGAAAAAACAGGTAGCTGTAATCGTTACTTATTGATTAAACCAACCCCAAAGACAAAATGAAGACGGCAGTAAATTCCTAGTCTAACAGCGGATAGCTCATTTTTGAACCGCACAGTTTTCATCAGTCCCTTCGAAATTGCAGTTACTGTATATTGATAAATTCTATTGAATATCACACTAGGGTCATCTAGGGTGGAATTCAAATTATCTCTAATTAGTATGCAATATAGTATTAATCACTGAGAATGAACTTGATATTTAATTTACAAGTATTTGCATCTCCTTTTTGTTATGGACTGAAAGTGACTTGTTTCTGTTCCCATATGTGCATCTTGAGTAGATTATCTCGATACAACGGTAGTTCAAAGGTAAGATGAAATTTGGATTGTGGCTAACAAGTTCATAACATCAACAGGAAGATATAACAGCTTTTGCATTATATATACATAGTCGCTGTACAAGTACGACTGTCTAAACTCAGTATCTTGGTGTTGAATCAGTGGCTTTTGATACAAATGACTTAAGTTCAAGTCTCACTGTCAACATTAACAGTGGAATGCAGGTTCATCTAGATGACCAGCCCCAAATATGAGGAAAATTAAATCTTAGATTTCACTTTCTATCTACAATTCAACTTTAAGAACAGACGAAAAAAAGGAAACAGGAAATACGACAAACTGTAACGGCATTAACTCAACGACAGGAAAGCCACACGTCATTGATTGCCAAGTTGCCAATAGTTAGGCGCCCTGAAGCCCCTAAAACGAAATCTAGGCTACTCACTGTTTATAAGTTTCATACTACGATGTAACAGCTAACTAGTACTCCATGGTTTTTAACTGTACCCTACCAACATCAATTTATACTGAATCCAATCAACAAAATTTTTTCTATTGATCAAATTAAACAATAAAATGACTATGAATTCTCGTTTTTATTTCACTTTGTTTCTCTCTCCCACATCTCTGGCGTCCCAAACTTATATAAATTCGTTTAATGACAATCAACATTATTTCATTTCATTCCATTGGCATAAAGAATGAAGTATACAATACAACAATAGAGAATGTTATGCATTCAATTGTACGTTTTATAGTCAGTTCTGTTTTTTTTTTCAAAATTCAAATAAATAATTTTCAAAGTTTCATTATAAAATGATTACGTCATAGGTATTGCTTAATATAAGTGAATATGAATACGATGACATAAGTCTATTTCAACAAAATGCAATAATTGAACAACAAGAACAACAGTAAAAAAAAAACAGGCAATACACTGACAGTCAATTCCCGTTTATGAATAAAACTTTATTTAATAAAAGAAAAAGGAATACACTGACAGTTGATATACATTTTCAAAAGTCAAGTTTTAATGAAACAGAAGGGAGTGGGCACAAATTCACTTCAAAATTGTTGTCGTTGTTGTTGTTATTGATGATGATGATGATAATGGTGACGGTGTGATTTTTGCTTGTTGTTAGTGAAAATCTCTTTCTACTTATTCAGGATTTTCAAAATGAATTAATATTCAATAGGAGGGTAGTGAATTGGTCATATACAGACATACATTTAAAGTTGATAACTAATTGAGAGAGATTGATAATTGAGAAAAAGCCTTATTCCAATTTTTATTAAATTCTTCATGTTTCATAGTCCACCTCACTCCCACCCACCACTTTCAGCTACTAACTGATTTTCAATTCACTATTACAAATTGGTCCGAATTAGACAACCATTGATCACCTGGAAGCACTGGACAATTGTCCCGTCCTAGTATGAGACCCTTCAGCAGTGTGTTTCCATGACCGTATCAGTGATCGAACACAAGACCATGTGGCCTTATACGTCGAATGATTTACCATTAGGCCATTGAATCAGTTACTAATGGTTGATATTTCTAATTTAGTTAATTTGTGATATGTTTGCATGACTTTATCCATTTCTATCGGTAGGTAACTGCCTCACACTAGATATGATAGAACTCTGCTGGTCAAGTCTTTTTACTAAAACTCTAGAAAATACCTTGAGAACTTGTTCATTAGTCAGTTGATATTGATTGTAATTGTGTGTTGATTGTTGAATGTCAATTTGGTATCATGAATTGATCCAAATTAGAGATAACCACTGACCACGTGATCAGTAGAGTTCTATCATATCTAGTGTGAGGCAGTTACCTACCGATAGAAATGGATAAAGTCATGCAAACATATCACAAATTAACTAAATTAGAAATATCAACCATTAGTAACTGATTCAATGGCCTAATGGTAAATCATTCGACGTATAAGGCCACATGGTCTTGTGTTCGATCACTGATACGGTCATGGAAACACACTGCTGAAGGGTCTCATACTAGGACGGGACAATTGTCCAGTGCTTCCAGGTGATCAATGGTTGTCTAATTCGGACCAATTTGTAATAGTGAATTGAAAATCAGTTAGTAGCTGAAAGTGGTGGGTGGGAGTGAGGTGGACTATGAAACATGAAGAATTTAATAAAAATTGGAATAAGGCTTTTTCTCAACTATCAATCTCTCTCAATTAGTTATCAACTTTAAATGTATGTCTGTATATGACCAATTCACTACCCTCCTATTGAATATTAATTCATTTTGAAAATCCTGAATAAGTAGAAAGAGATTTTCACTAACAACAAGCAAAAATCACACCGTCACCATTATCATCATCATCATCAATAACAACAACAACGACAACAATTTTGAAGTGAATTTATGCCTACTTCCTTTTCTTCTATTTTTCATTAAATCTGGACTACTCTACACCACTTCACATACTAATTACCATTTAAAGAAAACTTTAATCACGAATTGATGTTAACATGGAAACAACTGAAATTAAGCTGTCTCAGAATGACTGTCTCATTCTAGATAATAAGGCTTCTTAGGTTTAATTATTCACAACATTATATTCGAAAATGAAGACCAAATATTTCAAGCTCTGTGTATTGGGTCGCAGTTTCTCTCTTGACAAAACATGTTTGATGTTGGGTATTGATTCAACAATCTTAAGGTACATGATCTTGTTATATGGCACGAAACACTCTAATAGGATTCCTAGGAAGGTTGTGTTTTTGTATTTTTGACCTCTCGTAGTTTCTATTGTTACTTAGCCAGAAGTAGATTGTAATGTAGACAATGATAGAATTTTTAAACGAAATTGAAATGATTCGTTGATCATTAAGCTTGTAAAAGTCTTAAGAGCAATATGATTCGATCTCCGCTGAGTAGTAATCACAGATGGGATGCACTGAAATGGAGTTGTGTTCTAGCATTGGACTCTATAGTATCACTGCCTATTCATAACCTTCCAAGGTCCGAATCCAGGATCTTCAGGTCTCGCGATAGTCGTCTAACTACTAACACTACTTAGTTGGCACCAAGTGATCGGATTTGCACTATAGTGAGTCTGTGATGAAACACGATGATAATTAAGTACTACTTCGGGCTTATTTGAATTCCACAATCCCTAGTGAAGTTGTGATTGAGTGCTAAGACAGAGAAATTCATTACTAAAATTATATAGTTATCCAGTGTTTCTTATATTTCACTGGTTTTTAACTATGATGAATCTATGATAAATAGTTACAACAAATACTTCTGAATTATGATAGTTAAACTTAGCTTTGGCATTTTCAATTCATCAGTTGTCTACAACCTGTAATTATATTAACAATGACATTATTTTCTAAATTGAATTAGTGACCTTAATCATTGGGTAAACCTTTAAGGACATTTGAATATAAATAGTTGGAGGTTAAGTACAATGCATTTCACCCTTCCTCTTTCTGCTGGTAGTGGACTGAATCATGAAAACTCCAAAATGCCAAGCAATCTCGAAATACAGGGGACAACATGGATACGACTAAATGACTTATATTTTACACATGACCAATCTTTTCCAACCCACACACAGCAGCAAAATGTAGGTGAAAACGGACAGTATAGCAGTAGTACACTTCAACATACACAAAGGAAAAAGCAAAATTCTTAGATACGAAACAACTAACACTAACCCAATTACACTTGACGGAGAAATTCTTGAAAATGTAGAAACTTTTATACATCTGGGCAGTATCATCGACAAACAAGGAGGGTCTGATGTAAACGTAAAGGCCCCGATTGGAAACGCAAGGGCAGCATTTCTACCACTCAAAAACAACTGGAACTCAAACCAACCGTCAGCCAACATCAAATACTATGGTGAACTACGACGAGTATCCATCATTCCAAAAATATAAGTATCTATAAACAGCTGTCCTCGCAAAATACTTCAGATCCGTTGGACAGATACCATCAACAACAACAACCTACTATGGCAGAGAACAAACAAATCAAAATCCAACTGACAATGAAATTGAGAAAAGACACTTAAGGTGGAAAGGACAAACATTGAGGATATCATCAAACTTAATCACAGGACAAGCACTAACATAGAATCCTGAAGACCTAAAGAAAAGAGTAACACCTAGTAACACATTGTGTCGGGAATTGGAGATAGACATGGAGAGAATAAACAGCACTTGAGAAGATCTAGAAATGAGAGCCTATGACATAATTGGTTGTAGGATTCTGGTCGGTGGCCTATGCTCCACATGGGGTGACATGCACTGATTTGATTGATTGACTGATTAATTAGTTGATTAAGAACGATGTGGGTGACTAATAAATCACTAGTATAATATCAATAGTTTAACAATTTTACTAATCAGTATCAGTCAGTAAAATAGATCTTAATAGAATACAAAGGATTAAAAAGTGGACTAAGTAAGTGTTTCGTTAATATGACGATCACTGTATATCACAATCAATTCAATATGTCAATCAATCAATCAATCAATACATTCGGTATAATGTTTCAATCCATGGTAACAAATGTAGAAATAAATTATTATCATTCAATGAGTTTAAATCATTCTTGTATTTCAAACAAAATTTTAATTCTTCAAATCTTAAGTAAATTTTTTTTTAAAATCTTACAGAAAATGTTACTTAAGTAATTAATTAATGCATTACTATAATAAAGGACAGATGTGTAAAGAACAAAGTAAGAAATTGTCAAAGATAAGTTGAATTTTCATTCTAATGTTTTTTTACCAATTCAATAGAACCGAGTACATAATAAAGTTTCACTATAATATACATGATGTTGTTGTTTTAGTGCTACAGTTAACAAGGAACACATAATTTATATGATCAGTTTACAAAATTTTAGCAATATAATGAACTATCGAACCAACATAAAATACCAGTTCAATGTTAGAAAGCATCTAGTAACTGGCCATAATAAAGCACTTCAGAATTTTTCATTCATTGAAAATTATGGTAAAGTGTTCATAGTTACATCGGGATCCTAATAGCCAAAAAAACAGAGGAAGATCCAAGAACACATTGCGTCGGGAATCGGGAACAGACATGAAGGAAATGAAGAGCACATTGGAAGAGCTGGCAAGGAAAGCCCGGGACAGAGTTGGTTGGAGAATGCTGGTGGGCGGCCTATGCTCCACTTAGGGTAAAAGGCATTGATTGATTGATTGTTCATAGTTACAATAAGTTCATAATTGGTTTTGTAGAAATTTCAGATTTCACAATATCACCAACTCTATTACTTGTTAGTGAAAAAAACACCAACTAAATTGTGAGAAGGTGAAATCTCCTACAGGAAGTATACTCAGTATCTACATATTAATTTCACATAGAAATGATCCAACAGGATTGTTTAGGAAAGGTAGTATGATGATAAATAAGTAGGCCGATGTTCATATCACAACTTTATAGGTTCGCCTATAACCAGTGAGATCAATCAATAAATTTTGTTCATGTTAACTTGCTGGTATTCGTAACAGGTTGATATTAAACGGGTACTACCAAAAACCAGAAGGCAATCAACCATTGTCTCCTCCTAACAATGGACTGCTCACTATTCCATACCCTCTATTTTACTAAGGGATCTAACCTAGGGTCTTCGGGTTTCACGGCGAAATCTTAACGAACAGGGCCAACCTAGATCCTATGGTAGAATTTCCACTTCCCTCAATTTGTGACATATTTCGGCTTTCATCTTATTGTCCTTATTGAAAGTTATCGCAATAGTGACAAGTGTGAACTCCACGAGTTGCAACTACTCACTCGTAGTTGACCTTAAAAATATGCAGAAGTTAGTCACTAGTGATGTCATTGTTGTAATCGAACTGGGAGGGTATTGTAGAGATAGATATTTTGGCTAAATGTTTGTATTTGTCACAGACTGATGTTGGTAGGCTACTCATGAAAACCAGGGAGAAATGCACAGATGTTTAGTCCTAGTGTGGGACTCCTCACTAGATGGTTATTGCACAATATCACAGATCGATGGAAGTGAGAATTCTATGACTGGACCCGACTGGCCCACTGGTGCAAGGGGGAGGAATAGATGTCTGCCAACATGAAGGCCTAGGATTCAATTTCTCCGCAGAATTGAACGGGCTCACTACTGAGGAGCCACATACTAGGACAAAATAGCCGTCCTTGATTTTCATTAGTACCCTGAAAACGAGTACAAATAACTAAACATAATACATATCACCCATAAGCTACCTCAAGTAAACTTTGATTATAATTAGTATGTTTTAAATGTTATGTTAAACGAGGCTAACAGTATTTGTTGATCAGTTATTCCGTTCACTAGGAGTATAGCATCAGTCAATTCAAATCTGTGAGTAATCTCACCTCACACATGAATAATCTCTATATATTGGTTAAAATAGTCAGACAATGTTTCCCTTCGTTACAACATTTACTGAAACTTATCTTTTCACCTAAACCAAGTGATTGTATAGTGAACATCTTTTTAAACGACACTTATACATACTGAAACATCAGTTTGCATCACAGAAATATTTCAGTGCACATTAATTTGTCTATGAATATGAAAGGAACATGGTAAAATTGTTCAACACTATAAAATAGTATTTAATTTAGAAAAGACTAATACGAATGCCGGATTAATTTTACCTGATTGCATTTCTACTAATGGATGTCTACTAAGACCTCAGTTACTAAACAGGTATGTTAATATCTAGATTACGGAGTAGAAAAAATAATCAGCTGTTATCTTTACATCTAGAAAAGAACAACATCATACTGATTATGAAAGAATGTGTCTAACTCCTTCATTAACCACAGTTGGCATAACATTTAATTACATGCTGTATCGTCTTCTATAAAAAAAAACCCACCATTCTTAAATGCCCAAAGAATCTTACTGTGTATCTGTTAGTTATTTTGTTATACACTTGTTTTGGAGTGAATTAGTTCTTAGTGAATAATTGCCAATGGCTTATTTTAAATGATCTTACACATAATCTTTCAAAATCTCAAGCTGCTTACTTTAACCTACGCCAAGACGTAGATTATAAACACCTTATTGAAACTTTATTGTGAATGTATTAACACTGTCATCTGTCATTTATGTTGACTGATCACTGATTTACTAACCAATACCATCCTTGTATATTTCTTAAAGGACTATATGAACTACAGATGATCAGTCTTTGTAGAAAAATGTGCAATCTAATCAAGATTGCCTCCATTTATTCTCTTTTGTGACAAGTTTTTGTATATTTGTATTACGGTTAACAGAAAGTGCATTTTTCTTTCTTGAGACTTGTAATACAGATGCGCTTATATCATAGTTTAAATGCTTGTACTGAGATTCGAACACACTAATTATCACTTCTATTGCATACATACTATCAACTATGTTAATTAATTAAATGAACATCTGTTCAAATTTGAATGGTTAGTATGACAAAAGCTAGGCACCAAATGTACAAACGACATCAGATGTAAATTAATGGCTATGTGGTCGAATCTTGACCATAATCCATTTTCTAGAATATTTTCTATTTGTTTTATGTATCTATCAGTTTAACATGAAAATTGTTATTGGAATGTTAATAGTTGTTACTAGATAAAAAAAAACATGAATTTACAACAATGAACAGGTGATGTACTGAAAATAATCAAGTAATAAAACAGATAAAACTTGTTTTCAGTACACACTTACTTACTTACTTATTTATGCCCGTGACTCCTCGCTGAGGAGCATAGGCCGCTCACCACTGTTCTCCATTTAACTCTGTCCTGAGCAATCCTTTCCAATTGTTTCCAGTTGCTGTTCATCCTTTTAATGTGTGCTTCCAATTCTCGACGCAGCGTGTTCTTTGGCCTTCCTCTTTTCCGTTTCCCAACAGGATTCCATGTTAATGCTTGTCTCGTGATACAGTCTGATGGTTTCCGCAATATATGTCCTATCCATTTCCACCGTCTTTTCCTAATTTCCTCTTTGGCTGGAAGTTGCTGTTGCTGATGGTTTCCGACCAACGGACACTTAGTATCTTGCGTAGACAGTTGTTTATAAATACTTGTATCCGTCTGAGGATGTTTGCAGTAATTCTCCAGGTTTCAGCTCTATACAGCAGGACTGTCTTCACGTTCGAATTGAAGAGTCTGACTTTGAGGTTAGTTGATATTTGTTTTGAGTTCCAGATGTTTTTCAACTGCAGGAATGCTGCCCTTGCCTTGCCAATCCTTGTCTTTACATCTGCATCGGACCCTCGTTGTTCATCGATGATGCTCCCCAGATATGTGAAAGTATTCACTTCTTCCAGAGTTTCTCCATCAAGTTGAATTGGGTTGATGCTCCTTGTGCTGTATTTGAGAATGTTGCTCTTACCCTTGTGTATGTTCAAGCCTACTGATGCTGAAGTTGCTGCTACGCTGGTTGTCTTTGCTTGCATCTGTTGGTGTGTATGTGCTAAGAGAGCTAGATCATCCGCAAAGTCCAAATCATCGAGTTGCATCCTACTTGTCCATTGAATTTCGTGCATCTCGTCAGATGTGGAGGTCTTCATGATCCAATCAACCACTAGGAGGAAGAGAAAAGTTGAGAGCAGGCAACCTTGTCTAACTCCGGTCCTCACTGGGAATGCATTTGTCATATATATATATATATATATATATATATATATATATATATATATATATATGTATATATATATATATTCTAGTTAATCATGTGTATGTTAAGTTCCTTAATACAACAGCAGAAATCGAGATTACAATGTTGGATTGCGACTATTTATAAAGTCTAAGACGAATGTTGCATCTCGCTGAAGATTCGTCAGTTGTATGTACTTGTATTCTAGTGTTGATGTTTAAACTTTAGTTCTATACCTTTATCTTTAATTACAAACATTCTACCCACTAAGTTACCGACTTGTTTAGTAAATATGAAATGATCTATATTTTCATGTTATTGATACCAAAGATTAAAAATGATTAGTCTATAATTGGATATTTGAACTTTTAGTTATACTACTGATCAAATATAATACAATACTATAAAACTGAGCCATACTGGTTCACCTCTCACAACATGCATCAGTTCTCTTTAGGTTACACGTAGGCTTTGTAGTTGAGTACTGTCTAGCAAGAATTTTTGTCATATAGATTTTTAAGCCAACCCCTTTCAACTATACAACATATATATTTAAAGATAAACAAATTTTATTGATTTGATTCGTCTCAAATTGTTGATTGTATGGTAACATTAATAACCAAAAAGCACTGGATAGCTGTTTCGTCCTACTATGGGACTCCTGCGTAGAGGTGACCATTGCTAGATTCCATCCATAGGGCTTCAGATTGATGAACGCCAGACCTTATTCACCACTGGCACAAAGTTAAATGGTAGAATTCCTACTTCCATTAGTTTGTGATGTAACACGACGATCATTCATTATCATCGATGATAACTGTCACACTTTCGGTAGGCCTGAATTCCATCAGTCACAACTTCTCACTAGGGCTTCAGGAACATCATGAAGTCCGTCACTAGTTTGTTGATTAGTGCATTTGAAGTAAAGTAGTTTTTACGGAGACTGGTACTAATTTTATTGATTGGATTCATCACATACTAGGATGGACTATCTAACCAGTGCTCCATGGTTTTTGGTGGTACCCTACCAATATCATTCTGTGTCGAATTCAATCAACGAAACTAAATACTAATCTCCACAAAGCCACCTTACTTCAAATGTATTAATAACCCGAGATAATTCGTGATATCCAATGCAAGTTTAACAGTCATCACAACACTTAATTATAATGAAAGTCTATTAAAATGATGCATATTCTATTTTTAGTAGTATATATCTGTTTATATTATTGTGTAATGAGGAACTTTGAAATTTGATGTAAAATAGGAGGGGGGGTGTACTTTAAAAATATGAGCATGGTTTGACTTTTGAACTAAGATACTTAACTTTCTTGAATATTCTATGGTTTGAATATTGTTGTATTTAACAGCCAATTCATGATTTATGATTGCCAAATTATATTTTGCTTCATTTCCTGTTGTTTATTGTCGAATTCAATCCAGTAGGTAAATTATTAAACTACATACTATATACTGATAGATGAATTGACAGAATTTCTAGTCACAGTATTACTAGGGTTTTGTTCTGTTTCAGCTTAGATTACTACAAGTCTTATATGTTCAGTTGGATTGTATCAAGATATGGCTGTTATATTTTGGTTGTGTGGTTTGATGTGCTCTTCAAGAATCATGAGAAAAACATTCAGAAGTGGAAAATAATTTTTAATGTGACTAACAGGGGAATCCAGGATGCTCACCTCATTTTGTTTAAAACTCGTCAGACGGATTTATCTGCATCCCAGTGTTGATATTTCTATTGAGATGTTACACCACTATCTACACTTTAATCATTTCCCTAAGTTACTGATTTCAGACAGCCACAGGAAAATTCTTCAACGAATATGATGTTATTGGTAAAGGTTTATGAATCCCCTCTTGTTGACATTATAGACTGAAATAGAACAGTCTCATTTACCTCATAAGTATTATGAGCATATTACCTCAGTATAGACATTCATAATAACTGGAGAATACAAACTTTTACTAATAACCTAAAGTAATTCACAAGTTGGATTATTTCAAGTAACTCAATAGTCTTTTACAGACTCACCTAATAAGTTTTGTAACAAATGTTTTTTTGACGATTAGTAATATAAATTGACACCTCAGATAAAAAAAGATAGATGAACGGAATTTCTGATCTACTATACAGTGTTTATGGTCAAGTCACTGCATTTGCATTACAAATCATCCTCATGAGTTTATTTTCCTTAATTATATATATATATATATATATATATATATATATATATATATATATAAATTTAATTAAGGTTTGTGGAGATTGGCATTTTTACTTGGTTGAATACGTCGCAGATTGATGTTAGCAGGGTAAGATTTAAAATCACAGAGCACTGGAGAGTTGTTTCATTCTAGTATAGGACGCGTCAGCAGTGAGAACCTTAGATTAGTTTAACTAACAGAGGCAATCGAATCAATGTTTACTGTACGATTATTGAATAGAAATATTCTTGTTATAAAGTATTTAAATATAACATTATCTTTCAAGGTTCACGTCAGAAAAATAGTGGTTCAGGCAAAATATGAACAATTCATTCAAGATCCTTATATAATAATTTTGCGATTTGCAAACGTTTGTAATTTCCTGTTGATGTTGTTATAAACTGAAAATGATCAATCTCTGTTGCTATGCATACATCTTTAACGAATTACTTCGATATAAGGATGTATCACAAATCTGATTAAAAGTAAATCGCGGTTAGTAATTGGACTTTAGAACAAGAGTTTCATTCGATTTACAACTTATCAACTGTATATACTTGCATCTTAGTGTCCACGTTTATACAGGGACTTAGTTGCTTAGTAATAAACATAAGGGTGTTAAAATATGGACCAATTGAGTTTAAGTCTTGATGTAAACACTAACACTGGAATCTAAGTATATCCTGATAACTTGTACTAAATAAATAACCTAAATTCCTCTAGTTAGCCACAGTTTAACTTTAATCATAGTTACTAATTATTTATAATTAGGGGGATTTTGTAGGGATAGCTAACTGTCAATTTCGATATCACGAATCGATCTGAATCGAACAACCATTGATCACCTGGAAGCACTGGACAGCTGTTTTGTCCTAGTACGAGACTCTTCAGCAGTGCGCATCCACGACCCCATCGGGGATCGAACCCAGGACCCTCCGGCTCCCATACTAGGATGAAACAGCTGTCCAATGCTTTCAGGTGATCAATCGTTGTCTGATTCAAATCAATTTGTGATATCAAAATTAATAATTAATTATAGTCACAACTATAAATTAATATGAAAACTACAATCTAATTTCTAAAGATTCAACATTGTTCTTTCATATCTTACATTTAACTGTAACATAACACACTAACAGTTATAACATAAGAAAAACATCTATTCTGGATTGAAAACCTTATTTCTTTCTCTTGTTCGTTAGTTAGTTTGTTTTATTCTTTATTCATAAATTTCTTTTAAATAATTTATTCAAATGACAATGAATTTGTTGAATTCATGTTCAATATACAATTTTTAAGTAGTTTATAAGTAGTTTAATAAATAATTGAATGACCTATGAATATAATTATTATGTTCTACTGTTTAATTTAGTTTATTTTGCATTTTATTGGATTACATAGGCTGAAAGAAAAGATTAACTAAGCATAATATAAGCAAATATATGATGATAGAATAATTATTATAGTTTTATATTAAGGTCAGTTGTTTATTTGGTGGAGATGATTAGACTAATGATGATAGAGTATGAATATTCTTCGATGTCTTCTTTTGTAATAATCTCTACTGCATTATGGCTCTTGCGTTGCTCTGTCACAACCACAAACACACATAAACATACATAAATACAAATACATTTATGCATAAATTTAGTTACTAATAGAGTGTAATTTCTGTTAGATTCTTTTTTTTCATCTATTTAGTATTCGAACTTATTAAATTAGGATGAAATTCTTATTTTCATTTTGTATTACTAGAGCAACATTGAATTATAAATATACTAATCTAATCCATTTAAATGTACACTGATAATGAATTGTAAGTAGTATGGTGAAGTTACATTGAAGAGTTTACATTGGTAGTTAAAGCTGACTGAATTCCATATTCAACTTAATGTCAAGACATATGTTGATGAAGTTGTAGTTAATCAACGAATAGCTCAATTGTATTTTCTTAGATTGTAAAACTAGATAATTTAATATAATTGAGATGTATTTAGATCTTCTTGTTGATTAATCATGAACTGTATTGTTTGAGTTGGTTTCAGTTATCTAGTGATGAATGCGGTGGCGTTTGTCACAAAACGAACTAAGTTCAAGTCTCGGTGTGAACACCACCACATGGATTCAGGCACATCCAACTAACGACTCCTAGATGAGACGAAACGCGAGTCCTGGATTCCGTTTACTGGATAATTTACGTTTGAATTCCATAAAGATTGGTTAGAGGATTTCATGTCAGGTTATCTCTAATCACTTAGCATCAGAATGTGGCACAAGAGAGGCCATGCAAATGATAGAACAGAAAATAACGAATCTGTTAAAATGCTTAATATTGATGAAATCCTAACAATGTTTTAACAATAGGATAAGTGTTTACTTTAAGACGAAAAAGACTAATATTGCATGAATTATGTTTACATACTTATTGGATGGACTTCAGGCTAAATTTATCCGTAAACGTTTCCGATACTCACAAGCGTGTAATATGTAGCGCTTCGGTAGACTGTACATGAATATAACAGACAGTCCTGGATAACTTTAGCCGATGGTAATAAAATATCTAATAAAAACTACTCTTCTATTAAATAAATGTAGAATTGATCAAATATATTGGGTATGATACGCGTAGCAAATACTGAATACGTTGTAGATAACCTAACCTATGTGTTCCTATTTTATAGTATTTATCCACAGTACTTTCATCCATCTTCATATCATATTCTGATTTAAATAAACCACCCTTGATCAATATCACAAAGTAGCTTGAGTTAAACAACTACTGAAAACAAGGTAGCACTAGATAAACATTACTTCCTCCACCCACGACTTCACTAAGAAGTCGAACCCAAAACTTCCAGTTTTGTTAATGAATGACTAACGATTGACATTTTTAACTTCAGTCATTTCGTAATATATTTCAGCGACACCACCCATTACGATTGTTTTGAAACTGCCTCATACTTAAAATGGTTGAACTACAGTGAGACGAAACAACTTCCTGGTCTTTATTTGTTGTCAGGCCAGTATCAGACACAAACTGAGCTATCTCTACAACACTCAATTAAAATTATTTTTTCATGATAAACCGTACACGGGTTCAGTTACCGAAAACCTAACGAGGGTGGGAAATAAAGTGAATATTATGAAGACGTTTAAAGTAATTATCAAGCATAGAACACTTCATTTATTCCAAGAGGGGTGCTTACTAGGTGGCTATTTAGTTCTAATATGGAGATTCTCAGAGGTGCGCACCTCTAGGGACTCAAAATCATAGTCATCAGACTAGTGAACATATAACCATGTTTACCACTTGGCCAACCTGGGTCCTATAGTAGAAGTTTTACTTTTATCAATCTGTGTTTGCTGGACAATCATTCAATGTCACTCCTTACAAATGTTAACTCCACCAGTCATGACTTCTTACCCAAACAACAACAATCAGTAATATATGCACACAACAAATCAAAATAAATTTATTACTATGTTTGATACGGTAACTGAAAATATTCAACTAAAGTAAAACATCCCCTGAAATTTCAATGTATTGAAAAGATCAGGAAAAGGAACCATACTCTCTTCTCTTTTTAAATTCGCGTAGTTATGTTTGATGATAGGATCCTTACTACAATCAAGTTGTGACTTAGAACTATCTATTGATTTCTCATTTCTAATCTTACTCAAATGGGATCATTCTGTGATGAATATAATCAACAAGTATTGCGTAATAAAATGATACACGATAAAAGCAATACAAATAGAAAAGAATGAAAAGAGAGAAAATGATCAGAATTAAAATAATGAATGTTTACTTTACATAACTAACTGTTAACAATAAAACATTCTTGATTATGTTGGGATGAACTTGTATGTTCCCGTTGATTTGTTATAGACTAAAGCTGGTCAGTCATTGTTGCTATATGTGCATCCTGAGCGGATTGCCTCGATATAGTGAATTTCTCACAAGTATTATATAAGTTGGATTGTGACTGGCAAGTGGAATCCAGTGCTGGATGTACCTGCATCCCAATGTTGATGTTCACAGTGGGATTCGAACTTAGTCCGTTTCGTGTAGAACGGATTCCACTTGCCAGTCATAATCCAACTTATATAATTCTTGATTATGGTTAATACATTGTATTAAACCTAGATTCGTTTTTGTTAGAATAGAAGGATATAATTCAGTTAATGTACTTTTTGTTCCGGTACATTTTTAGTTATTAATTTTAATTGAAAGGTAGCGTAAGATAGAGAGAGAGATAGAGAGGGAGTGAAGTAGAAAGAAAATAAGGAAGAAGTCAAAAAGAGTGAATAATAAACATGGTTTTCATTAACTTTAAATGGATTCTAATAAAAAAGAAACAACAACAAGAGAAATTTACATTCATATGATTGATTATGCAACAACTATATCTACAAACATTATTGTACTTAATAAATTTATGTTAGTGCCAAAAATTAAAACAAGAAAAAGGAACAAGTGACTTTGGTTACCTACTTGGCATGTTTTAGTAGTAATATGCCTGATACCTAATGAAGATTGATTATCTTCGAGAACTGTGCTTTAGAACATTATTTCAATTATCTTAACTGTGGATAATGTAATCATTTGATTTCTATAATTGTTACGTTTTCCTTTCCCGGTCCTCTCGTTTAGTGTATTTACTCTTAGTATATTATTTATTACTATGAACTACAATTACTTAGTTGTGTACTAGTTGTTCTCCCATACACTGGTAATCTTTCCTTTGTTCTGTATCAATGTTAGATTCTTGATTGGTTTACTGTGTGGTTTGATTCTGTGTATATATAAAAGCATGATTGCCGATTTTGGTTCTTGTATTATCGGCCTGAGGGTGAGTGGGCATAAGGTAGTCGCGCATTATTAAATAGGCACACCTAATTGGCGTTCAATACAACCACCTAAATTTTTCGTTTGCGATTTATCAGTTGACGACATAACAAGTACATGTAATTATAAATAAAACAAAGAGAATAATTTTTTCTAACTAAATGATTTTCTCTGTGAAAACATTTTACTATGGAACTTTATGGAACATTCTTGAAGAAATAATATGAATGCTAATTCTCTTGAAACTTCAGTAGACGAAATAACTTCAACTAAAATATTATCGGAGACAACGTAGTATTGGATAATTCTGTTTATTCTAGTAAGTGATTTCACATTCTAGGTACATCTGCTATCCAACAAAGGATTGAACTAAGTACCTGTTGTGACACTTTAAATTCAACACTCTTTTCAAGAATGCTTAAGTGCTTATTAATAACTAATTAAGAGATTTAATTAGACGAAATGAAGATTATAAATAGAAATAGATGATGATGATGATGGTGTAGTATCAAACTAAGACTTAAGTTCTTAATATAAACCTCTTAGATGGCAACTATCTCATTAATCTTAAAGTTGAAGGATCATTACTCAGCCAGAAAATCCCAGGCTCATTCATAGAAAGGTTATTGATCCACACTGAAGAGTCCCCTGCTAAAACAAGACAGTTATCCAATGGTACGAATTTCAACTGAGAAGGAGATGATTATTAATGCTATCTAGATGAATACATTTATATTTTGAATATTTATCAGCCTACAATATTTTTATCTTCTTTGGATTTCAACTAAATGAACGTTAATGTTTGGATTGACATTCATCTGATACAAATATCAATGACTTTTTGCCTTAAAATATGAATAGACTGTAATATGAGAGATGGATCATTAAATATTGAATAAATAGGCGAACTAACTCAGCTACAAGATGAGATAAACCTTCCATTGTCAACTGTTATGTCACCACACTGCGATGACAAAAACATACGACCATTTAGTTGATTTGACCTTTTGAGCATAAAATTACACCGACTAGTGACAAATACGATAGTCCAGTGAATGCTTAACATCTACCCGATGCCTAATCAATTCCTGGCCGGAATAACAAGAACGCAAGCCGATGGACTAAATAGACAGATCAAATGGTATTTCAAACACTAAAAGTACTAAAAGCCTGACCACTCGGTCAGCCAATTAGAAAATTAACATCAATACAAAATAAGGGAGACCATGATAGAGAACTGAAGTATACAAGTAACTGAATTTCCGAAAAGGGAAATCCTATATTAACAGTTAATATGTAAAACGGGAGGATAAGACGAGAGAGGCATGCTAGTGACAGAAACAAAGTGTTTACTTTACATTTCAACTAAAGTAATTGAAATAAACTTTCAAAACATAGTTTCGGAAGTTGCTCGTTTTTACTGTATTGTGCAATAGTAACATTGAATGTCTCATCTGTTTTCAATATGTTAATCAGAATATATTATAAGCCATCTGAGTATCATGCATTATTCTTATTAGATTCACGAACCAAGTGACCATATTCAACCATCACAACTTCACAATGTACAATAAGCAATAGATCACAATATGGACATAAAATTTAGATAATAGGTTTACACTAACTAAATAGTAATTAGTAGACGGTAATGGGTCACTTTTAAGCTGTGAAAGTAAGACAATATTTAAATGCAACCAACCGATAATTTGAGAAATATGCACTAGAAAAATAAACTAATTCAAAAGTCAGTGATTGTCCACTTTTCCTATTTCCTCTTATAGCACCTCTTCGCTTCTCTCACTTTCGTAAAAGTTTTTATAAAGTTTACAGATAATGCATTCGATTCTTTGTTATCTTTTGAATTTGTCCTGTTTAATGGTTTCTTACGGGATCTTGGATTCCATTGATTCACTAGGTGATACCGATTCATGAAAGTAGTCATCATAAGATATCATGTGTACTCGTCAGTTCGCATTATGTGTTGGCCATAGCTGCACAACTATTCTCAAATTGTCAGATTCCTTAGTAAGGCAAATAAGCGATTTTTTTCAGTAGTCAAAACTACAACCTTCAAGTATCCTGGTGACAGTTTAACTTTCTAAAAACTGTGTTGTGCTCTAAATATTTCCCAAGGAATATTGATTCATCATTTAAGTTAATATTAATGCACAATTTTCTTTGGTTTGTTAAATAATGCCCTATTTTAGACTTGTATACAATTTAATTTACAATGATCTATGGTTGCTTAGGTACTGAATAGCTTAAGTATAATTATAGTAAATGCGTTGATATTCTACATATGGATAGAAGAACCACTCATTTTGTTCATCCTAAAGTAACTAATTCAAACCTCGTCGAGATTACTACATACATATATAGTTATCCCAACTGTTCGCAAATGTCGTATCATAAAATGTTAGCCAGTTGGATAATGTGATATGATTGAGTTGATTCTAATACGATAATTCAAATGAATTCACTTTGATAATACACAGATCTTTGATAAATATGATTGTCACCTCCTTGAATTCTTTAAGGTTCCATAGAATATCAGTAATCAAAGTCTATCCACTAACTTTGATGAACTAATATTTTAAATAAATATTATTCATAATATACATATTGTAAGTAGTACAAAATTATAAAGGAAAAATGAATAAACAGTTTATTCGAATTGAGTCAATAGATTATCCAATCAGATTTCTTTCTTAACTACGACGTAGTAATATAAATTAAAATCTGGAGTAAGAACCAGATTTTTCTCCTCACTACTAATCAATGACCTAAAATGTTGATGTATAATATTAACCTCTCTATCTATTAGTTATTCAGTTCTACTAATGAATGATGATGAATAGTTTCATACTGAGGCAATATGCTCATAAAATCATTCTTTTTCATTGAGTATACTAATGAATGAACTAAGAAATAACTTATTAAATCAAAAGAATACAAATCTTATTTACATAATGTTTAATTTATCTTAAGGCAATATATATTGAATGAAATTACTTGGAATTTATCACTAGGTGTATATATCACAGATAAAAAGGTTATCTTTGATTGCCTTTAGGCTATTAACTAATTGATTGAAGTAGATCATTAGAATACAATGTGAAACACGTGTAACAATCTTAAAATGCAACTAATATGATGATATCAGCTTCTCATAGAAATCATTAAATTGAGAATTTCACTGTTTAACTGATAGGTTTTTTTTAGGTACTTTGCATCGTCTATCAATGACGAAATGAATAATCATTAGTGGTTCTTGAAATAGTATACGAGAAACAGGATAGTTTACACCATTATGCTTCATTATTAATGTTAATCTGTGGATTGCACGGTACTTTAGACTTATGCAGTTCAACTAAGTATAACTCAAATGGACATTAGAGTAGACTTTACTTTCTGAAAACATAATCAATAATCCATCAATCAATTCCTGTCATCCTTGTGAAACAGATGCCACTGACCAGCATTCTATAACCAAGTCTGTTCACAAATTTCCCTCTTAATTTTTCTCACGTAATGTTCATATTTTTTATGTCTACCTCCAATTCTCCATACAGTGTGTTCTTTGGTTTCTCTCTTTTTCTTCGGCCTTCAGGATTCCAAGTTAATGCTTGTCTTGTGACTTAATTTAATGATTTCCTCAATATGTGTCCATCCACCTTCAGAGTCTTTCCCTACTTTCTCCCTCACCTCCATTTTTGTAGGTTTGTTTCCTACCATAGAATATTGTTGCGGATGGATTCTGGACAACAGCTCCGAAGTATATTGCGCAGACAGCTGTTTATAAATATCTGTATCTTTTAAACTATGCTTTCTATAGTTCACCATACAAGTTTTAGCTCCATACAACAGGACTGTCTTCACATTTGCATTGGAAATTATGACTTTGATGTTGAGTGGCAGCTGGTTTCAGTTCTAGATATTTTGCAATCATAGATGTGCTTCCTTTGCCTTGCCAATCCGTGCGTTCACATCCGCATCACATCAGATCCTCCCTGTTTATCGATATGTTTCCCAGGTGCATAAAGTTTCCACATCTTCCAGAGTTCCTCTAACAAGTGTAATTGAGTTAATACTCGTTGTTTTGTATCTAAGGGTCCTGATTTTTCTCTTGTTTATATTGAGGCCTACTACTGCAGAGGCTGCTGCTACACTGTCCGTTTCCACTTGCATTTCTTATTGTGCGTTGGATAGAAGAGCAGTATAATCAATAAAAAATGTTAAACGATGGGTAGATAATAAATAATATCAATTATTCAAATGAGTAATTAATTGCTGTATTGCATGAAAACGATATCTCGTGTATAATTCTACTTTATTCTACAGTTTCAGTTATTCATCATATTGCCAACATATTCGAATGTATTGATTTAAGGTTGTCAGTATTTTAGTTATATTTAAATTACTTAACAACAAACATGGTAGTTTACTTCACTGTAATTAGGATAAGCTTGTATTTTCCCGTTGATCTTTTTTTTAATGGACTGAAACTGGTCAGTCTCTGTTGCCATATGTGCATCCTGAGCGGATTGCCTCGATATAGCGTTATTACACAAGTTGAATATTAAAGTTGAATTGTGACTGGCAAATGGAATCCAGGACGCAAGTTTCGTCTTATTTGGGACTCATTGGCTGGATGTACCTGCATCCCAATATTGATGTTCACACTGGGATTCGAACTCAGCCCAGTTTCAATCCATTACAAATCAACGGGAAAATACAAGCTTATCATAATTATATATATATGCCCGTTGCACAAATGTGACTGTCTGGACACAGTAGTTTAGTGGTGAACGCGGTGGCGTTTGGCACGAAGCGGACTGAGTTCGAATCCCAGCGTGAACTTCAACTTTGGGACGCAGGTACATACAGCCGATGAGTCCCAAATAGGACGAAACGCGCATCCTGGATTCCATTTGCCAGTCACAATCCAACTTAAATATTTACTTCACTGTGATGAGTTTTCAGTTGTAACCTCCAATTCAACCTTATTTTGAACATTTTTTCACAACTATCTCTTTCTGAACACTGATACTTGTCATTCAATAGTATTATTAACGTGAAACGTGAATTCTTCTACTTCGTTTCATTTGGTGTCTCAAACTTACAAATGAGCAGTTGTACGCCCTATTTTAGTGATTATAATAAAATACCCATAGATTTATAACTTTATAAGCCTGATGAAGAAGCTATTGGAAACTAATTTGTTCGCTGGAAATATTTACTACTTCTGAATACCCTATGAAAATACGTTATGTACATAGTACAAATTATTAACTACTTATAAAAATGTAGTTTTAATAATTGAACCCAGTACTTCTATAGAATTCATTTATTACCTTAACTACACTCGGTTTACAGTCAATTTATATAATTCATGAAGTAGACAAAATGTTTACTGTAGGCTAAATTGAAAATCATTATTGATAACGTTTAAGCCAATCACTTTCTTCAATATAAATCCTTATGGAGTAAATTACAACTGTCACACGTAGGCTGTTCTCTTGGGTTGATTGTTATATAGAAGCATTGATGTACATTATTAAAGAATCTGGAACTGGAGTGAAAAAAGGCAACATTTTGGTTTTTTAGTAGTTTACTAAGCTGCTTTAGCTAATGCAAATTCTTGATGAAAGCTAAGTTCCAAATAATAAATCTTATTCATTTTGACGAACATTAGTGTATGTTTTAATTTTCCTTCTATTATTTCCACCATACACTGGTTGATCACTGTGTAGTGACCAAACTGGTGTTTGTCAAGTCCTTTATAATTCTGACAGAATTTAACCAATCGAATTGTAATCTGACCATTAGTCTAAGTAATTCAACATCACTTGCAATATGAAAATATGGAAGGTAGTTTTGGGGTAGTTGGCTGGTTTCGTGTTATTCCTTACTAATCAGCAAGATGTATATGCATTCTTCCACAGAATTGATGCTCCTCTGTGAATTTAATCTAAGGTCACCCAATTTCACAGATATTCCGGCTGAATAGCTGAGTGATGACAGTGATAGAATGCGAAACTATGGTGACCTGGGATCGAATCCGCAGGACAGCATTCGTTCCCTCAAAGTTTACAGGTACGTCTTGCTGACTGCTGTTGAAAAACATTAACTTTAGAACCATTGCTTCTTGCCATCCACTAACATACCACCTTCCACTTTTAACACTAAATTAATTTTAAGTTTTGCTTCAATGAGTGAAGATCAGAACGTACAGCACAGATGTTTCGTCGTAGTATATAACTTCTAAGCAGTTTATATCTACACTCACATCAGGTATCGAAGCCAGGACATTGAAGTTGTGTAACCATTGTTTAACCTTCGAATCAGTGTGTTAGATGGCCTCTAGTGGTTTGTATTTCTAAACTCAGTTGATAAAAACATTATTGCGTAAACAACAGCTATTGCTAACAATGATATTCGTCTCAAGCTCGACATAACGGAGATTTATTAACTAGGAGTGATTTTTACTTCAGTCAATATTAAAAATTAGACAAGTATTATTAATAGGTTCTAATAATTTGCAGAGGCCTACCTTAGAAAACTCATAAATTTTACTATCTAAGTAGTCTATGGTATTTTTCTTTCACTTTTTGTCATCATTCATATCTTCACTTTACAGTTGTATTTAGATCTATATTATTGAAGCGATTGGAAACTTGAATTACTAAATTGAACTTGGTTATATATCGACATCTCTAGTGATGACAGCTTTCATCACTGAATTGTTACATGAAATCAGAATGGCATTTTGATCATAAATGACTTGAAACTGTATTCGTTAAGGTTATTTTAAGAACCTAACATATTGATCTCTTTAAGAAAGACTGAATATCACTGTCTCATTCTTACAAGAAAAAGATTAAAAATGCCCAAACCTTAGTGCATCTCTACATTTGACAATGATGTAAATAAATAGATATTTCTGTTCGTTATAAGTAGTGTAGACGTATTCCATAGTGTATACAAGTTATCTTGTTCTTAATGTTTAAGATTGTATTAGATCAATCTCAGTTCATATATGTGCATCATTAGTGAATTGTCACAGTATTATCTTTATAATTACAAGTTTTTTTTCTTCAATTAAACTGGAATGAATGTATGATTGGGATTGCAGAAACACGTTATATCCAGATGGAGATACATCTGTTTGATTGTTTAATAGTTTTTACATTTTCCTACGGTTTTTTTATAGTTCTACTAAAACCAAGGAATCCCATTTTCTAAATGAATCATTGAAGTAACACATGAATAGGAATAGTAAAAACAGGTTACTTGTTATTTTATCATATTGTTCAACATATTGGTTAAATGTCTTTCTAATTAACAAGAATTCATATCTGAATATTTATTTACAGTCAATTAGTGTATAACATAGAGTCTGCCACATATATGCTATAGTCAAATAGCCACACTACATTAGCATATAGTCGGATAGTAGAAGTGGCAATAACATTATAAGTACTAAAAAGAAAAGTCAACCCATAGAATATGATACGCTAAGAAAGATTTAAATGATGGAAACCTACAAAATAACTTTAAACTCAGGACTGAACAGATGGAAAATTTCGAATTCATCTCCTTCTATATAACCTGATCCTAAAATTTCCATCACTACTAACTTCAATTAAGTAGTATACACTTATAATACATTTGATTTAGAAAATATGAATTCACTGTCGACAAAAAAAAGATAGTGAACATCTACTTTCTTATTATTATAGTTTATCTACATTATTCAATCAGTAAGTAGTCAATAAAGATTATGAAATTATTGATGTATCCATGATGTTAATGTTGTCAATGAAAATATCTCTGTCAATATTGTTGTTTTATTTCCAAATGAAATGAATCTTTATGAATATTGATTCACTTAAAATAAACAAAAAAAATTAAAAAAAAAAGATTGACATATTTAAATTGGATTGTGACTGGTAAGAAGAATTCAGGACGAGAGTTTTGTCCTATTTGAGACTCATTGGATGTATGTACCTACATCCCAATGTTGATGTTTACACTAGGATTCGAACTCAGTCCGCTTCGTGCTAAATGATTGACATTAAAATATTTTCATTAGTAAAATAAAAGTAAAAGAGAAAAAAAGAAATCAGAATTCAATTGTAATTTTGTTTTTCTCAGTAAATTGACAATACAAGTTAAGTTATAAGTTATAAAGAGATAAAGAAAGAATGATGGAAGGTATTAGAAAAGGAATGTTAACTTTTTGAGAGTAAGTCAATAATTCAATCAATCAATTACTGCGTGTTACCCCATGTGGAGCATAGGCCGCCAACCAGCATTCTCCAACCAACTTTGTCCTAGGTTTTCGTTTTCAGTCCTTCTCAAGTGCTCTCCATTCTCTTCATGTCTGTTTCCGATTTCCGATACAATGTGTCCCTGGGTCTTCCTTTTTTCATTTGGCCTTTAGGAATGCAAGTTAGTGTATGTCTTGTAACACATTTTGATAGTTTCCTCAATGTGTGTTCTATCCACCTCTAGTGTTCTTTCCTAATTTTCTCCTCGGCTGGAAGTTGATTTGTCCTCTGCCATAGAAGGTTGTTGTTGATGGTATTTGGCCAGCTAATCCGAAGTTTCTTACATAAATACTTGTGTCTTCTGAAGAATGCTTTTCGTAGTTCTCCAAATTTTAGCTCCATACAACAGAACTGTCTTCACATGTGTATTGAAAATTTTGACTGATAGTTGGTTTGAGTTCCAGGTGTTTTTCATATGTAGAAATTCTGCCCATGGCCTTCTAATTCACGACTCCGAATCCACATTAGACCCTCCTTGTTTATCGATGATGCTGGTGCCCAGGTATGTAGAAGTTTCCAAATCTTCCAAAAATTCTCCGTCAAGTGTAATCGGGTTAGTATTTGTTGTTGTGTATCGAAGGATCTTGCTTTTCCCTTTGTGTATGTTGCCGAGTTTGCTGGTATACTGTTGGTCTTCATCTGCATTTGATGTTGTATGTGAGAAAGAAGAGCTAGGTCATCTGCAAAGTCCAAGTCATCTAGTTTCGTCGATGTTTTCCATTGTATTCCGAGAGAGTCTTCAGATGTTGCAGTCTTCATGATCCAGTCGATGATCAGTAGAAAGAGGAAGGGCGAGAGTAAGCAGCCTTGTCTGACACAGGACTTCACTTCGAATGAATCAGTGAGCTGACCTCCATGCACGATTTTACAATGTAGTCCGTCGTAAGAATTCCGTATGATGTTGACTATCTCCTCGGGTACGCCGTAATGTCGTAGAAGGCTCCATAATATTCTCTTATCCACGCTGTCGAATGCTTTTTCATAGTCGAGGAGGTCGATGTAAAGTGATGAATTCCATCCAATTGATTGTTCAACAATGAACCATAGAGTAGCGATTTGGTAGGTACACGATCTGTTTTTACGGAATCTGGCCTGTTGATCTCGGAGTTGAGTTTCGACTAGTTCTTTTATTCTGTTTAATAACATGAACAGTTAACTAATGTTGTCGTGAATAGTAATGACAACTTATATGAAGTTTAATATTACCGTCTGACTTACGTTAGATAAAAATTGAAAAGGATATAACTCTCGACAATTGTTTTCTTTTATTATAGAACTTTTCACTAGTACATATTGTTATATTGAATAACTGATGATGGGTAACAAATGTTTAGAGTTATGTTCTAGAAGACCATTATAATTATTTTAGTTGTGGGTAGTGCAGACATTTCATTTATATCGTTTTTACGTTCCACTTACCTTATCCTTCTGTTCAGTATATTTACTGTTAGTATATTGTCTCTTATTTTGAACTACAGTTAAATACTTGTGGACAAGTTACCCCTATTTACAGTCACATTTCTCCTATGTTTCGTATCAATGTTGAATTTCTAATGGTTGAATGTGCTGGCTGACTTTGTGTTTATATAAAGGAATGGCTGAAATACAATATGATTCTGTCTAGTTGGTTCATCAATCTTGTATTCTTTAATTTCCGCCTTGATATTATGTAGGTGTCGAGAAGATGCTCAGTGACCCGCTAGAAACTTTGATTGGCGGTTATTATCGTGACTTCGTGCGCACAATAGTCGCATCAACTACTTGATCACACGCATCAACCATAATAGCCTTTTCTCACGTCATGATATATATCTATTAATTAATTGAGTTGGTCAATGGTACCCTGCCAACATCAATCTATGACGTATTCAAACAATTAAAATAACAAATCTCCACAAAACTAACCAACTCATTTCAATTGCATATCTATTAATTTACTATGGATCATACATACATGACATGTGAATTGAGATGGTTTGCGGAGATCGGCAGCAGGTTCAGTTGATTGAATTTGTCACAGATTGATTTTAGTAGTTTAAATATTGAGAACCAAAGAGCACTACACAGCTGCTTTGTCCTAGTACTGGACTCCACTGTGGAAGTGGCCATCATTAGATTCCGTTCTATGAAATTCAGGTTTGCGAACGCCTAACCCTATTCACCACTAGGCTTGCCGGTATTCAGTGGTAAAATATCCACTTTTATCAATCCATGATATAGCATAACTATCATTCATTATCATCGGTGATAACTGTCTAAACCCCACAAGTCATGACTTCTCACTAGAGCATCAAAAATACCTTGAAGTTAACCACTAGTAAACTGGTTACTGTTATTGAAATTAGGTGGTTTGAAGAAAATTGGTGTTATTTTATTTGTTCAAAAATTCGTAAGTGATCGATGATGACAGCTCTTAAATTAATAACTTCAACATGTGTTTAAAGTTCCAGTGAGAAGTCGTGACTGGCGGAGTTCACACTTATCAAGAGTAAGACAATAGATGATCATCGCGTTATATCGCAAATTTAATGACACTTATTTAACCCTAAACTTGTTTCTAGTAGTATACAATTTGAATTGTAGCTTATTTTTAATGAATTGCATGACTTTTACCTTACAATTAATCGCTAAATAACGAAAGACGACTTTTATCATTGAATGTTTTGAAAGTAGCTGAACTTGATAAGATTATTTTCTACTACATACACGAGCCTTCAGTAGTAAACGATGGTGATTGAAATTATTTTAGGCTAGGCAAAATAAATACTATAAACGAATTATTTTCATTATCATATTTGTAAATTATTTAATATATACTACTGATTTAAACTATTCAACTCGCTTGAAACTGACATTACCAATGAAGCATTTAGAATGATTTAATTCAAATAATCTGATTGATTGGTTATCTGCGTACATAAATTGTATCTATAGCTTGGAAACATGATGTAAATTCGAAATCTAGTATCCAAAAAGTACCAGGCAGAGTGGGTTTTACACCTACAATCTAGTAGCCAAATATTGAGCGCTTTAATCAATAACTTACGTACTTACTTACTTAAGCCCGTTACTTCTCACTGAAGAGCATAGGCCGCTTACCAGGATTCTCCACTGAACTCTATCCTGAGCAATCCTTTCCATTTGTTTCCAGTTGATGTTTATCTTTTAATGTTTGCCGGTTAAATGTCTGCTGTTAAATGAAATTGAAGTAATTACCAGTAAGAATAATAGTGAGGAGTTCAAAATGAAGTTCAAAAGATCTTTTAATTGATTGTTTGTGAAAATTAAGTTACTAACTCGTTTAAATAAAGTAACAATGGAAATTCAGAGAAAATAATAACATTTCATATTATTCTGCTTCAGAATGTATGTTAGTGATCCCTGAAATAATACAACATACGGGATTTCATGTTTGACCAAGATCGAAATTAACCATACACTTGTAACTAGGATGGTAACATTAAGGCGATAGGCTCAGAATAAATAGTAACTGTTCAGTTGCGAAAAAATACAATTTATCGCATCTAATGTTGTATAAATGATCTACTCACTGCTGCTAGGAACCTTTGACAGTCATTCATCAAAACTTTAAAAACTGTAAAACTGCTGAAAATGATATGAACAACAAATATCCAACTTTACCTGGTTTTCTAGAGGATTCGACATGTAGAGGTCACATAGTAGACCAAAACATGAATGCATTCTTTGCATAGATTATACTTAGAAGTGTTTCGCCATAACTTTTAACCTCTGTATGTACCCAAAGACCGAAGCTGTAATAATGTTATTTTGACCATTCTACTATCAGATATTATGTGTTCTATAAGGATTATGTCATACACACAGGCCGCAAATCATATTCCCTATTCTACATTATTCCATCGTTTCAAAAAGGGTTTGCAGCCTCCTCAAATATATAGTTTCAATGAAATCCTAATTAAATCGATCATCTGCATAAATTTATATTCGTTCCATATCAATAAATAATTCCTCGAAATCAGTTGATCATTCTATGATGAAGCAAATAATTGCAATAATAGAAACGGCTTCAAATGGATGACATGTAACTCAACAGAATTTCATGTTATAAGAATACTAGAAATCAACATTTCACCTATTCATGTCAACAGACAATCGTCAAGGTTGAGTATATCTCACTATGGATAATAGATGAGTATCATGCATAAGATAAACCAGTTATATAGTCTGGTCTGCTCTCTCGCTATCGCACCCTTTCTTCACACTCTCTGTGAGCTCGAACTCAACACTATAAGCTCTCACTACGGCTATGAAGTTATTTAATAAATAAATAAATAAAAATAGGCAATAATTTTAAATTTAACTTAATGTATAGCACAGAACTATATCCAGTGAATATCAATGAGTGATCTAAGCTATCTGACAATGTTGTATGAACTGATGAAGAATATTAACAGCTCAAGTGGATGCTTTTACTGGCGTGAATATGACAGCTTAGTTTCAAAGTGGCTCTTGACGTCTTGGAGTACATCGTAATTGTGCATTCCATATATCATACACTGATAATGTTTAAAACGGCAACAATGAAAGGTACCTAAATAAACCATCTTGTTCAGAGAATGCAAACTACTACGAGATATTGCTTTATACTAGTCTCTGAGAAATTATTTGGTTGATAAATATATATGAGTTTGTTAGTATACCTATTGTAAAGTAGCACTATTAGGTTCATTTGATATTCTATATCTAATTGATTGTCACTGGGAGAATGTGATATTTTAAATACAAGTTATAATAAACAAGTTAGTAATCTATTCTCATAACTTTCTATTGTCTTGGTTCCAGTGAATTTTGTTAATATTGGTTAAATCAAACAAATTACTGCCAAATATGCTTATCAAAACCAACTGGATGAATACAATTTGTAGGTCTATATGGATAACAGGTAAATTAAACTTATTAACTATTATTATCTCTTACGTAATCTTAATAAGATCCTCATTTTAGATTATACAATGTGCTTAAACACACACACATACACAACTATTCAAATATTACCCATTTACATTCTTGATGATTTGTATAAACTTGTATCATGTTACCTAGATCGGTAATTCACCATTGATGTTAAAGTGACCAAATGCCACATATGTGTAGACAAGTCCTGAAATTCATATGTTAATTCCAAGATGAGGTCTTGGATATATAGGTTTTATGCCAGGACGGAACACGTATTCAGAAACAAACTGTAATGTATTGAAAAAAATACACTGGCCTTGATAATTGTCAATCAGTATACGGACACGTCAACCCCACGATTACCAGTTACCAAAGACAGAATAGAGAAAATAACGATTTGCCAGCCAGACAGACACAGTTCAATCAAACTCGATTCCGGTCGAATTGTATTTCAATCATGCCTTCATATATACACAAATTCACACCACACAGCAAACCAATTAGGGATTTTACATTAATACGAAACAGAAGAAATTGTGGTAATGAATGAGGTGGGGGGGAGGGTAACTTGTACACAACTAATTAACTACGGTCCATAGTATGCGACAATATAATAACAATAAATATACTAAACAGGAGAATTGAGTAAGAGGATCATAACAATAATAGCAATGTAGTGTTTACATTACACACGACCAGAATAAATGAATTAGTCCTCTAAAACACAGTTCTGGATGTTTTTTCACCCTTCGTTAGTGGACCGACATAACACAAGTATTCTCTGATTTTCACTTATTATTTTAGTTACCATCACATTATAGTTAATATTGTCCTAGGAATCAAATAATTCATACAATTACAGATTGAAATGAATTTACAAATTTTTTATGAACAGAAATCATAGAAGAAGGTAACATAATGGTATTACTTCAAGCTGAAGTAACAAGGATCTAATATACCGACTGATGCATAATTAGATGTCATGGTAAACATAATGATTTAATATGATGACATTACATGAATACAAGTTTTGCCTAGCTTGAGTAAGGTACCTTATAGATTGTGAAAATTATTAATAAACGTTTGTTCCATACAGATGCTGATACTCACAACTGAATTTTCATAGGTCTGTATTGGCATAAATTCATTCTGAATATATGATCAATATATAATACAAACATAGAGTATATGTGGATTGTGATTAACAGTAGAATTCAGTAGAATTGTTTTATCCCATTTGAGATTTATTAGTTGTATTTAGCCGTACAGTCCAGAATTGGGTCTAATACTTTCCTTTTCAAGCACCAATGTATCATCTAATTAGTTATTGATACTAGACAGTAACTAATTTGTACCGACACTGATTAGATGAATTCAGATGACGAATCTCGACAAAAACAAGCATTCACAATCCATATATATTTTGCAAAACTAGATATTGGGCAGATTAAATGAAAACTTTCGATACTTGGTACAATTTAAAGTTATTTCATTAAATTATGTGTTGATTCAATAAACATCAGTTTTGAAAAAATAGTTCTTTCCACATTTTTAATGTTAATTTTATATCCCACATCGATCTGAATTAAACAACTACTGATCACCAGAATATACTAGACAGCTATTTCGTCCTCTTCAGCAGTGCCCACCCACAACCCTGCCGGTGTCTGAACTCAGGGACCTCCAGCTCCACATTAAATGCTTTACCATTACACCATTGAGTCAGTTGCTAACAGTTGATATTTCTACTCCAGTCTATTCACAATATGTTTTGCGTGACCTAATCTATTCCCAGAGATAGGTAACTGCATCACACCTGATACGATCAAACTCCACTGGTCACGTCTTCTCACTAGAACTTCAGGAATTACCTCATAAAGTTAGCGACTAGTGAACAGGATGCGTATTGTTACAGAATCCCATACTAGGATACAACAGATATCTAGTGCATACTCGTGATCAATCGTTGTCTAATTCAGACTAATTATTGATATCGAATTGACATACAGCAATTACCATAATACTCAATTACAATTCTTTTTAATGAACGGCTGTTAATTGATGGTTTGTAATCTTTAATGTAGCTGTTATTTTACATTATGTTCAATAAACTGAGTGTTTTAAATGTAGGGTATTCAAAGTTAACCTAAACGACATTCTCATTGTATTTATTCAAACATAGAAATAAATGTAAATTAGCCATAAATGATGTTAAGCATAACAACTACAATGACAGCTTTCTAATTCAACCATAAAAAAAAACTGAACACAAACTTCCATTTGAGCTATAACATGTCCATCATTTTACAGTTCAATTTTCCATTGACTTAGGGAGATTAATGTTAGGATACTTCCCCTTTCTACTATATATATATATATATATATATATATATATATATATATATATATATATATATATATAATTATGTAACCATGCCAACATTTCCCTAGATCTTTTTATATCATGAATATAAAATCAACGCAAATTTCTATCTAAACTGAAATCTACTTCTTATATCTTTAAGCCACCTGCTGACAAAATCTAAAAGACTACCCATTTTGTAAGTAGTAGTTATAGTAGTAGATTAATTAATTTTGTTAAACAGAATCAACATTGTCATTCATTTATTGACAATAAAACTAATTCTGATAGTTTTATAGCTGTAGAATGTTTATTACACTCCAATGAATAATAATATTGACGTGTATGCCTCAAGCTGTTCTAAAAAGTAAACTAACTGAATGGTACTTTGAGATACACTTCATGAACAGAACATCTACGGGTTGTTAATATGAACGAATAAACTAAGGAGTTTAACTTATCGAAACTAATGTTCAACAATTATGGCAGATGTTTTAACCTCATATTTACTTAATATTTTTGTTTCAATTATTTTCAAATTTCATCTCGTTCTAAGCTTTTATTTGAATCAAACATGGTGTGGCATAGAAACAAATTTGAGCAATTATTAACTTACTTGGGAAGGATAACAACTATAGTTAATTAGTGACTAACTGGAAAACGCTAATTTAGTCAATAAGTGATCAGTTATTGTAATATGCATGTATATAGCATTTAAGAGTAGATACAAATATCAAAAGGAATAATGTTGCGAAACGTATTAGATACTAGGTTATTTCTAAATTCCTTATTTACGCCCGTTATCCCTCACAGAGGACCATAGGCCGCTTACCAGTATTCTTAATTGAACTTGTTATGTCAGACCACTAAAGAATAGTGAAAAAACATCCAGAACTGTGTTTTAGAGGACTAATTCATTTATTCTGGTCGTGTGTAATGTAAACACTACATTGCTATTATTGTTATGATCCTCTTACTCAATTCTCCTGTTTAGTATATTTATTGTTATTATATTGTCGCATACTATGGACCGTAGTTAATTAGTTGTGTACAAGTTACCCTCCCCCCCACCTCATTCATTACCACAATTTCTTCTGTTTCGTATTAATGTAAAATCCCTAATTGGTTTGCTGTGTGGTGTGAATTTGTGTATATATGAAGGCATGATTGAAATACAATTCGACCGGAATCGAGTTTGATTGAACTGTGTCTGTCTGGCTGGCAAATCGCTACTTTCTCTATTCTGTCTTTGGTAACTGGTAGTCGTGGGGCTGACGTGTCCGTATACTAAATGACAATTATCAAGGTTACTGTATTATTTTCCGCAATACATAACAAAACTCTGTCCTGAGCACTCCATTCCAGCTGTATCCAGTTTCAGTTCATCCTTTTAATATCTGCTTCCAATTCTCGACGAAATGTGTTCTTTGGTCTTACTCTTTTCCGCTTCCTAACAGGATTCCATGTTAATGAATGTCTCGTGATGTAGTCTGATGATTTCCGCAATGTATGTCCTACCTATTTCCAGCGTCTTTTTTAATTTTCTTCGTCTATAGCTTTTCTAAGTTTACTGCCGGTCCCAAGTTAGGGTATAGGAGGAAAGTTGGGCATGCGGCTAGCATTCCCATACCATAAAATACAAGCTAGCTAAAAAAACACTAACTAGAATAAACAAGCCAAACCATTTCTTTCTAGAAAAAAACAATGCATATACATATAACTGTATTCGTAGGCTAAGATTTTAAACCTAACCTAATCCTATCCCTAAACTGGACCCTAAACCTGAACATTATAAGGTTGAATGAATAATAACTTATTATCACTCTTATTCTAAAGTCTAAGAAGATAGATTTCAAGAAATATTTTGTAAAACTCTTGTTTTATAATTTATTTGTAGAAATTTGAATTTAATGTTTATGAGCCAAAAATATATTCGAGTTGATTCTTTCAATATTTAATGCATCCAATGTTACTTTTATGATATTTGTTCATTTATGTTTTGGTATGTTATTTTTCAATCTTATTATCAAAGACATTTTGTGCAATACTTGATTGAGCAGACTAACCGTTCGTCAATGTTATGATTACTGATAATATGACTTATTTAAGTTATGTGTTCGACTAACTATTAGGAATATGAATGATTATTGCTTGTTTCTACTGGTTTATGTTCTAAATCTGTTCTGTACTAATATAATTTCAAATTGTCTATAAATCATTGTATATTACATGGACTCACATATATCCAAAATCCATAGGATGAGTGTACATCTTACAAGTCATTAACGTTGAGTATAGAATAATTATGTTTGGTTCGACAAGCACATAGTTAAAACAAGCGGGTAGTGTATGGAATATCAATTTCTCTGTTCAATCATACTACAACATCCAAACAGTGAAATAGTAGAAGTATAATCAATAAAACTTGTTAGTATGCTCGAGAATATTAGCGGCTGCTACAAATATTTGCCCATAAATTCATAGATTCTTCCCTATTAACTTGTTGAAATATACTTCGTAGGATCTCAGTCTCCAGTTACCATAGCAAATACTGAGTAATTATTCTTGTTTGATGTTGTTTAAAAGTAAGTGCTTATATAAGCTTAATAAATCACCAGTGTCATCAATTCTAACTCGAAACATAAAAATAACAGTTTTGACATGGATAGAATTGTAATACACAACACCTAGTTTACACACAGGATCAGATTGTGCTACTAGAAACTGAATTAAATACAATTACTTTTATTCAGCCTGTTTCCAACTATATGCCAGCCTACTTAATGATCTTTAAATATGAAAACAGTTATAATTAATTGTTAAGAACTGACTCAATTCAAAATCAACCTACCAAGTTATTGTCTACTCCATCATTCAATGATCTGAAAATTACTATTGGATAACTTAATTTGTGAATGAACCAATCAAGTCAAATCATTTAATCATTGCGTTATTGAAATTCTATGTTAATTTAAAAAAAAGGTGTATTTAAAGAGTGGTAGTATTTAGAACTACTGACCGAATAGATTAGCCTAAACAAATACATCTTTGGCGAAACTTCCCTTTTGACGTTTCATTTTACCATCATGATTTGTTTATAAGTACACTGATTGATTACCATTACAAATCCAGTTGATTGTTAATTGGATTGGTGTAACTGGTTGACGTTTATGGGATTACGTCAAAGATACACCATCTAATGATTCTGTTTACCTATCCCACTCCAACCATAATCACCAGAATTTATAAAGGAGACATCATACCATCCAATCAAAACACAAACGCTTATTTAGTGTAATAACACACAGAGTGTGTGAAGAAAGGGTGTGAGAGAGAGTGCAGACCAAACTAGATAACTGGTTTATCCTATGCATGATGGTCTTCTATTATCCAGCGTAGGATATACTCAACCTTGACGATTGTCTGTTGACATGAATAGGTGAAACGTTGATTTCTAGTATTCTTATAACATGAAATTCTGTTGAGTTACATGTCATCCATTTGAAGCCGTTTCTATTATTGCAATTATTTGCTTCATCATAGAATGATCAACTGATTTCGAGGAATTAGTTATTGATATGGAACGAATATAAATTTATGCAGATGATCGATTTAATTAGGATTTCATTGAAACTATATATTTGAGGAGGCTGCAAACCCTTTTTGAAACGATGGAATAATGTAGAATAGGGAATATGATTTGCGGCCTGTGTGTATGACATAATCCCTATAGAATACTTAATATTTGGCATTTGGAGGATGAGGATGATGCCTTCAGTGTTACTAAGAGAGAAGTAAAATTGATATCTAACCGAGGTTCATGTAATTTATTTGGAAGCAATACTGACTGGTTATCTTCAACTTAATACTAAACATTGTTGTGAACTTGAAAGTGGACTTTGATACTTAATTTAAATTATGATGAAATTTTCTGGACAACTATTGAAAAAATGATCGATGATCAGCAATTAACTGGAGCCTCCGTCTTCCTTTAGATTTCGTGAATTCTAGGTGTTTTACTGTCAGCTTTGACCACGTATTAAGTTTATTCGATCAAAAATGCGTAAGAGATGACGGCAGCTCTACATTTATTAATTTCAACATGCTCTTGAAGCTCCAGTGAGAAGTCATGAGTGAAGGTGTTCAGACTTGTCGAGAGTAAGACAATGAATAATCATCGCGCTATATCACAAATCTAATGACACTTATTTAATCCTAACCTGTATCTAATAGTTTACAGTTTGAATTGCAGTCTGTTTCCAATGAATTGTATGACTTTGTCCAATAATTAATCACTAAATAACGAATGACCACTTTAGATTTTGCGGATTCCGAATGTTTTACTAACAGCCTTGATTACGTAATATAACTCGTGACAAGTAAATTCGTTATGTTATTCGTTCGAATATCTTATTTTGTCATATGAAGTTATCACAATCAGTGTCAAATCTTAATGTTCTGAGTGAGTTCATATGTACAGATATTTGATTTGAATGAATTAGCTAGTTAGCCGTCATTGATTTTCAGTTCAATCACAACTAATATTAGTCCATGACATAAAACTGTTTCCAAATTAAATTAATCACTTGTACGAACCACTTATCAAAATATACTATGTTAAGATTCTATATCTGTTATATAACTGAGGTATTAATATCAAACAGTTTGTTATGGTCAAAAAGGATGAAATAGAACATATTGCAGAATCTTTTCCAATACATTGACTGACTACGGTCAGTTTATCACGAAGCACTCAATAGCTTTCCACTCTGGTATAAAAATCCTTGGTTGCAAATATCCACCTTTTACTGAGGATGGATTCAACGACCTTTAGTCTTTACGGTGAGTTCCCACTCGTAGGACCGAACAGGACTCTAACTCAGTGTTAGCCTGAAAATCGTGGGTTTGATGAGAGTATGGATGCTTACTAGTAATGAACTTCTTACTAGGACAAAACGCTCGACTAGCTCTTCTTTATTTTCAACATCAAGCTAACCTATGTAGATTTGTAATGTGGTACTACAGAATAGGTCCCAACTTTTAGCCTAACTGTAAGTGCTTGAGGGTTGTCAAGAGGAAACCTTTTGGTGTTGTTGGGTTCTCTGAGGTAGTGATTATTGTACTTTCAGTTGTTAATATGGATCGGACTTACTTCAAATGGAAATAAAAGTTTTCGTTACGCCACAAGTGTTTAATCAATATATGTCGGTGACTTTGTGTCCATATGGTTATTCTCATGAGTCCGTTAGTCCCTGTTGGTTTTGTCCACCTGTTCTCTGACAGTATGGTTGGTTGATTTCTTATATATAGGTTAGTAGACTGAACCCATGTCAATAAGCTTATCAATTGACAGCTGATCGGATTGCCATGTCTCCAAATATTCTCTGAGGTGCTCGGAATGTCTTCATTTTGACATTTTCCGAACGAAATTGATGCTAATAGTTATCCCCAAGCACTAAAAGACGTGATAACATATCAAGTTTTTCTGCTGCTCACTTGTGTTCATTTATATGTAAGTAAAGGAGGCTCAAAACTACCCAATGTAGTTTTCTACTGAGTTGATAAAACTTGTTTACCGATAACATTTAATTTATTAAGTCTTTCGATTTGCATAACGTAGAAAGTAGTGAAACTTTTGATTTTTCAGTGACGTTAATTCAAAGAGCCGAAATTCCTATATTGTTTTTTGTAATGTACGTTATGCACAGTGAGGCGATTTGGTTACGACTATTTTAGGGATTATGTCATGATGGTGTCTCGATTTACTAGACATCTTTCGACGTTGTTACTCAAGCAACTATTTTTTTGCAGACAGATATAAGGTGTGTCTCTAAAACCTTTCGTACGCTAAGGTTGCTTTAATGGGTTTCTCTTTTTGGAATAATATTTGTAAACAACTTTAATGAGATTTTATAATTTGATTTAGGTGGCTTAGTTTCCCATATGCTTTGTTTCGAAGTCTCTGTATTATTTCGATAGTTATATGACCAAAAGTATGATCTGATTTATTGAACTTGCTTCTTTTGTAAATCTGGTGTCAACGAAGGTATTTTTGAGTCTTTTCCAGTTCGCCTCCTTTGACAACAACATATGTATTACCTACACAGTGTATCCATATCTTTGGCTTGACTTTTGGTAGAGGGTGTAGCTTTGAGTCATTGCATTACAGATTCAGAAATGAGTTTATAAAATAAGTGATTTCCCCAAGACTCCTTTTTTCCATTAGTACACTTGCCCGCTCAAATAAAAGTACGCTATAAAACATACTTCAGGACCAACAATGATAATTTAATGTACTTGGAAAGTGGTTTGTTGATTGGATCTTGTCAGCCACTAATCTTAATAAGCCATCAATTCATTAGCATAACCTAATGATGATGAACATAATCAAGGCTAAATACTTGTAAATTACTCAAAATCTTTAGTTCTATTTGAAGCAAAGACTGAAAGTGTTCTCCAAAATGATTATGAAATCTTTGCAGACAAGTTAATCAAATCACAGAAGTCAACATAGTCTGTCATCCACTTGATCCATAGATTTTCTCTAACATCACATAAGAAACATTGTCTTATCTAAGTATACTCTTAACTAACACTTATCATATCGGTGTATTCACAATATTAAAGTAAATGATATTTCCTATGAGGTTTGACTCTATATCACTGAAGTTCACAGTATGATACTTTACCTCCGATTTGGCTGAATAGTAAACGACTTCATATAATATAACCTTAAATAACAACAGTAGTATAGTAATATACACTTAATCTACAACATTCTTAATTAACTAATTTCATGAATTATTGTTGTTTATTTTAGTTAAAAGCATTAAAATATAAAAAAAAAGTGACTATGAAATTCAACGTTCAATTATTGTTATAAGTGAATTATCCATTGCAAATTGTCAATGTTAGTTGATTATTGGACTAAAGCTAAATAATAAAAAAATTGTAATTTTATATAATCATGGAAATTACGAACTGATGTGAATTAGACAACTATTGATTACTAGCAATGAACATTCATGATCCATTTCAGGGATTGAACTCCTGGCCCTCTGTCTCCGCGACGAACGATTTACCATTAGGTTATACAGTCGGCTAGCAATAATTGAAATTTTTAATTCAGTTAATTTGTGATACGTATACGCGACCTAATCGATCGCCATTGGTGAATAACTGCCTCACACCCAACACAGCTGGAGAAGAAGACGTGATGAGTGGAGTTCAACCATATTGGATGTGAAGCAGCTACCCACAGATAACAATGGATGAGGTCACACAAATGTGTCGCGGATTGACCAAATTAAAAACATCAACTGGCGCCGAGCAGAACTAGTGGTCTAATGGTAAAGCGTTCGGTGCGGGGACAGAGGGTCGTGGGCTTGATCGTTGACAGGGTCATGGATGCTCACTGCCAAAGTCCCATTCTGGGACAAGACAGCTGTCTAGTACTTCCTGGTGATCAGTTGTTTTCTATTGCAGACTAATTCTTGATATTAAACTAATAATTTATCAATTTAATTAAAGACACTTTTATTTAAAAAAATTCTTCTCATTGTTAAAAATAATCGCTTAGTTAATTCCAAAAAAAGGCACCGACTGTTTATCTATGAACAGAGACTTAGTAGAAAGAGATAGAAAGTCTCGATCAACTTACTTTAAGGACTGTTTAGATCCAATTAATGGGGGCTGATATATAATCACGAAGAAACTAGTGCTCTATGTAAGGTTCAAATCACAATCATCCAGTTTGAAATTAAACATGTAATCATTTAGTCATTAATGTGAAGGATAAACCAGTGTAAAACTGAGACTAATATAACTACTGTCTCTTTCTTACTACTGGTTAAATTTTATCGAGGAAGCCTCTAATCTAAGTAACACTATATAGAATTGGAAGGTGGTCTGGTGGTGCTCAGAAAGAAATCTTATTTCATCTAAGTTTCTTGCTATTTGACACTCTCCTGTTAGTTGTACCTGATATCTTAATCGAACTGATGCTCGTTGGATAAGACATCCAGTCATACAGTTTAAAACCACTACCACTAAGTTATTCAGTCTTCGTCTGACATTATGTAGGAAGTAGGTCTACGACTTTTTTCCACCCATCCCCTAAACTACTTTCTGTTGGACAGATGAATGGCATATTTCTTCAAAATAACCTACTTTCATTTGTTCAACACATGGTGTTTAGCCTTAATACAGTATGCTATATATCTTGCTTTCTAAAGTATATCAACCAGGAAGCACAAAACAGATATTCTGTCCAACTGTGATGACTCTGTAAACTCTTGATTTCGCTTAGTACACTTATGTGAATGTTTCAGTATCAGTCAGTACTTATCTGGCATGATATTTCATTTCATTTTATCACAACGCATGTAAAATATTCTCCTTAATACATTTGAACTAAGAAAAAATAATTAAGGATTTTACCTTAGCTGTCAAGAGTTTAACACTTAAATTTAATTGAAAATTCATCAATATACAGAAGTTGTTAGTGTTATGACGTTGGTAAGGGCTAATGTGATTGATTCGTATGACCAAGTGGTTGATGCCATCTTGTGAGTACGAAGTCACAATAACAACCGCCAATCAGAGTTTCTAGCTGGTCACTGAACGTCTGGCCGATGCTCACTTAGTTCCAAATCGGAAATAAGAGAATACAAGGCTGGTCAAGTAGAGAACAAACCAACTTCCAGCCAAAGGTGAAATTAAGGTATGACACTAAGGAGTGGATTGATCACATAATGAGAAAATCACCAAACTGAGTCACAAGACAAGCACTAAATGAGAATTCTCAGGGACACAGAGAAAGAAGGAGACCAATGAACACATTTGCTGGGGAATTGGACGCAGACGTGAAAAGAATGAATTGTAGTTGGGAAGAACTGTAAATGAAGGCAAAGGACAGAGTTTGTTATAGAACGCTGGTCGGCGGCCTCTGATCCATGAGGAGTAACAGGCATTGATTGAACGATCCATTTAGAAAAAGAAAATAACCAAATGAACGCGAGTTCAAACTATACAAATGAACAAATCAAAGTATTTAGTACAATCAAATTACAAGCCTAATCATGTTGTAGTCATTATCACTATGGGTCGTGTTTCACACTGAGACATTTTCATACTGTTTTTGCCTGTTTGTTAACTGTCAACAGTATGTTATGTATGAAGTGAGGAGATTGATGATATTTTGTGTACATGTTAAACACATGAGAAAATTGATACAATTTAAACATGGTTGTGAATTTTGATATCACTATTTGATCTGAATCAGACAACGATTGATCACCTGGAAGCACTGGACAGATGTTTCGTCCTAGTATGGGACGCCCCAGTGATTAGTGACTAGCTCCTTGAGGTAATTTCTGGAGTTCTAGTGTGAAGATGTGACCGGTGGAGTTCAACCGTGTCGTGTGTGAGGTAGTAACCCACTGATGGCATGGAGGAGGTTGCGCAACGCATCGTAAATTGATTGAATTGGAAATATCAACCGTCTGGGGCCAACACAGTGGTCCGATGGTAGAGCGTTCACCGCGGAGCCAGAGGGTCCTAGGTTCGATCTCCGATGGAGTCATGGATGCGCACTTCTGAGGAGTCCCATACTAGCACAAAACTGCTGTCCGGTGCTCCCAGGTAATCAATGGTTGTCAGATTCAGATCAATTCGTAATGTCAAAATTGACAGTTGATTATCTCCACGAACCCCCCTCCCCGAATTTTATACGTGGTTCTTTGAATAGACATTCCACTTTGAATGAATACTAAGGTTTTCCATTCTGTTAAGTGCAATAGGGTTTAACAAAATGTTAAATACCTAAGATACTCACTATTCTTTATAGTTAAAATAACTTCTCTGAATAATATGGGTAATAATTATGCCAATTTCATGGTTATTGTGAATAGCCTGTGCTGCTATTGCTGATTATAAGTTCACATACAAAATTAGCAGAGCCACAGGATTGTGAATATTTCATAAAGGTCAGTATTGTTTAGTATGCAGAAAATGTTTTAAAAAATTTTACGCATTGCAATCTTCAATGGGTGATAAGTGAACAAAAATGGAATGTACAATCATAATTATAACCACGTAAGCATTTCTAGGAATAATGAAGTGAATGATGTAAATAGATCAAAGTTTGAACTTAATCAAATATTGATTGAATTCGTCAATGATTGATGTTAATTGGTTACTAATCCTAGTATGGGGCTCCTCATTAGTGGAATTCAGATTTTTTGGGAGTGAGACAATTATCTCCAATGACAGTAGATGATCATTGCGATATATCACAAATCGATGGATGTGAAAATTCCACCATTTGATGCCGACCCAGTGGTAATAGGGTTCTCCAACTTTAAGCCGCTAAGATGGAATCTAGAGTGCACACTTCTTAAAGGTCCCATACTAGGATGAAACAACTATCGATTGCTCCCTCCATTTCAATGGAACGCTACTAACATCAATCTGTGACGAATTCAATCAACTAAACTTAATATCAATCTCCACAAACCATCTCATTTCGATTAAATCGATATTGCTTGAAAGTGCTTAAAATACAAATTTATAATAAAAGTAGTAAAAATCAAAATAAAATCATAAACCAAAGTCAAATAAGTTTACTTTGAAATAAAAGTGTTGATATATTTTAATGTAGTTTTCATTAAGAATTCTAAAACTCTTATCAACAGTTTCCTTCAATAAATCTGTTGAATATGACGATGATTATTAAACCTTCCAACTAAAGGAATACAGTTTAAACAGAAAAAAAATGTCATCCTCCTAAGATACAAGCTTTTCTCAGCTATTTCACTTATTAACTTGTATTTTTCTTACTGAATTTCACGTTACTTATAAGTTGATTCAATTGTTTAGTGCTTTTTCTGGTTTTTAGTAGTAGCCAACCAACATTAATCTTTTAATGATTACATGCAACTAATATTTTTAAGAGTGAACGCAAAATTACGAATATTGGATGTATAATTAGAATTCATTTGGATCTTCTTGTTGATTTGTAATGAACTGAAGTCTATCAATCTCTGTTGCTATATATGTGCATTCTGAGCTTATTTCTTCAATATAACTATAGTTTACAAGTAATATTTGAGTTAGACTCAATCACCTAGTGGTGGCGTATGACATGTAATAAACTGAATTCAAGTCCTGGTGTGATCATTAACACCGGGATCCATGTACATCCGAGTTCCAAACAGGACAAAACGCCCATCCTACATTCAGTTTGCCAGCTACAATCCAACTTAGACAATACTGGTTTTATATATATGCAATTTGGAGAAGCAGACTGATGATATTCTTATCACTCCAGTGTTTGTCAGTCACCTTATCATTTATTTTATGAGTAAGTCTTTCATATCATAGTTTGATTTTAGGAAACTTTTTTCATTTCACACACTTACTAACAGTGAAACTTTATTTTCATTCAGCATATCGACTTATGCTATATCGGACATTGTATCTGGATGCCAAGGTGATTGTTGGCACTCTTCAACATTACGTATTCACAACCTCACAAAAGAATAGAGTTTAGGATCTTAAGATTTCAGGTAAAGCGCTTAATTGTTAAACTACAGAATCAACCGGTACATAATAGTCGATACTTTTAACTTCAGTCCCTTCACGATTTATTTATGTGACCTCATTCATTGTTATCAGTAGGTAACTGCCTCACACTAGATATGGTTAGACCAAACTTGCTAAGACTGGATGTCTTAGAGTTTATTGCCTGACGGAGTAGTAGATGCAAACTGCCGATAAATCGTATACTAAAACGACATAGATGCTTAGTTATCTCCGGTTTTCAGTAGTTATTTCCCACAAGTCAATCCAGAGTACGTGTTCACAGAAAACAGTTGTGGATAATTCTAATTACTTGAATTGAATTCTGTGATAAACATTATGTTCTAATATGTAGCAATTACTCTAAATGAATAGATATGTAAACAATGAAAACGACGCGAGCAAATTCGCCAATTCGTCTAATCTTTGCAACTGCATATTTTGTAGTTATCTTCAGTTTAGAAGATTTTCTCATATCTATTCTAAGAGCCATTATGGTTCTAATTTCTTGTTTGTACCCGTCATTGGTTGACATCCGTCAAGTGCCATCGTAAAGCCATGTCGTCAGAGAAAGTGACTCGTCAGTGAACGCTGAACATGCAAAACTTCTACAGGTGATCTACCCCAGGAACTCCACGCTCATAGGTATGATAGAAGGGAATCCGATTACAATCTTCGTACAATGTAGTGCGAAGAACATCCTCTGTCATCACCGTTAACAGTCTTATTCCCAACATTTCACAACTCCACCATCAAAAAAATTTCTGAGTGTAAAACTGAATCGTGTATAGAATGATTCATCTCCAGCTTACTTTGAAGGTATTTGAACCCTACAGACAGTAACTGAGTTGTCTCTGTTGCCATATGTACATTTGAAGCAAAGTGTCTTGATACAAAGTTAGTTCATAAGTATGATTTAAGTTGAATTGTGACTGGTAAGTGGAATCCAGAACACAAGTTTAACCCTATTTAGTCTCATCAGCTAGATACATCGAGATCCATGTTGATGTTCACACTGGGACTCAGACTCACTTTACTTTATGTCAAACGCCACTGCATCTACTAGGCTACTGAATTCAAACAGCAACCTTTGTACAACGTGTAGGAATACATAATTTGAAGATGTTTGTATCTTCTCACTGATCTGTTATAAACTCAATCTCTTTTGCATACATGCATCCTGTGAAGATTGCTCCAATACAGGGGAGATTTACAAGTAGTTTAGTAGTAAATGTTGTGATGCTTGACCTGAAACAAAAAGGTACATTCAATTGACTAGTTTTAAATAGGGTAAAACTCGTATCATGGATTCCACTTGCCAGTCACAATCCAACCTAAAATCACTCATCTCAAGTGAATGCAATTATTTCTCAATTTTCTACTATAAACATATGCTAAATATAGTATACAGATATAGTAAAAATTAAAGTATGAAATCAAATTTTCAGTGAAACTTTTATACTAATCACCAGTACTTATCTACTTAATAAATAATAAGTAGTGAATCCATCACATAAATTGAATATCATTAATAACACTGAATGAATAAATGAATGTTTACATATTAAAATGTAGTTTTTATTAAGAAATTTTAAGATTGCCATCAACAGTTTCCTCTAATAAAGCTGTTCAATGCTGACGATGATTATTAAACCTTCCAACTCAATGAAGACAGTCTAAATAAAAAACAAATCATCCTCCTTTGATACAAAATCTTCTCAACTATTACATTCATTAACTTGTATCTTTCTTATTGTATTTCACGTTAAAACAAAAAAAAATATCCTTAACAGTCAGTTGATGATAATTTCTGTTTCTTTAAAATAATTTCTGGGAAGAGAATAACATTTAAGTTGCCTTACTGGGGAGAAAATGACTGAAAAGCCATTAATTCAATACACTTGACAGAGATATTGAATAACTAAAAATGTTAAACAAAAACATATTCATCTATTTATTTTTTGTTCTTCACTCTCCCCCCTCCCGCTCTTTCATTCATTTGTCTTCACATAGTAAATGTGTATCCATCTATTTTATTATATCGTTGCTATCATTATTGCTGTTGTTATTGTTGTTGTTGCTGTTGATGATGATGATGATGATGATGACGACGAGTTTTGTCAACTAATTTGTCAAATTTTTATCTTTTTACATCATTTACACTACAACTTGCAAAATTCCCTTGTGAATTAGTTCTTTTATGCATTCATTCATTCTTGTTTAGATGAATTTATTTCAGTTACATATATGATACTACTTATAAATAGTAATAAAGGAAGCTAAAATGAAATATACACGATAGATGTTTGATTAGATATCTATCGACATATATTCAATGCTGAATAAATTCAATTGATGAATTAAACTATCTTGCTTAATCATCTGTTTTTGTTTTAAGTTAACCACTCATTGAATACAATTTAAAGTTGTAGATTAATCTAATAGAAATGTAAAAATTAAAAAAATGTTAATCCTTCAAAGAATAAACCGATATGAAATTCAGTCAACCATAATAAAGTTATGAAAAACTTTTATATAAGTTGGATTGTGACTGGCAAGTGGAATCCAGGAGGCGCGTTTCGTCTTATTTGGGACTCATCGGCTAGATGTACCTGCACCCTAATGTTGATGTTCACAGTAGGATTCGAACTCAGTCCGGTTCGTGTCGAACGCCACCGCGTTCACCACTAGACTACTGAGTTCAGACAGTCACACTTGTGCAACGGGCACATTGGTATTAGGATAAACTTGTATATTCCCGTCAATTCCCGAAATGGACTGGGTTCGAATCCCAGTGTGAACATCAACATTGGGATCCAGGTACATTCAGCCGATGAGTCCCAAATAGGACGAAACGCGCATCCTGGATTCCACTTGCCAGTCACAATCCAACTTATATAATACATGTGAAAATTCGCTATATCGAGGCACTCCGCTCAGGATGCACATATGGCAACAATGACTGACCAGCTTCAGTCTATAACAAATCAACGGGAATATACAAGTTTATCCAAAATGAAAAACTTTGTTTTATTTCTATGTTGCATTGAATAAGACTAGGAAAATATGTAACACAGTTAATGGAGAGCAATGAGATATGACGAATTGTTTGAGTTGGTATGTAACTGGCATGTAGGATATTAGGAAATGCGTTGCGTTCTATCTGGGACACGTCGATACTTATGATTTTTTGCTGTATTAAGGCAATCTGCACAGAATGCACATGTGGTAACACAAACTGATCAATTTTAGTCCATGATAAATCAGCAGGAAGATCCATGTATATGACATGCTTCAAAATGTTTACACTACTTTCAAGGATATATATATTCTTCCTTTTGAAACTCATCGTAGAGCCATGTATGCATGACATTATGGTAACATATACTTACTTCAGGGCCCTTCTTGATAATACTACCAATAAAGGTGAACTGTGCATGCCACTGGCTTACTAAATACCCATCAATATAAAATGACTGATTGTTGAGCTGTAATTAGTAGTGACTGTATTCTATTAATGACTAAGTTAAAACATAATATTTAGTTTAAATGACTCGATATACTTTTTATGCTAGATGGTTATAATTAGTTTGGAACAGACTCATTTAGAATTAAGTTTCCTATTAGTCATGATTTGTTAGGAATGTATACCTTTATTCCGAAGGAAAGCAGTTCTTTGTTAAAGACTTTAGTAGTACAAACTAGTCCCAACTCTGCAGTTTGATCAATAGAATTCTCTCAGTATTAATGACTAAAAATATATGACGCTACTCATTGAATAATCCTTAGATACTCAGAACAGTTCAGTGGTAATGTCTTGGATTAGGGAAGTGAGTGACTTGGTTTCACACTATATATGATGCGTTAGTCTCATATTATTGTAGATAAGCGTGAATTCTACGTCAGAAAAAGTTTATTGCTGACTACTATCAACCGTCTAACTCACGATTAGCGTGTTGCATATTTCACTACTACAGTCTATCACAATGTATTTCACTAGCATTGTTTTACATTTCTACAGGTAGCATTCACTGAGGGTTGATGGTATAGGTTAGTCTCTTAATAGTGATGGGGATACGTAGTTTAAGAATAAAATATAGACTTATTAACATAAATTAGTCTGAACGCTTGGGTCTTGATTGTGATAGCAGAATAATTGATTTACATAACGGATTTTTATTCATCGTCTCTGATAGTAAATCCTTATATTTTGTCAAATGAGAAGTTTTACCTTTTTGTTAAGTTGCATTGCCCTTCATATCATTTCATTCAGGTGTTTGAGCCAATAATCCGACCTAGTGTGTACCCATCATTTTGTTGTATAGTATTATTAGTATAATATCTCATGATTAACTTTCTGTTCATGCGTTACATTAATCTCACACTTATTTACAAACCTTTAAGTCTCTCGTCTATGAAAGAACGGTAATGGTTATATCTTCTTTAAGATTTAATAAGTGACAGCATACGTTGAATGAACTGACTTGATGGTATTGTTATCATGCTTTCATAAAGTCGTTATGAATGAAAAATGATCAGAAAAGCTAATCTGCTACAACTTTATATACTGATTAACTCCAAGTATTTCAAAGACCAGAAGCTTTTACTTTACGTGTTTGAGTTGGGTTGTGATTGGCAAGCGGAATCCAGGACTCGTCATCTGGATACACCTGCATCCTAGTGCTGACGTTTGCATCCCGGGGACTCGAACCCATTTTGTTTTGCGCCAAACGCCACTGAGTCAGTCACAATTATGCAATAGGTGTATACGTAACTATAATTATGTAATTTTCATTTTCTCGTTGATTTGTAATGGTCTAAAACACGTATTCGGAATTCCGTTTGCTAGCCACAATTCAACGCAAATACTACTTACAAACTATCGCTGTATCGATGCTATCCACTCAGCATGTACATATGACAACAGAGACTGATCAATTTCAGTCTATAATAATTCAACGGGAAGATTCAAATACATTCTAATTATGCACTTCATAGATTATTCTTGAAGCACTTTTCTTTTTATTCTACTGAACTATAGGATAAGTTACTAACCGTACAACCACAACATTAATTCTACTTTGTATCATGTATAGGGTTTAGTAATCACAATTCTACAAGTTAATGTAAATCCATCTAAATGGTGGATACTGTTGTGCTTAACCTCAGTTGCACAATGACAAACTATGACTATCTGTTAGCTAAAATTCTCAATCTAAATGACAGTCCACTTATTGATTTACTATTCTGTTAAATTCTCTATTTAAGTATTTTTTTATCATAAAACAACATTAAATAGATCTTGAGAAGTTAATAAAATGTCAAAAATTGATTACATTATATTATGAATAATCAATAAAAGGAACTAATGACTACTAGTAATAGTTACTAAGTAATATGTAAACGAAACGAAAAAAAATATATAAAACTCATGATATTAGTACATACATTTATAATCGTTATACAAAATTGTATATGATGATAGAAATTACAGTTCTGTTTCAAACATAACTCGACTTGACAATACCTTCATTTTCATATCTATAAATGTAGTCGAATGAAATCCAATTTACCACCAATGTTGGCGGTTATTCTTCTATTAATAGCCTTGGAGAGAAAATCTACGATATTGGCAAAATCGCTTCATGAAAATAATTCGTTCATTTCATTTATTCAGAAATACTGAAAGGAATACTATCAAAAATCTGAAGTAAATAAATCCATGAATAGAAAGTTGTTCAATAGAATGATGTTGTTAGGTAACTGAATAACCAATAGGATCTGTAATAATATTTCACATATTTGACATAGAGCTTGCAATATACGTCATCCTATTCATTATTTGTCAACAATATGTGCATTTTTCGTAGTGTAATAGACGTTTCAAGCAAATTCTACTGTATAAGAGGCATACTGTTATCATAAGTACTTGAAAGCAGTAAAATATAATTAACAAATCTCAAGTTAACTGTATTCTATTCATCACAGGTTGATATCAGCTAGGTACCATTGGAAACCAGGAAGCATTCGAATTATGTTTCTTTATAGTGTTGAACTCGTCACTAGTTCACACACTTGACTCTGTTGGGGAGTTGAACCTAAGGCTTTTAGGTCTTATGATGTATGCTTAAACCTCTACAGCACTGGGAGGTTTCAAGTTAGATTTCATAGCTAGTTAGAACCCACATATACGAAATTGAGGCAATCGTCTTAGAGTAAATATATGGCAACAGAGATTGACCATACGTAGTCCCATATAATGACTACAGGAAAACCCTTATTTAAATTAACAATCATTTTGTGATGATATAAACTTCTGGTCTAAACACTCAACGAATGATTGTATTATACTTCAAAGTCTATATTTTATTCTTATTTCTAACATCACTTATGATTTGAAAGTTCTATTGAAGGAGCTGCTGAAAGGTTCCTATCCATCATAAAACTGATTTGCATTTGAATTAAGATAGTTTGCAAAGATTGGTATTAATTTCTAGTCACTTGAATTCGCCACACATTGATGTTGGTAGGGTAAAAGTGAAAACAAAGAAGCACTTGACGACTATTTTGCTCTGGTATTAGACTCCACAGCAGTACTCACCCCATGAGCATCAGGGCGACGAACGCTTAGCCCTTTTCATCACTAAGCCGACATTCAAAAGTAGTGGGAGTTTTCCTAGTAGATGCCGGTTCGTGGTGCAGGGAGGGGGTTATGTGTTTGCCAGTCTGAAGCTCATAGGGTAGAACCAAGGATGCGCACTGCCACAGATGAGTTTCATAATAAGACGAAACAGCTGTTGAGTGCTCCCTGTTTCGTATTTATTTCCAATTTTCTCGAGGTTTGTAGATAATGTTTATTATTGGTAACTGGAAGTCTTATTTTATTGTTGCTTATTCATCGTATTGCTTAATAATATTGGGTAAGCCAATGTTCTAGTTGCTGGTGACTTAATCATCCCAGAAGCTTAAGGTTGGCGAACGACTTACCTTTGGCACCACTGGACCATCATCCTCTGGGAGAATTAAGTTTTTTGTTATTGATATTTATTCATCGAATTAACTAATTATATTAGATAAACCACTGTTCTAGTTGCTAATGATTTAGTCAATGAATAGTTCCAGTGTACAAAAGTTACTTAAACAAAAATTAGTAGTGAATAAAACAAAAAGATTTTTCATAAATTTGGTTTTATGTTCAACACAAATAAGTCAATTGTAATGACTGTACAGAGTCTCATTGTAAATTAAACCTAAGCTCGTCGACTGTAAACCAATTCAGATATATCCCATTACTGTATTAGCATGACGAATAAACTTGTTCGAACAGATAAATATTAATTACTAGTGAGGACATGATTTGTATTGAATTAAGGGAATTGCAAAGATTAGTCAAACATTAAAAGATTTCATTAGTGATAAAATCAACAAAAGTCTCTTAATAGATGCCAACTTAAAGGTTTAAATGTGCTACAATTACTGTGATAATTAAAGATACTCACTCTTATTCTTGGCATGTAAGCGGAAGCATATAATTAAAGTTTTAAATAGAGATGCGACATCTCTCTAATGTTTTATGGTTATCAAGAGAGCATAATCAGAACACAACATAATGAATGAGTATCCATTATTAATTAAGCCAATCTGTTAGTCTAAACGTAAACGTTGCATACTGATTGATCACTGATTAATGACCAATGTCATGTTTGTATAGTCCTTCATTGCTTTATAAGCTGCATTAAATGAATTGCAGTGTATCCATTAGACAACTTAACTAGATATCATGTACACTGTACACTGACATGAGGTGATTGTAGATAGTAAGCAACCATTGAGGAAAATAGCATTAAATTTAAGTCAAGAACAGCTTCTTGAGGACTATCTTCAACTCCTAAACATCGAAGAATAATCTGTACGACTCCTCGGAATAAACTAGACCTAATACCGTATTGCAACTTAATCAACAGAATTTGTTTAGAGCTAAAGTACTAGACAAATATTGTACTGATCACTGTTCAGTGAACAATTAGCGTAGGTATCTAAGTCCTTTTGACTTTCAGTCATTGCTCAAGTGGCTTAGAGTTAAACAGATGTATTGTAATGCTGGATTACTCTGATTCGAACTCTTATCAAGGCTACCCACTAACACAAAACTTAGATTCATTGTCTCCTGTTTACTAATTGTAACCATCGTACATATTTGTTTGTGGAACGATATAAATTTATAATAGAAACTATAAGTTATTCGTATTACAACGAATAATCTCAAGATTCCCTACTGCATTATTTTCTTTATCACAACTGTCCTATATATATCATCACTTTGTAGCTTTACTTATACATTATGTACAATGTGACAGAGATTTAATGAAACCAAATAAATTAATTATCGGTTCATTAATTGAGATGGATTATTGGAGTTTACATCGTCTACCTAATCAATCAACTGTTTGTGATCAATTTATCAATTCATATTATTTGGATGATTTAAATGAGAATACTAGATCAAGTTCTTCATCGTCTAGTTCTCTTGTCACAAATTCTGGATCATCTACATCGTCTGCTTCTGTTCCTATATCTTCATCTTCTTCACCTTCTACTTCATCATTGTCTGGAAACAATCTCTGGGATCGTAATAAACCACCTAATTGGATTAATACAATTGAATTTGATCCTATTGGTTTAACTGGATTAATACAACTACCGAAACAAGATAAATCTAATTTATTTGATTATAATCAACGTTTAAAAACTCTATTACGTACACGACAACCAACATTATTCACATTTACAAGTCCATTATATCCGGATAATTATCCACCAAATACTGATTGTATTAAAGTTATTAAAGGTGAGTGTGAATATAATTAATGTTCGAAATGATAAAAATCTTTAACTCAGATAGATTCTTTTAACAGTGTAGTACTGTATAAGGTAAATAATGTAATTGTGAATCATTGAATGTCATTGTGAACACTATCATTAGATTTATATCAGGTAAAATTGATCTTTTTAAAATTATTCCACGTGAGTTTGGCTAGATTGTTCTGTTAAATCTATTCGTTACTAGGTGTTTTTATATGCCTATGTGTATCAGTCAAGTTCAAATATACGTACAGATATACAGACTAGCAAGTAAACGACACTTGTTATTTACTTATAAGATTGTACCCTGGAAGGTTCAAACATTGAGAGGATTATTAGAACATGTTAAGATTCTGGATCTTAATGATTTTAAGAATGCCTTTGAATTTCTAGCAACTTGAAATTTAGGTCGGTCTAGAGTTATAAGCTATGTTAGTTTAGTCGTGATTTACCAACCATTGCAGTGAAAACTAGCCAATCATATGGTTAGGCTTAAACAAAAAGGTAAGTGTAGAGTCACATGAAGTTATTGAAACCTGTGGAGGCATCTAGTTACAAACAAAAACACTATAAAGTAGCAGACTTAGTGTTTGTGGAAGGAAACAAAATATCATTTCTACCTTCGTTTGTCACTGATAATGTTGTCCAAAACGACAATTGAAATTTTAAAGTCAAGCTATCCACTTAAGAAAAAACAGTGTAACCTGGAGTTTATTTTTAAAAACTTCTGACTTAGCTATATTAATAGTATGAATTATCTAACTACTGAAGTCCATAAAGTTTGCTTTAGCCGCAATTTCACTTCGATTCTAGATGTGTTAGTATTAAATTCGCTACCCAGGCAACGATATGTTAACAGGTTATTATTCGTAATGACAAATTAATTCAATTAAATATACCCAATATGTCATGAAACAGATTCATTCAGACAAGGAATCCTTTTCGTCGAGTTCACTTCCAATACTACAACTCAGTCCGTTTCGTGTCAAATTCCACTATGAATATCAACATTAGGATGCAGCTACATTCAGCCGATGAGTCCGAAATAGGACGAATCGCGCATCCTGGATTCCACTTGCCAGTCACAAATCCAACTTATATAATACTTGTGAATAATTTGCTATATCGAGGCAATCCGCTCAGGATGCACATACAGCAACAGTGACTGACCAGCTTCAGTCTATAACAAATCAACGGGAATATACAAGTTCATCCTGACATATAATATATATATATATATATATATATATATATATAAGTTAAGGTGTAGGTCAGTAAGTAATTCTAAGAATTTGATTACCTGTCATGTAGCATTTCGACTACTCACCTTTAAATGGCCAGCTGGTGATTCAAAGAGGAATTTTGTGAAATATGTGAAATGTCTACCTACTAAGGTGTAGACGGTAGCAGACAGTACGTTTAATTCGAGTTGAAGATATGTGAATGAAAGTCAAAGAACAGAGACAATAATAATTTGATAAAATTAAATTGTGCATTGAGTAAGTAGTTTGTAGAATTCAGTAATATATATGTAGTAGTACAGTGAGTAGAAATTAAAATTTCTGATATTTCACGACTTAGTTTAAACAACTTTAGAGAATAATAACTAAATAACGCTAAAAATTATTATTGATAATATCGTTTGTATCATTACCATAATGACAATATCGAAAGCGAAAAGTGGAGTTAGAAATAGGAGTGAAATATAATAGAGTCTACTTGACGGGACTACGCACCCTCTACTCCACCAGAGATCGAACCCAGGGTGATCCTGATCGCGAGATAACGTTGAACTACTAGATTGATGTCCAACCATAGGATTTCCACCTGAATCAGTATGTAATATGGCATAACATCCACTGATGATAACTATCGCACTCCCAACTTATCTGAACTCTACTAGCCACCGCCTCTCACTTGAACTTCATGAATATGATTAATCTTATCATTAGTAAGCTAATTATTGTATTGTTTAAGTTGTTGTGATTCTGATATGATCAGTCTGTAAAGAATAAGTACAATGAAAACTGAAACTAAACTTCAAAAAACTACGTTAACTAAAATATCGGTTTTATTCTTTTCATACGCGAAACTACTGATTCTTTACTTTTAATTACTTCTCCTAATTTACATCATTGAGTGGATTTATTTAATCAACTGTTGAAAATTTGAAAACTCATCACCAGTCCACACCCACGATATCACGTAGGACTGAACGTGGCTGTTCAGATGTTGAGGTGAATGCCTTACCTTCGGAGTGTAAAGTTAACATCCATTGCTATGCATTTCTTTGTTCCATCTGTTCGTGATGCTGTACAACAATGATTTAATGTCACTGGTGTGTAAGTGATTTACACATGACATGTCTGAACTTTATTGTTTCATATCTGAAGTCCAAATATTGTTAATTCAATTAACCTTTAATAGGTTAGTATTTTAATAATCAATTACTGAAAGTTAAGTACCCATTTTATGGTTTAAAGTGTTTTTATCTCATGCGTGGAAAAGTCTTTGATGTTCATTGACGAAAGATTTTGAAGAAAATTGAAACAGCTGTCCAGTGCTCCCTGGTTTTCATTGGTGCCTTGACAACATCAATCTGTGACATATTCAATCAAAATTGAAATATACTAAAAATTCCCATTATCTGAATCAGAAGCAACACACATATAAGCGAACACTATTGTTTCGTCAATTAGATCATCATCAAGCTCTACTTTAATACACAGAAACATTCATACACAAATATGAAAATTATTAAACCAATGAAGGTAATTTATGGGAATCAACAATTAAAATGAAACAAATAGATTACATAACTATTAGTATTAGGTGAAAGGTGTAATTTGGTAATAGTAATGATAAGCAGATTAATAGTAACAACAACATGAATACATAAGAGCAATTAATATCTATATGTAGGCGAAAATGGTATGAAATTAGACTTTCTAAGACAATAACAATCATGACAATAGCTCAGAAGTAGGTGTGAAAATAATATGGTCAATTAAATAGAGAGTGGAGAAGAGGTATGTAAGGGAAATAGAGTACGAACAAAGAAACAGTAAAGGGTGTAAAAATTGTGTAAGTCGTTTATTAAGTTTTGTGAGGCCATGGAAGTGTTAGGGGTGTTACACATTTTTATTGAACACATAGACTAGAGTCGTTAACTCTAATCGATTTGGCTTCAGTGATGTGTAGGAGACGAGCATGAATCCTCTCCGGAAATTGTGATGGTATGCGGCATACTATTTTGAACGCTTTGGTTCTATCTAATGAATGCCCAGTGTCTATCAAGTGTGACAAAATGGAACTGCGTATCGATTTCATCGACTCTTTTCCAAACCACAATGGTAGGTGCTCGTTAATCCATTGGTCAAGTCTTCTGGTAGTACACCTAATATAGCTTTCTCCACAGAAGCAGCTGAATTCATAAATGCATATGTAAGTGGCAAAACCAAGTTACTTATCCCTCAGTCGAGTAATTGTCACAGGTCAGCTAGTGAATGATAAACATAAATTAGATGGATTGAAAGCTCTTTTTACAGCTCTAACTAGTCTTTGTCTACTGCTTCATGATCTTCACAGTAACGGGGAGGGCAGGCTGAATTGTGAAATTCACAAATCTCCATAAATTTTACGAACAACTAACTTCTATTTGATGATTCGTTTACGGTATCATTTCTTTATTTATTGATGCAATCGATTCTTTTCATTTTTAATTTTTCCTATACTGTCCTACATCCTTTTAATTTTCCCATCACTTTATTTTATTGTCGATTTTTCCTGAAAAAAACAAGTTTTCAAACATTTTCTTTCTCACTTTTCTGTTGTGTACTTTATCGCTATACGTATAGCTCATTATATTTCCATAACACATAGAATTACACATGTAAGCAAAAAGTACTTGAATATTAATCATGATATAATAATGTGGAGCGGTATTCAAGCTCTCTTCTCTATGTTGATTTGATATGACAAATTGGTGTGAATTAGATAAACAGGGATCACCAGGTAACACTAAATAGCCATCTAGTCCTAGTATGAGCCTCTACAGCAGTGTACATCTACGATCAAACCCACAACCTTCTGGTACCATCGCAGATGCTTTACCATCAGACTACTGAGTCAGCTTCGAGCGGATCATATTTCTAATTCAGTCAATTCGGAATATATTTACGCAACCTCATCCATTATCATCTGTGGGTAGTTACCTCACATCCAACATAGTTAAATTCCACTTGTCACATGTCAGTCGAACTCCAGGAATTACCTTGAGAAGTTAGTCACTAGTAAGCTGATATATAATAATTGTAATCGAGCACCATACAAGGACGAAGCATCTATCAAGTGCTTCCTGATGGTTAATGATTGTCTAACTAGGATAAATCTGTGATATCAACTTATCATTCAATAATCTCCACAACACTTGATCAAAATACTTCTTTATGTTGAAGAAGATGATGCTTAATCTATTGTGAAACAATTTTGTTTCACTTTCATTTTTTGTTTATTGTTACTAACTATCGATAGCGCTTGATAAATATCTAATTTAATCGATTAAAGTAAAAAAGAAAAGAATCTAGAATCAGAACTAAATTATCGGTTTAATTTAATACTCAATGAGTTTCGTTTTGAACTTTAATATAAGAATACTCTTAAAATCATTTATCGAATTCTATCTAATCTACGGTATGGTTTATACATATGCTTTTATATACAACGGAAGTCATTGGCTTCCACCATCTAAAACCGGACCTATGTGTGTGTAAACCTGTACAACCACTCACTGCACTTATTGCACTCAATTCTATTATTATTATCGTTATCGTTATCGTTATCATCATCATCATCATCATCATCATCATCGGTGGTAGGATTCTTACTTCAATCAATTTGCAATACAGAGCTACAACTATTAATCAATACCGAAAACTATCGTACCCCTGTTATATCTCTACCAGTCATGATATCTCACTAGAGTTTCTGTAGGAACCTGAAGTAGGTAACTACTGCTAGTTAAGTTAATGTGGTTTATGAAGTTTAGTTTTGATTTGTTATTTTCAGTTGTCTTGGTTTGGTGCTACTGAAAATGAATAACAAATCTAGCCCAATCTTCATGAAATTACTTCAATTAAACAATAAATATTTATTGGTGTTTTTTTGTTTCTGGGAATAATCCCTAAAATTCAACTCTAATATTTCCCTATTGGTTAATTTAGGGTGAATATAAAATACCTTAATCACATTCAACAATTCATCGGAATAGTAGAATTTAACTAGATACTAGTAGTGTTGCAAACAAGAAAAAATGATCATAATTCATATTTCAATTAACTTAACCCCCCACCCCACCCCCCTCTCCACCCAAAATATTAATTTCTTTATTCTACTTATTTCAAATTAAGTAGATATGTTGATTTATTCCAATATTTCATGTTGGTGATGCATTAAAGATATTTAAAGATAATGAGTATATATTAAGGAACAAGCAATGGATGCATTACAATATATGAGATCATCACATAAATATGAACGTTTCACTAAAGTCTATATTGGCTAATATATAACATTATGCTTCTAACGAAGAGGGTGGTAATATCTGTTTATCCAATGGAGACATGCAAATACTACTATAACTACTATTACTACTACTACTACTACTGATAATTCTACCACTTACTTATGAATCCGATTACATCTTAGCATCTGAAACATCAATTCCAAGTTGAAAGCAAAATTTAACGCTATGCGTAGATATCAAACATATACTTTGCAATAGGACTTGCATTATGACTCATGAATTCTTATTCCAATCCCACCTAACTACTTTGAAAATAGACGAATGCAAAATGTTGGCTCTCTACATCAATCAACGATAACATCGGAAAATAAGCGGTTATTTACACATTTTCTAAGATACTCTTAGGACTTAATCATTCATGATAGCTGTTTGATAGAGACACTTATTGAGGATTTACTGTCCTACAAATTTATGCCAAGGTTTCTGAAAATTTTAAATTTTCCAACACCTTTAAACCATCGTATAGGCAAAAGTATGGAAAAGAAGTTCTCTTGATAAATTTTGATAATGCGATAGGAAGACAAGGTACATCAGAGCTGTGATGCACATTTTGCACAATACATTCTCAATAATTTGATCATACATTACCTTATTAAGACACATATACGAAAAATAAAGGTCAAACTAGACAGATTAAAAGATAAGAAAACAAATACAATATGAAAAACGACGTGAATCACACTTACTTACACCCGTTACTCCTCACAAAAAGGCGTTAGCCGCTCACCAGTATTCTCCATTCAATTCTGTTCTAAGCAATCCTTTCAAGATGTTTCCAGTTGTTATTCTTTTAATATCTGCTTCCAATTCTCTACACAGTGTGTTCTTTGACTTTCCTCTATTCCGTTTCCCAACAGGACTCCATGTTAATGCTTGTCTCAAGATGGAGTCTAATGATTCCCACAATGTATGTTCTATCCACTTCCAGCGTCTTTTCCTAATTTCCTCTTCGGCTTGAAGTTGATTTGTTTTCTCCCATAGTAGGCCGTTACTGATGGTTTCCGACCAACGGTCATTCAGTATCTTCAGTAAGCAATTGTTTATATATACTTGTACTCTTCTGACGAGGTTTGCAGTAATTCTCCAAGTTTCAGCTCCATACAGAAGGACTGTCTTCACGTTCGAATTGAAGAATCTGACTTTGAGGTTGGTTGATAGTTATTTTGAGTCCCATATGTTCTTTAACTGTAGGAATGCTGCCCTTGCTTAGCTAATCCTTTCCTTTACATCTGTATCGGATCCTCTTTGTTCATCGATGATGCTTCTCAGGTACATGAAGGTATCCATTTTTCCAGAGTTTCTCCATCAAGTTCAATTGGGTTGGTGCTTTCTATGTTATATTTGAGGACCTTACTTTTTCCCTTATATATATTCAGGTCTACTGATGCTGAGGTTGCTAATACGTTAGTTGTCTTCACTTGCATTTGTTGGTGTATGAGTACAAATTGCTTTTGAACACATAAGGCTGGAGGAAAGTGAACTTTTCTACATGACCAAAACAAATCTATAGTTTTTTAGCCTGTCTTAACTAAATTTTTAGCAATAAAGTATGTTAGTTATTAGGGTGAACTTGTATCTTCCCGTTGATTTGTCATGAACTGAGGCTGGTCAGTCTCTGTTTCTGTACGTACATCCTGAGCGGATTACCTCGATATAGCGATTATTCACAAGTATTATATAAGTTGGGTTGTGACTGGCAAGCGGAATCCAGTGGAATCTACTGTGAAAATAAACATTGGGATGCAGGTACATCCAGCCGACGAGTCCTAAATAGGACGAAACGTGCGTCCTGGATTTTATTTGCCAGTCACAATCCAACTTAAAGAATGTTAGTTGTTTATCTTGTACTCATACTTTGTCTATAGAGGTCATTTGTCGCTGACGCCATTTAAGCATATGTTCAGCTACCAGTACACGCATATCCCTATGTATGTATGTCTACACATACATGTAATTGATTGACACAGTGTAACGTGACGCATTCTTCGGCATGCTGTTTAAGTATATTATGAATTAAAGACATAGACTTTTCAATTATAATGGCAGCTGATTTAAGTATTCATCTGAATACTGGTCTATTTGAATCATCTCTGAATAGTAAGGTAATATAGACTTATTTCTTAAGTGTTAGAAATATAGCAAGACTCACCATACTTTCCATTGGTTTTTTTATATATGGATCTTCTAACCCGTCAGATTATTTGGCTATACATCACATAGGTCTCATAAACTTCGTCTTCTTATCACAGTTAGAATTTCTCATGATGTAAATTATAACAATACATATAAGCGAATATTATTGTTTTCAAATCGATCTTCATCATGCTTTACTCTAATATACATATTTTAGTCGACCAGCGGTGTCCACTTAAACGAAAGATAGATTACCTGAATTTGTCTCTTCTGTGTGTATATACGAATTCAGATGCATGTGTTACAAATGTAGCAAAAGGCATACAACTATAAAACTTAGCTAATGAATGAATTAATATCACCCAGCTTCGTTTGGTAAGAGACAAACATAAAGTATACGTAGCTCATCTTTATCTCATTTGGTAGATAGCGGTCATTTTCTAGAGAAACGAAGTTATTTAAAGTAATATACCATACGCCTACAAAAGAGGGGTTACGTATTTGTTTATTATGCAATTCGGACAAACAACCTTAGTCTTTGTGTTCAAACCCTATCACTTTATTGATTAAATATGATTCAAGAAATATTTTCATGAACTCGACACATCTTTTACATGATGTTTACTACGTTTTAATTATTTTTTTTCATCACCTCTTTCGTCTATTATCATTGCTACCTAAATGACTGTGACTGTCTATTCACATGTTACCTAATAAACAATTTTGATTTTTCGACGATCATTGTTTTAGTTGACTGGATTCGTCACAGACTAATACTGACAGGGTATCACTGAAAACCAGGAAGTGATGGATAGCTGTTTTGTTCTAGTGTAGGACTTTTTCTTGGTGGTGTACACCTTTGATTCTTTCAGGGAAATCGAACCGTCGGGTTGGCGGACGCCATTTATCAGCTTATTCTCTCCAGTCTTGATCTACTTCCTGTTGTGAAATATTTATTCCAGTTATTTTTTTATACTTATTATTATTACTAACACATTTATCCTCTAACAACTAATGTAGACTTTCCACTGATCATGATCAATAGTTATGCAATTTGTCTACCATATTGTCAGAATTGATTCATTAACTGTCTTGAATGACTTAAAAATCTTCATATTTGAATATAAGTATTACTGTGCATACAAGAGTAAAAAGCTTGATGAAGATCTAATTGATAACAATATTTTACTCTTAAATGTGTTATTCTAATTGGATTATTAGCATGTTCTTTTCTGAATTAACAGCTCCACAAGAAGATCAACAAATAATTCTTGATTTTCGTGGTCCATTTGAATTTGAACCATCAGCTGATTGTATTAATGATTATTTAGAAGTACGAGATGGTGAATATGGTTTCTCACCATTAATTGGTCGATTTTGTTCAGATAATCGTCAATTGCATTCAATTAAATCAACTGGTCGATGGTTACGATTACGGTATCATTCAGATTTCAGTATTGAAAAAGCTGGATTTCAAGCTGTTTATTATTTTAGTAAATTAAGGAGTAAGTTAAATTATTTGAAGTGTATAGATTTGTATCAACTTATTGGTGTCTATAAACGATATAAAACTTTCCCTCTGTTAACAAATCGTACCATCGCCATTACGTTTTTATTACTCTGGAGTAGCTCATGACAACAGTACAGTTTTTCTTACTTTGGTGGGAAGAGAGGGGGCGATAGTTGATGCGGGTTTTTAAACCGTCCATAAAAAATAACCATTGTAGTCGGTCAGAAACGATTTAGGAAATCCGTAAGTAACCAGAAATTCCTTATCATATCATTTATGTCTGATGCCAGATTGTATAAAATTCTAAAGGAAAAGTCAGGTGTAACAACTCAGGAAAACTTACATCACCATACATATCATATTCTAAGTTACAAAAAATAGAGTATGCACACAACTCAAATCAACCCTATACCTAAACCCAAACCACTAACCTAAACTAACAGTAAATCTAGCTTAACCCTTTCTCTAACCTCAACCCTAGCATAATCATAACCTTGAACGCCAACTAGAATTAAATGTAAGGTTTATAATAGGCTATATGAGTTCATATGAAAGATTTAAAAATACAGATGGTATACAACTAAATGGATTTTCTTAGATCTGCTTACTATTTAACTCACAGACAAGGGGTTTGATCTACTGAATAAACTTTATCTTACCAGCAGTATCCTAGTGATCTTATAATATTCTCATTCAATGAGAATTAACTAAATAACTACCTTTTAATCAAAGTTTAATGAGTTTGACTTGTATTGTATACTTCGACACCGAGATACATGTTTATTCTGTCAAATGAGTCCTGTATGGCATTGTTAATTGTTAATTCATGCTCTTTAAGAAGTATCAGAAATCCTGATATGCATGTTTATTAAATTTCAAAATCTTGATAGTTACCTATATGAGATGCTATCATCATCGTATAATGTGAAATGACAAGACATATATGGGTGGGGGGGGGCAATATTGTTTGTAAGTACTAACTTCAAGATAGTCATGAGAATGTTTGAGTTGATTATGACTAAGTACTGTCTACTCATAGATCCTACTTGTTGATACTATCTCCTAAATGAACAAATATCAGGAGATAGAATAATTGGTTAGACAAAAACATAAATCGTTTTGTATAACAAAATTATAAACACGTATACGCAGAGTAATCTTGTGAATTACTCACGAACCTATAATTGGAAGGCGTAATTATCAGTCGTATTTGTTGTTTTCTATATCACTATGATTAGGTTGAATCAATTGACTTAAGTGATATTTTTAACAGACTATACCTTTTACCTGTTAGATACCAAACCGTTAAAGAAACAGTTATTATAGTTTAATATTAGCTTGTTCTTATAGTATACATCGCAACAAGACTTTAATCAAATGGTTCATGTGAATTATAAATCACTATATAGTTGTTTTGTTCAAGTATACAACTTTTCAGATACGCTGGAAATATCTTTAACAAGTTTTGTAATGCATATTTCGGAAATAATTCTCTAGTGCTTGTCAGTGTACAATAGGTGTCTGATTTTAATTCGCTATGAGAATTCAACAGTCTTCTAATTACTCCTAATATTAATTTGATCCATTTGAATAACCATGTGTACATCCTACTTCATTACTTTAATCATTCTTTTATTAATTTACAGATAAAGATGAACCGTTACCACAAAAACGTAAGTAGATGATTTTCTCTCCCCCTCCCCTCTTCTAATTGGCTAAATATCATGGATAATTTGTTACTGATAACTATCTGTAAATAGTTGATTGTACCAAATTTAGTTCCAGATAGGTTTACACAAATAATTAAATGCTTATTCATAACATCTATGATTGTAGATTAGTAACTCCTTTTAAAATATGTTAACTAAGTCAGTTTTGTTAAAATTGGTGATATTGTAACACACGTAAGACGAAATTGTCGTACAGCTTTCCGATGATCTACTAAATCTTCTTTCCTAGAACCTTTGAATAAGTGCATCTGTTGTCATACCTGTCTTGAATATGATTTCATTAACGAATTATGTCTGATAAAATTAAGTCTGTACTTACAAGTCTTTATTAATATGTTGTTTGTTAAAAATTGATATCAATCAGCCTACTTAACGGTGCTGATAGTAAGGCGTACGCTATGTATCCAGAGAGTCGTTATTTCGATTCTCTTGTGGGTTTGAGAAAACTTACTGCCGAGGAGTCCCATACTAGGACGAAACATATATCTGTTAGCGTTCTCTGGATTTCAACAGAATCTACTTGAGATCAATCTCTGACAAATATAACAAACAAATAAAATGTAAATCTCTACAAAACCGTCTTTATTAGCTATTTGCATTTTACCAACAATCAACTTACTGAAGAATTTATGAAGACCTATGACGATCATCTATAACACGTTCTGACTTTTAAGGAAACTAAATGAAATCCGATTACTATAACATTCATACATTAACTATATTACGTAATATAATGAGACGTCACGTGACTGACAAGACTGATTATACACATCTGTTGGTGGATATGAATAGCTTCTTAAAAACAGCCTAAAACTATATATATATATATGGGTTCACATCCTAAAATAAACATTGGTCCCTTAAATATTTTAGGTAGATATTGGTGACTAGTAAGAAATATAAGTTAAATAAAGTTTTATGTAGATTATCTACAATCATTCAACATCAACGCATAATGCACATAATGTCAAGTTACTAAGATTAGTAGCTACATAACAACTTTATGAATAGAATTCAATCATTACGTCGGATATTTGATAGACATGACAGTGGTCATTATCCAATAAGTCTAAATGTTTCTATTCAGCTCTAGGTGAGCTCACAGAAAAGTTGTAATAATGTGTGTTACCAATGAAGTCAATATATGTCCATTGATCAACTGTATTCAATGTTTATTTGCTTTTAATTTATCTAAACATCTGTTTTAGATATAAAAAATAGACACAATTGTATTCTGTTTAGATTGCTTTACTGATTGATATGATAATCTTATTAAACAGCCTAACAGCGAAGAAATAGATGCACTTTTCGGGAGTTAAGACAATATTCCTATATGTACGTTCAAAAGAACACCATCTAATTTACCTGTCTATGAATTAATTCTAAAAGTTCACTTCGTTATTTTTAAGAGATCCACTTAATACAGTTGACACTGCTTGTTGCCGTTCACTACTGGTTCGAATGTAAATCACCTTCTTTTGATACACACGTCTTCATTTAGATGATATACGCTATTTTTAATAAGTATGGATTGGCGTTTTCAATGGAATTCAAAATACACACTTGTTATTACATAATTTGGAACTATCGTCAATATCTAGACAACCTTCTTAAGATATTCACATCTTAAATACAATCTAATAGTCAAAAATTTACATGAAAGTTCTAGAGTGTGTTCAATCATGTTCACTGTTGGCCAATTACCAACTAGTCGTATTATGTTACAAACTGATCAAATTTATAAAAATAAAACACTTGTTTAACGCTCCTTGCAAAGCTTGAATATCTTCACTATGATCCCTGATTAAGTCATAGATTAGTACTACTGGAAAAATTCCATATTAGAATAAAACAACTAATTTCTACTTTCCAGTGATCATCTACCTAAAGTTAGTCCTTAATGTAAAACTACATAACCAAGAAAATTTCGTTCCTATATATTTAATCCCTTACAAACTACTTTTATAAATCAAGCAATCAATCAATGCCTTTTACCCCAAGTGGAGCATAAACCGCCTACCAGCATTCTCCAACCAACTCTATCATGGGCTTTCCTTTCTAGCTCTTCCCAAGTGCTATCCATTCTCTTCATGTCTGTCTTCAATTCCCGAAGCAATGTGTTCCTGGGTCTTCCTCTTTTAATTTGACCTTTAGGATTCCAAGTTAGTGCTTGTCTTGTAACACAGTTTGATGGTTTCTTCAATGTGTGTCAAATCCACCTGTAGCGTCTTTTCCTAATTTCTTCCTCGGCCGGAAGTTGGTTAAATCACTGCCACAGAAGGTTGTTGTTGATGGTATCTGGCCAACGAATCCAAAGAATAAACTACTTATATAAGTAATTAATTAATATATGAATTCATTTCAATCACTGTTTTCTATTGTATTTGTTTATTTTTTCTTTCTATTCATAAACTATCAATAGCAATCATTACAACTACAATAATTGTCGATGATGAAATAATATTTGATAAACAATATTTAATCAATTTATGGGATGAGTATACAGAATCAATTGTCAAGAAGAAATCTCATCCAATTGATCGATCAGTTGAATTCATTATTGATTTTAGAACAAATCAAAGTGATTTGGTGAGAAAATTATATCATTAATAGATTTGAAGTGATTTTGTAGTGAAATGTATTAAGTTTAGTTGTTTGTATTTGTCACAACTTGTTGTTGGTTGGATACCATTGAAAACTAAGGAGTATAGGAGAGCTGTTTAGTCCTAGTTCGAGACTCAGCATCAGTGCATACCCTTAATTCCACCCGGAAATCTAACTCAAAATCTTTAGGTATCATAGTAAAAACTCAACACTCCACTTCATTAGGCCAGCATGCAATAACAGAATCCACACTTTCAATAATTTGTGAATAAGCGTGACGATCATCCATCCATCACAGGTTTATCGGTATGTATTTTTATCGGTACTACGATGAATGAGAATTACAATCATTCACGTCTGTTTGAGCCATACTTTAAAGTCTACGATATACGCTATATGTTGAATACCCAGACTCAATATTTATATTAGAATGGTAGAATGTATTGCATTGTATTTATATGATGTTTTAAGTAATGCATTTTTACTACTGTTTGCAGCAACATAGTAACTGGAAATGTATCAATAGTACTGGAGTTATATTTAATATAATATAGGCACTCTCATATAGATACACTCAAATATAATGCATTAAAACCTTGGTAGTACTTTAATAGAAATGAAGTGAGCATAAAGACTTCATATAGTAATATACTACAATTAGCTCGACTAATAACTGGATTAAAATAGGACAATACTGAATGAGATTGTTAGGAAATAACACTAAGCTATTAATTTAATGGGAATAATCACAACGTCGAAATGAACAGTAAGAGGTCATTGAATTTGTAAGAATATAGCCAAACAATGATCAAGAAATAATTGCAAATTAGCCAATTAAATAACTATTAATTGTCATAGTTCCAATGAGATGGTAATTTTTGTGGAGATTGGTTATTTAGTTGATTGTATATGTCATAGATTGATGTTAGCAGAGTACCATTGATGATCGTCGTGCTATATATCACAAATTAATAGAAATGGGAATTATATCATTGGATCCCGAACCAGAGCTGTAAATGGTTAGGCGTTTGCTGTTAACTTCAAACCCTTGGTCCAGAATCTGTGGTGCGTACTGATGAGGAGTTCCACACTAGAACAAAACAGCTGTTCAGTGATCCATGGTTTTCAATGGTACCACGTCAACATCAATCTGTGACATGTTCAAGGAATTAATTATCACATAATCATTTATCCTGAAACGTATACCACAGAAGTCAGGACTTGTAAAATCACCAGTGTCATTGTAAATAATGGTCCAGGTTATTCGACATATTGTTATGCTATTCAAATACACAACATTGGATATCCTCCACGCTACTACGTAATTAGAATATTATTGAAATCTACCTTAGCTAGAATTAAGACCTTCCTGAATCGATACAATTAAATAGCTTAACAACATGTTGGATAACCAAAGCTGCATATATTTAGTCGAAAGTTGTTTAACATACCTGGTTTGAAAGATGGTTTATAGTATTTTTCTACTTCACTTTCAAGATTTTTCTTATGGTAATCCGAATAACAGATGACAACTAGACTAATGATGATACATCAGTTAGATTAATTCATCTGTGCATTACATTCAACTTCGTTAAAAGATTTATAACTATCTAGAGAACATTGATTCTATTATGTCTCCAAATGGAACAAATGAGTCGATTCTAATTGATTTAGTGCGGTTCGCGATACGATACTGCTAATAGATTTAGAGTAGCCAGATGATATATTTGATTCTCTTGATAGTTGATACAGCTAGTGCGAAACATTATCTCTGATACTTGTACTTCAATCGGATACCATTGTGAAAAGACCAATTGGGCAAGTAATGACTTATTTGGTGAAAACAGAGTATGTCATACAATATTACATATCTTACTTCCAAGCATCAATTTGCACATCCTCCGTGTTCTCTGGACTGTGTCGTTTATTAGCTTGCTTCTCTTGGTTGTTCTCGGTTCTTCTCGGTATTTTAATCATGCTTTACTTTTCTGCAACCTCGCAACTCGCCTTGTATGCTGTTTACTGATTCTTCCTAATTCCCTTTGACGTTCTGCTACCTACTACTTATTGATGACCTTATAAGTAGTATCCACCACACCATGACTTGTACCTTCCCAACCCACAGCTATTCCAAAATACTAAACATGTTGGAAGATTGTATTGTAAAGACGAGATAAGCGAAGTACATTTATATGAATAGATTCAGTTTTATATCAATTAGATTAAGGTGATTATTCATCAAAGCGGTATACGAAATGGAACATTTTATATATACAGTTGAATGTCATGGCAACTACTCTGAGGTATGACTCATACTGCATTAAATTAATATGATGCAAGTTTACAAATCAAGCTAACAAAAAATCACTACAACTCCTTTCACATGATTTACTGAACAATTTTGTGGATATTAAATTACACCCCCCCCACCTTGAAATAACTATCTTGAGATCATTTCTTACTGTTACATGTATGAAGACAATCGACAGGAAGCGAAAGACCCAGGTTTTGTGTCGATAAACTTTTTTTTTCAGGATGAAGTAAGAGAACAAACCTTAGAGATCCTTAAACTCACAGCGTATAAATAAACGGGCCAGTCATCATTATCATCAACCGATAAGAGGGTACTACATGTAAATCAAATAGAATATAATAATGTTGTAGTGGAAACACAAATTTTGCATGATCAATCAATTTATTAAAGTTCACTATTGATTTTTCAGTTCGGTAATAGCAAGAACAAAGATATGTAAATCCCTTCATATCGCTACATCATATCTATCCTCTGAAACACTTAACAGTACCTGAATAATATTTAAAATGTCCTTAAGTTGATTCAAGTTGTAAATTAACGTTAATGTTAAGATCAGTGCTTAGATACATTCTTCTTCAGAATTTTCAACCTTAAGAAAACTATTCACATGTGTAATAATAACTAATCACTGATTATGTAATTTCGGGTTTCCTAGGTTGACGGTGATTCACTGTGAAGTAAATATTTCATTAACAGCATCTACAATTTGCATGACTCCCTCTAAAATAGGTTGCGAACTTGTATAGATTCAGTTCTATAGCCATAAATAACACATCTTACCTAATCATAATAACCAACCTCCTATTTGTCTGAAATACTTCCAGTTTAATCATGTAATAAAAATTACTACTAAGTAACTAATTAGTAGTTTATTCTTCACAACTATAATACATATAATACATTGTTCATTTCTTTCTATTTTATTAAGATTCTAATGACTCATCTTAAATTTGTGAAATTTCAAGTAATTGATTCAGAATGTAAAAGTAATCTGATTGAAATCTACGATGAATTCTTCTTATCTAATGAAGATACTATTTTACCAATTCCATCAGTTCTATTGAAACGAAGTAAAGGAAAAATATCGATCAATGAGAAATTTACACCTAGAGTAATTCAAGCATGTAATCGACCGAGTCTAGAACCAGTTATACATAAATTAGGTCGTGGTGTAATACGTATTCTTATATCACCTGAATTACACTCCACTGAATCTATGGAATATACACTTACTAATACAACGAATCTAATAACAATATTACCTGAGATAAAAATTATTGCTACAGTACTTAAAAAAGGTGAGAATAGTATTTTGCATACACATTTAAAACTTAATGAGTACTTCTTATAACATTTTCGGTGTATTCTTTGCATACTGTCATCATTCAATAGTATTAATCCAATTTATGATGTATTGTAAAACTAAACAAACTGATTATTTGAGTTGGATTGTGACTAGCAAGCGGAATCCAGGAAGCACGTCTCGTCGTATTCGAGGCTCAGCATTTGGATGTACCTGCTTCCCAATGTTGATGTCCACACTGGGACTCGAACTCACTCTGTGACTAAATAACGGGAAGATCCAAATACATTCTAACTACAAACGATCTGATATTCTATTGGTCTGTATTTATCACTTCATATCTAGATGTAATCAGAATGTAGACATGAATTATGTATATCGTCTATCAGTTAGCTATAAGTATTGTGTAGAGGATCACAGAAACCGGCATTTGCTTAATAAATTTAATTTGACTCACTGATTCAACAACTGATGATATAAGTAATCACTGTTTGTTACTGAGTCAGCAATAGTGTCATTTGAATAGATTCTACACTGGCAATGACCTGGAAAATTACAAACTGTTTTAGAGCTACATGGTATGCAAAGGAGATAAATATGAGAGGGACATTATAAATCTATGAACTAATCATCTAGGTAAATCGTCGTCTGTGTGTGGGGAAGTCATTCAGCCTAATAATACCCATGAAGATAAATATAATGATGCGGGGTTTATTGAGAAATGAAACATCTATCTATTTCTTTACTCTATCCATAGAGTGTTGATTAAGAAAGATCGAAGCAGGCTTTAGTGACGGAATCGAACTGCAAAATACGAAAACGAATTATAATGACTTATGACTTCTTATCATGTTAACACACAGTTGATCATTGAAGCAATAGTCTTTGTGATACGCCGGGAACCTAACGAAGATTGAGTATCTTCGAGATTTGTGCTTTAGAACATTATTTCAATTATTATAACTGTGGACAGTGTAAACATTTTATTTCCATGACTGTTACGCCCTCCGTTCCCGATCCAGCCGCTTAGTATATTTACTCTTAGTATATTGTTTATTACTATGAACTACGTTTTCTTAATTGTGTACAAACTGTACCCATTCACTGCCACTCTTTCCTTTGTTCTATATCAATGTTAGATTTGTGACTGGTTTACCGAGTGGTCTGGTTTTATGTATATATAAAAGCACGATTAAAATACAGTACGTTCTCACTTCTCAGCTCTCTCCGTTTTCCGGTTTCCGATTCTGATTCTTCTATTGTCGACCTGGGGGGGTGAGTGGGCTTAGGTCAGTTGCGCATTATCAACTAGGCACACTCCATTGGTGTTCGCGTCTACCAACCAAAACCCTCCCTTTCTTCAAGTCATAACACTTTGAAACGTAAATTTCAACTTAAGGGATATTCGTGGCCAGGTTTCGTTAGATTCTAACCCATTAGGCCTGGTCAAACTTTCAAGATAAATAACGTGATCAACGAGCTCAATTACCTCACTCCTTATATTTGGTTCATGTATTGATGCCGATCAGTTCTAAAGCAACAATTTGCATTTAGAAAGGGTGAGGTGACAAATACATTTAACCATACTTGGATTCTTGCTCAAAGCTATCAAAATATTCTACATTTTATCGACGCCGCTATCAACCAGTACTATGTCATCTGAGTATTCTAAGTCAATGTACAGTTGTAATATGTTGTTCCACGTGACTATTGACGACGATTACAGTAATCGTGGTCACTGGTCACAGTACTTGGATTGAGATTCATTGATTTCATGAACTGATATCTTATTTTTCCAACCTTCAGCTTATTTCCAACTAAATTTGATGTTAGGTAGTATGCAGTGACCAGGTATATGCTGGAAATATGAAGATTACCTGAGCTAATAAAAATTTGTACACTAATCGATCAACTTGTTCCTTACTGAAAATCTTATCTAAGCATTACTCGTGTAACTCACATTACATATGTACTTTACATCCATAACATTAGGCTACACAACGCTGATACATTCATAACATATAACTGGGTATAACTTCAAATGCACCAATAACATATTAAATGAATCAAATCGAATTCTAATTGTTTTCTTTCTACTTTTTTGTTGTTGTTAGCACTTTGTGAAAATGATTGGATACCGTGTATACGACCAACAGATTATACCGCTTATAAAGAATACTTTAATTTAACTATACGATCAAAACAATCTAATAAAGATCTTACTGTTGATAGTAGTTTCATTGATAGTAATAACAAAAATGATAAACAGAATTTAAACCAGATCAATATACAAACACCTACACCATCTTTAGTTATGACAACACTAATGAATACTAAAATAATTACAAATCCTGTTATATTACAACGTCATTCTACATTGCCAAAAATAATTTATTGTTTACCAATGAATTTAATATGTAATGGTGAATTAAATTGTCCACATGGTGAAGATGAAGAAATGTGCCCACGTCCACCAGGTGGTCTAGAAGCATTTGATATGCCTATACATGAACATAATCATATAGATGGTGGGTATTTTTTTTTATTTTATTTTAATATATATCATGAAACTATACAGATTTATTGTTCAGGTAGATACATTTAGTTGTATAGTATACTTTAACCTGTATAGTTTAATTATGAAGTAAATGCTTTCATTTTAGACAGTATCATCAGTAAGAAGTGATCTGTTTAACAATTCGTTATAATGACTGTTCTTATGAATGAATGTTATTGGAGGGTTTTGCCTAACACACTTGTTTATGAATTTCTGTTGACTATCCCCCTCCCCTCTATGTGATTAGAGTATGGACGATTATGGATGAGTATGACCATCTTTCGCACTGGTTGGTAAACAAGATTTATGTTATCAATATTACAACTTGAATTAATCTAACGTTTGTGGGATTCTTTTAAGTTTCGCCGGTTTAGAATTTTGACTTTCAATATTCTCCTCGTAATTTTTCTGCAAAATTTTAGAAAGCTCATCATAAGTATGTGTAATGAATACAGAATTTCGGGTGAAGCAGATGGTTTGTTATCAGTAATAAACAAAGGACTAAACACAAATAATGAATAAACGATAATAATGATGAAAATATATTAACGATTGATTGCATTTTGTGATTTGCTTCATTAGCTGATTATAGCTGGACATCCACTGAAGAACTGGACAGTCGTTTTGTCCTAGTGTAGAACTGATCAACAATCCACATCCACGATTCGCCAGACGTCTGAACTAAGACATTTAGGATTTTTAGTAAATACCTTAACCTTCAGATAACTGAGTTGATACCCGATGAATTTTATACTTTTAACTTCGGTCAATTTATCGTTTGCTCATTATTGACTAAATTCAAGAGAAAATCCATGGAGTTTCAGTGAGAAATTGTGACCACTGGTGACTAGCCTTGTTTAGTATGAATCAGTCAACTACCGATGACATTAATTGGTGGTCGTGTAACATCACAAATTAATTGACCTCACAAATGTGGTCTGAAGGTCAAGAGCTTGTGACGAGGCAATGAAATCATGAGTTCGATTCGTCGGGGGGGGGGGAATGGGTATTGTAGACGCTCACTACTGATAAGTACCATACCACTGGAAAATTGTTAAACACCCTACACAGATTAATCACATATAATCAAAATATATGCACGACTTTCGTTTAGAAGTTTAGTTCTTAAAAACTAATGCTTATATATTTACTTTGCAGACTTGTACTTTCAAACAACTGAGCAAACACTGACAACTGGAAAACCAGACAGTATGTCAACATCTGATGATGATGATGAATTTCATCATCATACACCAATCATCGCTGGCCTCTTAGGATTTTGTGCTATTTGTGGTCTTATCTCAGCTGGAATGACTTTAGTTAATCGATCCAGAAAACAAAAACATCCAAATTTTGGTAGTGTTTGTAATAGTATTCTATTTGAATCTGGAACTTCATTGATTACAGCACTAGATTCATCTGCTTCATTGACTAATTTGAAATCATTACAGATTAATGATTCTAAGTGTGAAAGATTGAATTTTGTTGATAATTCACAACAAAAATCTCAATATAAAGAAATATTCTACACTAATTCAATTGTTACTACTATGCCTACTTCAGTGTCAACGACAACATTGACAACAACAACAACAAATGTAACCGATACATTAAAACAAGAAGACATTAAACCTTTGAAAACTTCATCAAATTGTATACATTTAAATTGTACTAATTTATGTTTATCGAAAACTTTGAATAAACACACAGCACCAATTGATGATGATGATGGTGGTGATGACGATGAAGATGTCGAGAAACAAGAACAAATCGATGAAGTGAATAACATAAGCCACGATCGAAAATCAACAACTAGTGGATTAGCTGAAATATTTGATCGTGCAACAAAACCATTAAGTTATATACATAAATTAGATTCAAGTCCAGCATGGAATCAAGCATCAAATCAAAATACACTTCATCATTTAAGAGAAACACACAATTTAAAGTCAACATATAATCCATATCAACTATATGAATATTCTAAGAATCGTAGTCTTGGAAAATTACCGAATACTTTAGTGATACCTGTTGATAAATTAACAAAATCATTTTATTCACCAACAATGAAACAACAGTCAATACCAAAATCATACTATAAGTCGAAAATTAGTCGATCAGATCCTTTTTCATTAAGAGAACAGTCAAAATTTAAAACAACTGGTAATGATTGTTTATATCAAGATGAACATTTACAATTTGGTAAGTAGATAATTTACATGTTACTTTTTCAACTAAGAATTGATATTACTAATTAGTGTAACATAAGTATATCGTCATATCACAAGTTGATGAAAGTGGGAATCCTATCACTACAAGCCGACCCAGTGGTGAGGAGGGTTAGGAGATCGTCAACATGAAGTCCCTGAGACGGAATATACGGTGTGCACTGCTGAGTAGTTCTATACTATAACGAAACAGCTGTTTAATGCCCCCCCCCTGGTTTCGAATGGTACCTTGCCAACGTCAATTTGTGACAAATCCAATCAACTAAACTTAATACCAATATCTACAAACTATCTCAACTCAATTATATTGTCATTAGTTTACTTACTGCCTATTTACCTCTACAACATTAAGTTTGTTCAATATAAATTAGATGGAGTGGTGCTCTAACTATTGATATGTTGGTTTATATGAAAGGCATCTATAATCAAGGAACTGGAACATACGTATATCTCTAAGTTTCGTAAGCTATTCTTCTCATCCCTATGTTAATACTGAGCTAACTCCTGAGTAGCATACTTAGCCTCTCATCGAAAGATGGATATCTTCCCTACGCCTACGTTAATTAGCAAAACTCAAGCGAGCTTTCTGAATCCGTACCGAGAATTTGTCACACACCGACCTACGAGAGTTGATGAGGTAAAATGGTCAACTCATTCAACTGCTTAACTTCCTATGACCAATCTAGTCGATGACGCAAATCCGTCGGCAAGTAATAGTTTGCATTTACAGGGAGAAAAACGCATCACAAATATGTTTGTGATGTTATTCAATGTGTTTAGAAGACTCTGTGTAATGTCAGCGTCTTCACTAAATAGTACTATGTCGTTTGTTCATTCTTAGTCGATATATGGGCTTCCTGGTAGGTGACCGATTCCTGAGAAGTTAGATGAAGAATGTGTGATTTTCGGGAGAACATTCATAACGGAATTTAATAAAATGAAGATAAGGGGCAACCCTGATGAACACCACTTAAAGCTAACAATTCCCGTGACAATAAGCTATAACTTGACTAATTATGTCTAAGTAGAGCATTTAGCTAAATTAATATTAAATGTAAAATTATTTACAGTAAGTTAGCGGGAGAAGGGGGGCAGTAATAAAACAAAGTGAATGTTCTATTTACGTACACGTAAATGAACATGTGATCAACAGTCCAATGACATCATAAGGCAGACTCCAATTTGCCTTCGAAAGTGTGAAAAATTACTAACATCCCATCAGTGATAACTATTTGAATTTCCAAAATGCTCTTTATGTTCTCATGAAATTATGTAACCCTCTGTTAACATTCCTCATTAGTTAAGAGTTTTATTCTGATCTTATCTAGAATTCTGGAATGAAACTTATTTTTTATGAATCTAAGGTGTCAGTTAAAACGAAGCCTGAAAGTACTTTTAGGCTTTCAAAAATGATTGCAAATATACAAATATTATGTCTTAATGATTTGTTGTAACCAATCGTTATACACAGAAACAATAGCCTTTCCAATTTTGCAACAATACACAAAGGGTGATTAGTTCACTACCCATAAGTTTGCCGTAATAGTACTAGTCTCCAAGCCGAAAAGAATAAGAGAGACAACTGAGCCAATCAAACGTTCCTTTATACACATATAGAATCCGGTCGTACAGCCAACTAATTAGGAAAATAACATCAATACAGAACAAGAGGAACAATGATAAGGAACCAAGATAGCGTGTGCACAATCAATCAGTTATAATTCAATGAATGGAAAACGATACATAAACAGCTAAAAGATTAGATGGGAGGAATATACAAATAATAGAAATAAAGTGCCCACTGTAAAGGCAACCAAATATGTGAAATAATCTACTGGAAAACAACTTAGTAAGTTAGTCATTTATCTTGATCCACCTGATCTATCACTTAATTGCTACTGTTAATTGATTACTTCATATTTTAAGAGAATGTTCTATGCTAATCTTTATTGTAGACAATCTCAGACGAAGTTTCTCAGTTCGTCCGATTAAAAATATTAATAATAGTAGTTCAGCATTTACACCTTATGTTTCATGTGCCTCATTAAAACAAGCCACATTACCAGCTGGACTATTAGAATTCAGTTTAAACGATAAACATGATTTAAAATCTTACTATCAAACACGATATAGCTATGAACAACAGAAACAACAAAATCAGCACACTTCAGATATGAATATATTTTCCATATTGAATACTCAATATCATCATCATCAGCAACAACAACAACAATCTCAGCAGTGGAAACGTGAACAAAAGCGTAAACATTTTAAAGGTAGTGCACCAAAACGAGCGAAACATGAGGATAACTTTACGGTAAGTTGAATGTTTTAATGCTAATTAGCAGAAATGTTGATTTCTGATGATGTTTGCATTCTATGAATAGTGTAGTTGGATTGTGAAGTTTCTGTTGTCTGTTAAAACAATATCGTCAGTGCCTACTTCAAGTAAAATGTAAGAATATTCTAATTATTTAACAAGTATTAAATCAAGTTCTTCTGACAACTTTGCTTCAGTCCTTCAGTTTTGATATGATGCAAAGAAAATTTGGTTGGCTATAGCGAAAGCCAATGAGGTGTGCCTAGTTGGTAAATGTGCGTCTGCTCTATGCCCACTCACACCCAAGCCGAAGATAGAAGAACCAACCAGACAGAAACCGAATCAGAATCGGAAAACCTATTGTATTTCAATCATGCCTTTATATATACACAAAGTCACAAAGGATCTTACATTGATATAGAACAAAGGAAATAGTGGCAGCGAATAGGGATAACTTGTACAAAACTATGTAACTGTAGTTCATAGTAATAAGCAATATACTAAGAGTAAATATACTAAACTGGAGGATCGGGTAAGGGGAACGTAACAGTCATAGAAATAAAATGTTTACACTATCCACAGTTATAATAATTGAAATAATGTTCTAAAGCACTGTTCTCGAAGATAATCAATCTTATTTAGGTGCGCGGCATATCAAGGTTTTATGAGTTCTTTTGTTCACATTACCTTTGTTCAGTTGATTTCTGAACATGTGAATGATAGATCATCGCTGTATGAGTTGATATATCTGTTAATTATTCAATTATCTGAACGTCATGTACCTGGGAAGTTCCTGATATTCGTCAAAATTACCTGACCTAGAAATCTGACATGTACAGTAGATATCTACATGGACTGATGCAACTGTATCTGAATATTATCACGAAATCGACACCAAAAATTAAAAATCAAATCAGCTTACTGTGTATTAAAAACATTTAAAAAATCGTCATAATGATTTCTAGCATAATTCGACATTCTTCCCGCCTATATCCCAACATAATCACTATTTCCCAGCATATGTAGGTCAAAAGAAGCAACAGTACAAGAAGATAAATACAATGATGTCTAAAAAATAAATTGTACCAACTGCGAGAGACATCATATGGGACAAGGTTGGTACTATTTTCACTTACGTATGCAGATGACTACGGAGACAACATGGTCAAAAGTAAACTGAACAAAATCAACATAAATAAAACATCAGATTAGGATAATAAGATGTACAATGACAACCAGTCGGAGATAAGGTCACCATGATGGATTGAGTTAATGTTTATACAATACCCGCTTCTACTTGAAGTAGACACTAATGGTATTGTCTAGTGTGATAATAAAAGCTTCTCAATTAAACAATCTAGCTTAGTAAACTAAATATTACCAATGGTATCCACCTGAGCTAAAAGTCAATATATTACTATTTCATAGCGTTGAAACATGATAAAACTGCAAGGAGCTGAGTCTGGAAACTAGGAATAGTGATCTACTATGGTGATTAAACTGTAGAAGAGAATCTTACGGATAACCAATGCTACATTTTAAGGTGTATTGTCACGATGTAGTAACCAATCATTTGAATCACGTACATTTGATGGCACATTAGTATCAAACGGACTGTTTAAGCATAATACTATTATAACTGACCAATAACTTGTCTTGAAGAAAATATATGATACAATAAACACCTAAAATAGATCAAACTATATCTGAATATAATGAGTTTCATGTTTTATTCACATTGATAGTAGTCATTATCCAATTCATAGAATCGGGCGGTACTAAACATTAACTAATCAACACCTTAATGTATGGACGCAATTTACAATACCATAAGATTGTTATTATCAACAAGTATAACTGCCAAACTGTTATATATGATCGCTCCTTCCTAGTGCCTTCAAATCATTTGAATACAAATCGAATCAAGGCTTAGGTTTCTATTGAGTTTTTGTTTTGCCTACTGGATATTCCGTCCTTTGTCAATCGCCTTACACGACTTTGATTAACATTATAATCCCTGCAATCTTGTCTTTTAACATGATTAATGTTTCTCCCCGACAGCAGATGTCCCACTTATACTTTATAAGTGACATAATCTGCTCATTTAATTTGCTACTTCACATAACCACCATGGTCCGAAATTGTGAAGTCCGACAATCACACTTCTTTATAGAATGGTTTAGTGAACCACGGTCTGACCAAATATACTTGTGCCACTGTGAGATTCTGAGCCATGTCACTCACTGTCTCCAACCATTGGTAATGATACTCACACAGACTCCAACCAAGTAATCTGCATTCATGGACATAGTTGAGTCAGTGACTTGACGGACTGACGCCATGTTTTTGTTTGGATGCCTCACTTTTTTCTATGATGCTCTTAACTCCCCCGCCCACCCTTCACCAGTCAATAACGTGGGTAGTGACAATATGTGGTTCGGCAAACATATTGCATGTATTCTCCAATATCCTCAGTTGATGAATGTCCACAATCTCATCCACTGATTTGCTATATATTTCCCTGGTACTCTGTATCCGACATTAGTATTGCCTACTCCGTAATTCCCTGGTATGGGGGGAACGGTATTTTGAAGATATCTTTGACCAAAGACCTCAAGGTTACCCATGCCTTTCATTTTCACAAGCCATGTCTCGCACACATAAGTTGAAACTGAGATGACTCCTGCACAGCACACTCGACCTTTGGTCGGGAGATGGATATCTCCCCTGCACCACAAGTGACGTTAATTAGCAAAGTCAAGCGAGCTACCTGAATTTGTCAGACACTAAGGCTGACCAAGATAAGTAAAATAGTTAACTCACTCAATTACTGCACTCGCTATGGCCAATCTTGGCGATGACACAAACCAATCCTGAAGCATTTAGAGGAAAAGAAATGCTTCTCAGATATCTTTGTAATGTTACCAAGTGTTCAGAAGGCTCTGCATGTAGTCAGAGACTTCACCGAAGAGGACTACATCGTTTGAATATTCCTAATCAATAAGTGGGACTCCACCAAGGAAGTCAATTCATAAAAAGTTAGATGGAAGCGTAACTTCTAGCAAGATATCTATGAGATGTTATATGTGTGTCCAGCTACTCCTTGCCACTACACACAATGACTAACAAAGTAGGATGGATAAAAGGTAGGGGTGGCCAGACCAAAATGTGACATCAATTCATGAAGTCACTGACTGTTGCTCTGAGCCGTGCCCGTAGATACAGACTACTTTGTTGGGGTCTGCGCGAATGTCGTTACTAGTGGTTGGAAACATTGAGTGACATGCCTCATAATTGGTAACAGTGATTCAAGTCCATTCACCCTTTGTCTTCCGTCAAACCGTGAGCTTTAATTTACTTTATACCATTCTTTCCATAAACTTTTCCTTACTCTAAGGATTATATCTTATGTCCATTCCATGTTTACTAATTATCACTGCTGTTATTACTTCTGCTGTTTTGGTATTCGTTTTGCTCGTCTAATAAGGTGTAGCAACTTGGACCGACGTGCATATATGTCCCGTTCTACGTTGTACATGTCTCATTGACTGACCCCGGCGAATGATAATACTTTCAGTAACTTCAATGTGATCTCGGATCGACTGTATATTTATCTCCAGTTGAAATGGTCGAGTTATCTGCTAGGTACGGATTTGCGCTGATATACTGAGTCAGTGAGATTTATTCTTATGACACTGAAAAAACCCAGATTGGTTGACAGTCATTATTCAAAATCCCCAAATTAAGAAAAAGAAAAGGTAGTCAATCGCCTTCTATAGTTATTCCTTTAATGAGTTGAGCTAAAAAATCATATGAACTATGTAAAGGAATGACATTTAGGACAAGTAATAAAATACATCATGTGCAAGACCAAGTAACAAGTAGTGCAAAAACTTGGTGATAAGTTTTTGAGTGAATTACAGTACTTCCAGGACGGACAGACGTATAATAATAATTGCTAGGTCGATTAGAAGCCCATAACTAGGGGTGGGGGCGTGGAAATTTCTTAAACTCAATGTTTAATAAATAAAGTTTTGAAACAAATCTTAATCTTTCACGAAATAGCTTTTAGAGTTTGTCATTAACACGTTCATTCTGTCGAAAAAAAAACCTTAACTACTAATCTCTGTAGTTCCGTTTGTGTATTATCTAAACAAATAATATACACCTCATTATGTAGTGAATTTTCTTTTTAGTTTCAAGAACAATCTCCATCCTATACTACTCCAGTACATCAACGAATGATTATTGATCAGAATGATTTACCTCAATATCTACAAAAAAACCAATCAACTCCACGTGAATTATTTACGTTATATAAATCAAGTCAATCGACAAGTGGTGAATTATTAGACGTGGAAAATGAACAAGTTTCTCATTATAAATTATCTAGAAAAGACATTAAACGTATTCTACCATCAACTACAATGACAACAGTAACAACAGTAACATCAGTGACACCAATTACATCAATTGCCACAACTGTAAGTGATACACAAAGATATCATCATACAAAACTATATCATACACAACAAATATCACCGTCAAAAACTTCATCAAATTGGATAATAACACCTAATTCGAAACAATGGAATATACATAAACAAAACTCTCAATATGATGATTCTTCATGTTGTATTTCGCAAAATGATGAAAGTGAAACAACTAGTGAAAATGACTTACACTACCGTCATCATCATCGATACAGAAATAACAAATTACAATCAAGACCACAAAGAGAGCATTCAATGGATAGACTAAAAAGTACAAGACGATCAGAAGCTAAACGAATGAAATATCACCAGTTGATCAGTCCAATAAATATTGATCAATATCCCTTGCATAATAATAATAATTCCCTTATCACTACAGGAACTAATACACCAAAACTATTTGAAAGTTTACAATTATTTGAGAATTCTAGTGAAATTTTTCGATGTAATTGTAAATTAAATAACAGTAGTAAACATAATTTCCCATCTAGTTATTCAGTAATACAACAAAGTTTGTCAGATGTAAAAAGTGATGCTTATAGTATGCGAAAAAATGCATCATGGAATGATATGAGTTACAAAAATGATTATTTATATCATCATGATGACAACGATGATGATGAAGAGGAGGATGACGATGGAGACAACGATGACCTGGATGAACAGATAAATGAGAATAGTGAACGATCATCAGAAGTGGGTAGTTCTAGTGTTGAACAAATTGATGGTAAGTTGAGACTTTTACCATTTTTGTTTCAAAATGTTGTAACTGTATGAACCTGAAATTCTCATGAGTGATAGTTCTGACACCATTTTCAGAGATGTCAATATAAATTAGAACATTCTAAGCTGAGACTATTGGCAGCATTTTCAATGTTGAGTATGTGTTAAGCTCAGTATTGAGAAAACAGAGATAGGAATTTTCGGAGGATGATTTTCGTTATATTGCGTGCTCTGAGCTTAATGGTTCAGTCGCAGCGCTTGCAACATTATCCTGGATGAATCCATCAGTGCAGACTTCTGTTAGAAGTGAGAATACCTCTACAAGCGGTTGGTAACTTGTTCTGCAGACTTTGAGCTACAATTCCTGTCACTCACACTTGTCTTATTATATTTCCTCACTCATTTTGATTATTTACCAACAACCAGACTCATAAGGCAATTACGAGCAGATGCCACTCACAAGATAGCGAAATCACTCCAATCCAAATAAAACAAAACAACAAAGGAAGACAAACAGAATATTATAAAAACAAACCGCTCAAACACCGGTTGGAGGCCAACTTCTTCGTTTTCGTCTACACGAACAACAATTAGCCGTCAAACGCCCGATATATCTTCGCTCATATCAATGCATGAGGATAATTACGGACAAACATTCCACTGGAAAAACCTTGTGATCTTAGTCAAAGGAAACATAGCTAGATAATTTTTGGATGCCTGACTCTCAAGTTAATCAGTAATCAATAAATATGACGAAATACATCCGATTTATCAGTCAAGTAGAAAAATCATTAATAACCATGAGGACACAAACCAGGTCAAGAAGGAAATCAAAATGATTGCACAAAAAAATGATAAGTGTGAACAATAGACAGTTGGATTAGAGGTCGACAGAACGAACTCATAGACATTAATGAAGAAATTCTTATAGCTCGCTTCTATCAGTTCCCATAGATGAAGTTAACTAGAATGACAGTGAAAGCTTCGTAATTAAAACATACAGCTCAGAAAACGCAATATAACCAAAACCCAACATTTTCAGCTTGACTATATTTTCATCAAATATTTCATTTCAAGCTCTAAGATTTCCATCATTTGTGTTTTTTATCGGGCATGTTGAGCTGAACCACACTGATATATCTATAATAGTAACAGATAGTTCCACACAGTTAATATTGAAACCCTTAATGGCTTCTACCATAACACAGTATGAGAGATATCGAGTCACTTAAGTTAGTAGTCATATTGCAAACTGTTCAACAGAATTCTGTCAGCGCTACGAAAGACTCGACAAATATGACACTGACTTGTACCCAGTGACCAATCAATGTAACTTATAATCATCAATATCAGATTTTTTACAGGATATTTTGAAATGATACGAAAGTAGCGTTGTATTCATTGAACTGAATGGCTTAATTGCGTTGAGCCACCAACAACTATTATAACTCAAAGTGAGTCTTTTACAGTTATTTAATAACAGCGTAATCACTCAACTGATTCAGATTTTACGTAAAGCCAACTATCACCTATGTGAAACCGGGAAGTCACCTCATGAGTAGAAGGATAAAGGAAAGCTAGGAGTGACCAAATGAGGTAGTATCAATTCATTAAATTAGTGATTACCGATCTCACCTATGTTCGTAGTGCATAATGTTTGGTTAATCCTCACGATTATAGTGACCAATGAGATGAAGATGTTAGGGTGACAAGGCTCAAACGCATTCTTTATTTTCCCTTAAACCCTGAATTTCAAAATTACTTTAAACCTTTTTATACAGAGGATTCATTGTCTCTCAAGATTATCGCAAGATTCAATCTTATTTTTACTCCCGAACATTCTACCCACCTTGAAGAGATGTAACGGCTTGGACCGACGTACACACACCAGTTCTAACGCTCATTATAACTGACTGGCTTTACAGCAACACGATAATTAAGTTGCTATTTACGAACTCAACACATTGCGAAGGAACTCTTAAAAATAATAACAACGTTAAGACACGTATGTAATTAATACTATGTACATAAGCTACAAGGACTTTTACGAATTTTAGAGGGATAAATTTCACACCTTGTATGTTAACTTGTCTCAAAAAGATCTATGTTCCTAAACGGAAAAAAATAGTAACACGGACTGCCCGTTCAACATTGAAACGCTGTTTCATATAGTAATTGCTAGGACATGGTTGAGAACTCATGGTTTTACACAAATGTAAACTTACTTACCAGGTACATATTCAAGCACTCAGCGTTGTCCAACACTTCATGTGTAAAGACTAGTGGTACTATGTGGAGTGGAACTAGAAACTACGACCAAGTGACTGAAAACTGAGAGCCTTATCTATTGTGCTAACTTTACATTAAGATGAGTCAACAACACATGCAATCCTTCTCTAATGAAGCTGTAGCGGAGTGACTAAAACTTTATGATAACGAACCTATGTCTGTTTTGTCTTAATTAAGTAAAGTTTTCATATACTAAAACTTGCATTAATTATATCTTACTTTAACTAGGTTCGAACGGGTACGTCAAACCACAAAGCAATCAATCACCGAATGCGACCTTATCACCTGACAATACATCTGAAGAATCTCATTATCGATTAAATATGAGCAATCATAGCACGCCTATGAAGCAGTCACATGGGACATCTGTTGTCATAATTACTTCTAAGGGTCGAACAGTACAATCTACCAATATTGCATAATATATCACTTGGAAGTCGTTAGGTGTTACAGCCGAAAAAAGCATGAAACAAACGCTGAACGACTTCCAGCTTTAAGAAATTTTGTGTATTTACGAAAAAAACTACTGTTCTTTTTGTTGTCCTACCGGTAGTGATAATATAAGACACTAGAAATTAAACTTTTATATAATATAGATTGTTATATTTTATTATTATATGGACGCAGAAACATACATGGAAGTGGACAGGAGAACGAATTAGGGAGCTGGTGGATTTTTATCAGTGAACTCCAAAGCATCAAGCACGCTAGAAAAAAAAACAAAAATACGACTTAATATGCAAGAGAAATGGAGTTAAACACATGAAAGTAAACTGCTAGAACGAAACCCTACATTACACCGCAAAAATGAACTAGATATAGGTGAACTATGCAAACCAAAGTATGTGATGTATACAAATGCGTTAACCTATATACCATTTAACTATTGACCCACCGCTCCACTGTAAAAGTTAAAACCACTTCATTTCATAAGGGATTCAGTAAGCAACTATTGCCACATTTGGTGAGAACTCAAGTATGTCTAATGTGCTCATTCGTGAATACAGTAACATTAAAATCTTGCTTCCTTGATGAATGTTGTATGTTGGGACTGCACTACTCAAGTGGATTTCAACCAACCATCGTATTATAGAAGTAGCGTTGGTAAGAAGGTAAACTGTAAGGGAAGTAATGCCATTTAAGCTACAGCTAAGCTTTCGAAGACTGCAATCAAAAATCAACTGAAGACTAATTTTATTGCCTGATACCAACCAAACACACCCTATACATACTGTATTACTAGTTGTAAACTTGAATAAGTTTTCAATGCAATTATTGGGGATCTGTTGTTTACAAATGCGGGTAAGTAATAATGGGAAGTTAGATATTTATTATCAAGAAGAGATAGTAAGTCAGCTGACACAATTGTGAATCTTTATCGACTGAGGTGGTTGAGACATGTACTATGTTTACACAATCACTGCCTACCTCTACAAGCAATTCTGACCAATATGGGATTAGAATTGATAAAAGTTAGGAGCAATCAAACCATAAACTGTCATCAGTCAATGAAGTCACTGACTGCTGGTCTGAGCCGTGTTAGTAAACATAGACTACTTGGTTGGGGTCCACATGAAAGCCGTAACCAATGCATTGAGACACTTGGTGAAATGGCTCAGAATCGGTCACAGTGGCGTATTTAAAGAACAAGGTAGAACCCTAAACTATAATGTTCATACATTAGTCTGTTAGGGAAATGTAAAGCAGCGATATTTATTACAGTGAATGAAACCAGAAGATTAAAGAAGCTCAGCGGATTTCGGTAAGTTTTAGTAAGTTAACAGACCCTTGATAATCCATTCTCTGAGCTCTAAAGATGATAATGAGGCAACCCAAGCATAGACTGATAAGTTACCCAAGCAATAATACTGAGTAGTAATGAACATGAAAGGCAAAACAGACAAGCGTTGCTGGACAATTAAGACATCCAAAGACGAATGAAATATTAGCCACTAGAGAGAATAGTGTGGACCGCATTATTTGAAAAATATACGTAACCGGCTAGAAACAGTCCGATTGACCTCCAACTAATGTTATTTAAATGCCCATCATTTACAAAAAAAAAGCAAATGAAATGGACACTTGGTCTTTAAATCGTCATCAGCCAGTCGCGTACAACCCAAAAAGTGACAAACATGTGCATCCTTCTAAGTTTCCACACCATATATCAGAGCTTTTAATGTTGGACAAGCCTCATTAACTATGACTCTAGAAGCCCGCTCCATGGATGTCAGCTGCGTCTTTAAAACGCGTACACAGGATCTAAGCCCAATCATTTGCTTGACCTCCCCCTTGTCAAAATAAAGAATCAGTCCAATCCACTCTCTGTTTATCCAGAGAACCCACCGCAACCACTAGAGGCCTTGCTGGTGTAGGTATAACACTAAGTTCAAAACTGAACAGGCTTACCTTGACTGGATTCCAGTAGACAGTCGCTTATGCGCTGTGTGCCTAGACAGGACAGTAAGAATTCGAAAAGATAGGGACACACGCCGTTGAGTCTTCGCTGTCTCTGCCTACGCCTTACCCCACTGACCGCAGTTCAGATGAAGTAAAAGATGAATTTTACAGAAAGCTTTCTGACCTCCGTAAAGCTAAGTACACCGATGTATTAATCGTTGCTGGTGATTTTAATACCCAAGTAGGTAGACTAAATGGAACCGGAAGACACCTGGGTGAATCCTATGGTATCTCGGTTCAACGAACAGATAATGGCTACCATCTGCTACAACTATATTCAGATATCCATCTGTTTCTAGCAAGCACCAACTTCAAGCAAAAGGGAAGACATCAACTGAAATGGTGATCCCCCCCCACAACCAACTCAACGCTGGACTCAAATAGACCACATTGCCATTAGCTATTATTGGAGAGGCTTGATAGAAGACTGCCGCTCATTTTGGAGTACATGTTTAGACTCAGACCATACATTAGTACAAGCGAGTATTAGTCTGCGTCTCACTGGACGTAAAAGATCTATGGCAATGATCCTCCTCAGAGTTCAACTTAATGATGAAAAAGCCAAGAATACATTTCAAGAACAACTAGGAAACCAATTATTCAACTATATAGGCAATACCCACCTCTAGTCAGCTTGCAATGATATCCTGATATGCTGTTGAAAAAGCAGTGATATCTACTAATAAGGTTAAGAAAAATCAGTGGATTTCAGCTGCATCTACTGAACTGATAGATGATGCTCAGTAACACATCTCGTTTGGCTCTGAACACGAGTGTAAGCAACTTAAACACAAGCTGGTTAAAAGCTTACGTAGTAATCGTGATCAGTGGTGGGTGGCGAAAGCTAAAGAGATGAGAAAGGCAGTGGCAATTGTTAACAGTAGGCAACTGTTCAGACTTGTCAAGGAAACAGGTATCAGAAATTTGAATGTAAGTGAAACTATCTTGGGAAAAGATGGGACCATTATTCACTGTTTATCTTGGGAAAAGATGGGACCATTATTCACTGTTAATCCAGGTTAGACTGATGGGCAGAACACTGGAAAACAGTTCAACTGGCCCTTGGCCTCACCTCAGTTGACTACCATCCCCAAGCAATCTGAATGACAAATTAATATCGGTCCCGCAAATCTTAGTGAAGTTGAGGCTGTAGGGAATCTAAAGCGAGGGAGAGCAGCATGACCTGATGGGTTAACCTTCGAGATATTTAAGGATGGTGGTCCAGTTTTAGCAACGAGACTAACTGGGATCTTGGCTAGAATCTGAGAACTGGATGCAATTCCATCTGACTGGTCTCAAAGACTAATCGTCCCAATCTATAAGAAAGAACAGAAGTACTCTCGTAACAACTAAAGCTCCAGAAGAGCAAACCCGAGAGAACAAAGTGGTTTCAGTCCTGGACATGGTTGAATAAACCAAATGTACATACTTCGGCAGGTTTTGGAACATAGACACACTTTCAGACGTCCAACAATAGTTGTATTCCTTTACATTAAGGCGGCATTTGACTCTATCGATCGTGATGCGAAGTGTATATTTTGTTGGTACTCCGTACTGGCTAGGTAAAGTTAAGCAAATGACCACGCCAGAATCCTGTATGTGTATCCACGAGACAACATACATCTCCGGCACAAGATTCTAGAGAAGTAGGAAAGAGTCCAGTGTCCTATTTGACTTATGGTTCATCTATTAAAAGTATCAATGTGTAATCTGAGGCTTGGTTTCAGTAGTAGTATTTTGTAAAAAAGAATTATTGGCACCGGAAGCGCATGAAGATTCCAAAGACCGAAATTTAGGCCACATAGTCGAAGTAGGAGAAATATTAAGAGTTGAAGAAGTTTTATTATGAAGACAGTGATTTAGAGCGCTGTTAGAAACATGACGGTGGTTATCATTTTCCGATTACCCACACCATGGGAAAGTTTTCCCGAGGTATTCGGAACGGAAATTAAGTTGCGGTCGGTTTTAATGATCTAGGAACATGATTGCAGTGCCCAAGAGGTTAGTTAAAGTCGGACGCATACTACCTTATTATTAGTAGTTTACGGCGTGTTGGCTCGATACTTGATAAGATATTACCAATGTAGACGGAAACCAGTAGTGTGGTGTAATCTAGGGTTGATCATCCCTAACACCACCCTTTCTTTGCAAGAAGGCAGCAATGTCATGCTAGTTGTCTGAAGTGAACACTATGCTGTCATAGCACCAGTGTACAGTCAATAGTGTGATCTCGCGTTGGGAACTAGGTTTGCTGCTTTCAGTCCCAATGTTCTCCAACCGACTGGTAGGAACTATTGTTCCAGTCAGTGTAAACTGACTAGTTCATCATTCCAACCAAGTCCAACAAGTGTGTCAAGGTAATTGCAACTGTGATACTAAGAAAAGCAGGGTAATCTACAATTTTGAGGTGAAAAAGGGTAGATACTGAGTAGCCAATTCCTGAGATCGTTTATGTAACTCTGGCTGCCTGTATGCTGATTTCATAATCGGTGGCTCTTAACGATTTAGTAAGATGACCCATCTGGTTAGCTATAATAAAATAATATTTGGACCCCTTGAGTAACCATAAGGATGCGCCAGATTTTTTCCCCATCAAGTGTAGAATGTTGTATTAGGGATAGTACACAACAATGCTGACCCTAAGTGAGAAGGAAATCGAGTTTATTGACGAACTAGCTTCTTACAAGCTTTATCAAGACCGATGGGTCAGTGACTGATTGTGCAGAATTTCGCTTTCGAAGCACTAATCTATGCCTCAGACTAAAAGGCAACGTATGAATCCAAGCGGCTACGAAGAGTCGATATTTGCCCAAAATATGCGTTTATAATTTCACCAAGTGGATTTTATGAGATTGTTTTTAGTAACGCCTTACACAGAAAATATGATTAATAGATTTGCGACCTATTAGACACTTATCAACCATGTAGTATCCCTATCAGAGTAAGGTCTGGGATGTATACATCGATCTAAATTATAAAGCCACCACTGGCGCAGCGAAAGGGGATCAACAAGTCGAGAGAGTAGCAGAGAATAATCTTGAAGGCAATGGAAATTTAAGCGTGAAGAATATGAATCAGAATAGGCGATCGAAGGATAATTTATAAATGATTCTTAACTAAGGATTTAGAAAGAACAGAGTAAATACAATTATAAAACTGACTCGTTTAGCGCCTTCACTCAACGTCCTGGAGAAATAATCACGACCAATATGAATCCTAACTAGGAAGCTATGTCAACGTTTGTTTATACCCCCATTAACAAACTCCTACTAAGCGCAGAGTACCACTTCAGATACCTTATGAAGGACAGCCCTTAGTACCGTTTCCTGAAGCTTAACTAGACAGATAGCGATGAACCAGACTGTTTTGTTAAGAATCCCCCTCTAGTCACAAAAATCTAAAACAAGTCAGTTGTTCATACATTTAACAGCCAAACCAACAAATAGCATTGGTATTTAAATTACCTGAGCATTATATGCAGCTAACTGCGCATCTAACTCTTCTTTAGTAACTGTAGGCTTCTGAATCCTTCCGCGACCACGCGCACGACCTCGACCACGCCCAAAGCCACGGCGTATCGGAGATCCACGAGGGCGAGTAACACGGGGACGTGATGTTACAGTAGCTTCAGCAGCTTGAGGAGTGAAATATGCGTCAATTAGTCGTCTTGGAGCAGTAACAAAACTACTATCACATTAATATTGTTATAAAATTTAACCTTAGTTAATCCTGTGAATGTTGCCTCCGATACTTATAAAATTCAGGTTTATCGTCCAAATATAATTAGCAGTTGTTCCTGCAGAACACATGTGGTGACTATTAAATCTATCTATGCGACAACACACAATCACACTCACAAAATAAAGGAAAACTATGAAAACCTCCCTGCCCACGAGAATGGTATTACCAGACCTCGAGACAACGGCGAATTCCACTACGCTCCTCGCCAATGTCCAAGCCATTTGAAAATGAAGCAGGTGAAAGTCCAGGAAACAAATTGGATTCGATCCAATAGTTGGCAACACCACAAGTAATAAGTTATACACATTCCAGCAATAGAAAATAATAAAAACGTCTACTGGCAGCACGTCAAAACGGAAGCACTATCTTCCAGACAAGGTGGAACACCACTGAATGGTAACCAAACCAACAATTGCAACTGGAGTGATTTCCTGGTCGACGTGGCCGAGTGTTGACTAACCTGCACCGACCAACTGAATGACCATTGGGCGTCCATCAAGCGGTACACCGTTGTAGTGATTTTTGGCTTTAGTTGCACTCAGGGGATTGATGAAAACAACTTCTGCGGTACCCAAAGAACGACCACTTCTGTCATAATGGACGGTAGCTTTTCGAATTGCACCAAACTCTCGGAAAAGTTCCTAAAAGATCATCAAAAGAACATCGGCTTACATTTATATCGTCATTGTTGACACCAAAATCCAGATTTGAAATGTGAAGTCTTGTCGCACTTCCGCCAGTAGTACCAGCTCCTTTAGGACTACGGGCATCTTGAAACATATCGTGCTGCCACTTATCAGGTAAGGAACGAGACTAAGCATAATAAGTAATGCATTAGTATAATTACCATTCCATTTGTACTCCGCCGCGTAACTCCCCCACGGCGAACACCTCGCAGTGAATTTCCACCGCGACCACGTCCACGACCTCTCCCTCTAGTCACTCTAATGCGCTTTTGTTGAATAATATCGTCAAGGCTCTGGTCCATCATATAGTTTAAACCTTGTTATACCGCACAGACGCGCCACACTCGTGCACTTTCGTCCGATGATCAAGCGGAACAAAGATTCAATATCCAATACCATATTGATGAAAAAATTAAAGTAAAAGACCAGTGCCAAACTGTTAAAACATTTAGTGTGATGGTTTGTACTTTCGGTGACGCATTGAACAGTTCTTTAAAGGTACAACACAATGCACCGTGGTAAGCATTTCTCCCTAGTTTGCCAGCCTAGAGGTTGTTATCCCATCGACGCTCCGCTTACGATCAAATATAACTTATCTACCATCCTTTATTGCTTTCCGATCTATTCTCATTCGTATGAGTGGGTTCAGTCGCTAGAAGTTGCTCTGATTATACGACAAACGTAACTTGGTCATATATTGGGTGCACTTCACTGGTGAGCACGACGTGATCTGGATGCCATCATAACTGTAAGTTAGTTCCTGTCTATGATTATTACCAAAGTAGTTTTGATGTCATCGTATTTTTTTGAATTTGCATATATTGTTACTTTAATGATAAGTGACCAGGCTCCTATGCTTATTAAGATTATGCTCCTACACCTCCAAACATTCAGCTAATCCCATTTTTGGACAGAAAACATGGAAGCTTGATTCTGTTACGCAGAAGCCTAATTTCGAGACCACGGCGTGACAAATCCACAGGTTCATTCCCTCATCGTCGTAAAGTCACTTTCGCGTAAACTAAATAGGTACGTTGCCCCCTTAACTTTCAGCACTAACTGCCTAAAACCTTATGACCAGCTCAAAAAATCAATTCTCAAACGCGGAGACATGTCCTTCAGATAAGGTCTTGACAAAATGTTCCGCACCATCAGGCTCGTTAACAGTTCAGCGATGGAAATGTTGTCACGCATGAGGAAGTGATTGGTCTACGCACCTTCAAAATAGATCTCATCCGTCAACTCGCTCTATCAAAACTGCCACAACAAGTGCAAGTAGTCCAGGTAACATTTGGTAGCAACCCAAAAGATGATCTAGCTTCGTCTGCTAATCGAATACTGAAGGTCACCAGAACTCGCCACAATCAGATTTATTCCGTTACAAAAAAAACTTCAGGCTACCGAAAACGAAGTGACAAGATTGTGCAATACTCTCTCTCGTTTTCTCGACCTACAGGAACGGCACCGACCAGGCGATTTTCGACGACGAAGTTTATCACGCAAAAAATCATCATCTCGACCTCGACGAAACGAAAATTCACATTGGTGTTGGTACCACAATACCCACGGAAAAGACCCCTGGTGTTTCCCTAGACATAAACCCATTGTCGACGCATCGGGAAACTATTCCGCCGGCACGCATTAGCGGCAACCGTAGCCGGTGGAAGCAGCCGCCTGTTATTTATCACTGATGTAATAACGAAGGTTCGCTACCTCGTCGATACTGGCGCAGAAGTTAGCGTCCTTCCTGCAGCCACATCTGATCGCCACCATGAAGCTGCGTTCGATTTACAGGCAGCCGATGGAAAACACATAGCTACGTATGGTAAACGATACGTCTACTTAAACGTGGGTTTACGAGAACCCATAAAGTGGATTTTCACTATCGCCGATGTAAAAATACCTATCATAGGCATGGATTTACCCTAGTAAAAAGAGACTAGTGGATAGTAACACAAATCTACACGTTCGTGGATCCACTGCTACAGGTTGTAGTTTATGTCCTCTTCGTTTTGAACATTTAATTAACCCTTATTTTCAGCTGATACTTGACAAGTATCCAGACCTGAATAAGGCGTCATCGAAATTATCATATGTAACTAGCAATGTTACACATCACATCACAACTACAGATCAACCTATATTCTCCAAAGCACGACGACTCGCGCCTGAAAAACTAAGGATTGCGAAAAACGAATTTGATCATATGATTGACTTGGGAATAATTCGCCCTCCCAGTAGTCCATGGTCATCTCCATTACATATGGTCCCAAAGAAAGATAGCACTGATTGGCGTCCCACCGGTGGTTACCAAAGTCTCAACCCCCTAACTACGCCCGATCGTTACCTGTTACCGCACATTCACGATTTAACGGTCATCCTGAAGGGCATAACAGCATTTTCGAAAATCGACTTGGTAAAGGCATACAACCAAATACCGATGTCTGAAAATGACATACCCAAAACCGCTATTGTAACTCATTTTGGCCTTTACGAATTCCTCCGAATGCCATTTGGTTTGAGGAACGCAGCACAAACATTCCAACGTTTCATTGATGACGTGTTCCGTGGGCTTGACTATGTCCATGCATACGTCGATGACTGCCTGATAGCACGCCCAGACGAGGTAACATATATGAAACATTTGGACACAGTCTTTAGTAGACTGCAACAATATGGAGTTACAATAAATATACAGAAATGCCAAATTGGAACAACCTCATTGGACTTCCTGGGGCATACTATTGACGCTAATGGCATACAACCCTAAAAACACAAGGTGGCGGTTAATCTGGAGTACCCGGAACCAACCACCATCAAGCAGTTGCGAGCTTTCAATGGGTTGGTAAGTTTCTACAGACGGTTTATACCGAACTGCGCATCTATCATGAAATCACTAACGGATCAGCTTCGTGGAAATAAAAAGGTGGTCACAATGGATGCAGAGTCAAAGAAAGCTCTCAGTGCAAACACTGAAGCAATAACCAATACGACTATGCTGGCACATGACAATACAGCTGCTCCCATCAGCATCACAGTTGACTAATCCGACTCAGCCACTGGCTCAGTTCTGCAACAATCGAATGGCCACGCTTGACAACCTATGGCATTCTTCTCAAGACGACTAAACGATACCGAATGGAGATACAGCACTTTTAGACGTGAACTACTAGCCACGTACTGTGCTGTACGACATTTCCAAAATTCCATTGAAGACCGGGGATTTACAATATTCACCGACCATAAACCACTGACGTTTCTGTGAAGTCATCTTTAGTTATGTTCTCCCCACGAGAGTCACGTTATTTGAGGGAAGTGGTTGTCTCCTGATACGAATCGAGGCATATTGTATGAAGATTTTTACCTATAAGTGCATGTACCTGTTTTTAGCTAGAGATTAAACTATTTTAGGTAGAGCATTGGGATATCAGGTTGACTATTTTTAAAGCAAACCAATCGTAACCTATCTACTCTTTAACTACTTGAAACCCTAACAATGTTTGTGACATTGCTAACATTCTAATAAACAAACGGTTTTAATTTAGTGAATTTAATCCTATGTACACTTAGTTCTCGTATATCAGTTGACTTCACGAACACAAAATTGAGCGCGTAGGGGGTAAATAATCCCCTAAATAAATAGATGCATAGGCTCTCGACATTAATGCTGACCATGTTTGTTTGAGCAGACACGACTAGTTGAAGGCGCTGTGTCACGACATGATGGACCGTGGGAGGCATTTCTCTCTAGTTTGCCAGCCTAGACGTTGCTATACTATTGACGCTCCACTTACGATCAAATATAACTTATCCACCATCCTTTATTGCTTTCTGGTTTATTCTCATTTGTATGAGTGGGTTCAGTCGTTAGAAGTTTCTTTGGTTATACGACAAGTGTAACTTGGTCATATACTGCGTGCACTTCAAGCAAATGAACGCAAATAAGAAAGTCAATATGAAGAATTAAGTAATAATGTATTTTGGAACCAAAACAATCCAACAAATGCCCATGATTCAAGCAGACTGGATGTCTAAGGAGTTGAACATTGATGCCACTGAACATTAATCGAGTTAGTAGCCATTGATTCTGGGACAATCGAGCAAACGTCCATATTATCGTTTAAGTCAATATGCCTTAGAAATACATTCATAATTATTTTGTAAATTTGTTTTATTGTTTAAGACTATATTTGTGTAGTCTTACGATAAGGAATTGAATTAATCGTTTTCTAACGACTTATTGTTATTCTGTTGGGTTATGAGGATCATAGTCAAGGTCGATACCGGATTAATTAGAAGCGATTGGGCGGCGAACCACAGTAACCCTCAGTAGTAGCAATTCGGTTGGCTGATTCGACACCGGAGGAGGAGAGTTCAAGCATTAATTGGACATACACACACAAAGAAGCGTCGAGTATGAATGTTAATATGTTCAGAGGTTGGTCTAGACCTCTGGTATGCATCATAATAATTTGCAAAACTGCTGAGAAGTCACTTGATTTTAAGTTTCATTTATGTGGGTATAATAATTTTGGATAATAATGAAATAGTATGTATAAAGCCTAGGGATATATTATAGTTCCTCCTTTGAGTTGTTATTATATAGAGACCTAATAGACAATAAAACTTTTAGGTTTGCTTAAAATAAGTTTATTTTAATGGCGTTTGAGACCTTTTTCTTGTAGATGTGTGTCAGTACATCACCTTCGAAATTAACATATTGTCCAAGTTTTATCTCATAACAGGAGACTATGGATACAGTTCATCTAACGTGTGTAGATCAATGACACCGTAGAGTGATGACGATGGTTACGGATGTACATGTAGGATATTTAATTACTGGAACCTGAAGTGCACCCGATGTATAACCAAGTTACGTTTCCAGTATTACCAGGGCAACTTCTAACGTTTGAATCCACTTTTACGAATGAGAATAAATCGGAAGGCAATAAAGGATGGAAACGAATTTATATTTGATTGTGATTGGAGCGGCAATGGAATAGCAACGTCTAGGCTGGCAAACTAGAGAGAGTTGCTTTCCATGATGCGGCGTGACGTGATCTGGTGATGATGCGTGACCGAGCGCTTTCAACTAGTAATGTCCGCTAAAACAAATATGGTCAGCATCAATGTCGAAACCTATGTAGCTATTTATTTTTGGGGATTATCTACCGCTAGGGCTCACTCTCCGCATAATGGGTTCGTGAGGACCCTATGACGTACCAGCCAAAGGATAAAACCCAATGCGTTAAACATTGGTAAACGTTCCTTTGATAGCTTGGATGTTGTGCAGCTTCTGGGCGTCAGTAACTATGTTGAAGTGTCGTTACATAAAAAAAAATTGTACGAAATGTAATCGTCCTCTTCCGTTTACTTCTGGTCGTTTCCAGGCGTCCTGGAAATCCAAAAAAAGAAAAATTTTTAAATATGTGCATTTCATTTATATATATTTATTTAAAAGCAATTTGGCGGCTAAATACAGCTACAAAAACGCATAAAATGTCGGCAACGCTAACATGAATAAATAAAAAAAGGTTTTTTGATATATATTTTTTAAACATACGATAACGTGTAAAACGCATACCGTAAAGTTTAAAAAAAGTAATTTTATTTAATTTGTCTTCTTTTTTTAAATGGAAAAACGAAAAACACTTTACAATCCACAGGGAGTGGGATATAAGGAAAAAGTTAATAGACGTAATATTCGTTTAAGTGTTCTGGAAATCGTACATTTCTACCAGAACGTGTAGCTCTCGGCGATACGGCAGAGCTCCTCTAAATTTCCACTTGCTTATTAGTCAGTGTTTGAGGCGTGACGACTTCGTTCATGTCAAGTTTCGGCGGTGTTGTGGAGAGTTTTACATCGAAGGGTTTACCTTCTAGGTAAGCTGCTTTGAGGCGGTCAATGCTGACGTTCTCCTCGTGGCCATTTTTGTCGATCGTATAGTACTTTGTTTTTCGTTTTAAGGCCTTGTATGGTCCTTCGTAAGTCGCGTCGAGAGGTCGGCGTAGAGCGTCACGATGTACGAAAACGTGTGTACTATATTTTAACGCGGGTTGGATAAAAGTGTCTGTCGCTTGTTGTCGAGTCTGGACTGGCTTAACTGAACTCATAGCATTTGTAAGCCGGTTCAAGTAAGAATTGAGATCCAAGTTTGTCGAGGTGGAAGCGGTTTCCACAAACCCACCTGGTAATCGAAGAGTCGTTCCGTAAACTAATTCAGACACACTGCACCTGACATCATCTTTTACCATGCTTCGAATTCCGAGTAAGACTAGTGGCAAAGCCTCTGTCCACTGCGGGATGTTTGTAGCTGAAAGTGGTGCTTACACCTGTCGATGAAATCTTTCTACCAAACCGTTTGATTGTGGGTGGTAGGCAGTTGTTCGGAAGCGCGTTGCTCCAAGAAGTTTTGTCAGAGAGTGGAACAATCCAGATTCAAACTGACGTCCACGGTCTGTCGTTATTGTAGATGGACAACCAAAGTTCTCTATCCATCGTTCGAAGAAAGCGAGAGCAGTCGTTTCACTAGTGATGTCTTTCAGTGGGATCGCTTCTGGCCAGCGTGTAAAACGGTCCACGCATGTCAAAACATAAGAAAATCCATTTGATTCTGGTAAGGGTCCTACCAAATCAAGGTGGACATGGTCAAATCTAGCGTCGGGAGTTGGGAAAGTACCAAGAGGGCATTTGTTGTGCTGAATTACTTTGTTCTTTTGGCAGGCCACACAGGAGCGTGCCCATTCTCTGATGTCTTTATTCATCCTTGGCCAGCAAAATCTCTGGGCAATCAGTTTACACGTAGCACGAACTCCAGGATGAGAGAGGTTGTGCAATGTGTCGAAGATGATTCGTCGGTAACTCTTGGGAACGATTGGACGGGCTGTGCCTGTAGAAGAATCACAAACTAGAGTGTTCTTACATTTTTCAATCGTCTTTGTTTGCAGTTTAAGCGTTGTTGTGGATAACTCGTGATGAAGATCATTGTCTTCAATTTGAGATCGAGCTAGTTCAACGAGGTCGATGCCTTGGATACGATTCAAGGTATATATTCGTGATAAGGCGTCGGCAACTACATTATTAGCTCCAGATATATGCCGTATATCAGTAGAGAACTGGGAATTTTATTCTAAATGACGCGACTCTCTAAGAGAGTACTTATCTGAAGATGACTTCATAGAAAACGTCAGTGGTTTATGGTCGGTGAATATTGTAAATCCCCGGTCTTCAATGGAATTTTGGAAATGTCGTACAGCACAGTACGTGGCTAGTAGTTCACGTCTAAAAGTGCTGTATCTCCATTCGGTATCGTTTAGTCGTCTTGAGAAGAATGCCATAGGTTGTCAAGCGTGGCCATTCGATTGTTGCAGAACTGAGCCAGTGGCTGAGTCGGATTAGTCAACTGTGATGCTGATGGGAGCAGCTGTATTGTCATGTGCCAGCATAGTCGTATTGGTTATTGCTTCAGTGTTTGCACTGAGAGCTTTCTTTGACTCTGCATCCATTGTGACCACCTTTTTATTTCCACGAAGCTGATCCGTTAGTGATTTCATGATAGATGCGCAGTTCGGTATAAACCGTCTGTAGAAACTTACCAACCCATTGAAAGCTCGCAACTGCTTGATGGTGGTTGGTTCCGGGTACTCCAGATTAACCGCCACCTTGTGTTTTTAGGGTTGTATGCCATTAGCGTCAATAGTATGCCCCAGGAAGTCCAATGAGGTTGTTCCAATTTGGCATTTCTGTATATTTATTGTAACTCCATATTGTTGCAGTCTACTAAAGACTGTGTCCAAATGTTTCATATATGTTACCTCGTCTGGGCGTGCTATCAGGCAGTCATCGACGTATGCATGGACATAGTCAAGCCCACGGAACACGTCATCAATGAAACGTTGGAATGTTTGTGCTGCGTTCCTCAAACCAAATGGCATTCGGAGGAATTCGTAAAGGCCAAAATGAGTTACAATAGCGGTTTTGGGTATGTCATTTTCAGACATCGGTATTTGGTTGTATGCCTTTACCAAGTCGATTTTCGAAAATGCTGTTATGCCCTTCAGGATGACCGTTAAATCGTGAATGTGCGGTAACAGGTAACGATCGGGCGTAGTTAGGGGGTTGAGACTTTGGTAACCACCGGTGGGACGCCAATCAGTGCTATCTTTCTTTGGGACCATATGTAATGGAGATGACCATGGACTACTGGGAGGGCGAATTATTCCCAAGTCAATCATATGATCAAATTCGTTTTTCGCAATCCTTAGTTTTTCAGGCGCGAGTCGTCGTGCTTTGGAGAATATAGGTTGATCTGTAGTTGTGATGTGATGTGTAACATTGCTAGTTACATATGATAATTTCGATGACGCCTTATTCAGGTCTGGATACTTGTCAAGTATCAGCTGAAAATAAGGGTTAATTAAATGTTCAAAACGAAGAGGACATAAACTACAACCTGTAGCAGTGGATCCACGAACGTGTAGATTTGTGTTACTATCCACTAGTCTCTTTTTACTAGGGTAAATCCATGCCTATGATAGGTATTTTTACATCGGCGATAGTGAAAATCCACTTTATGGGTTCTCGTAAACCCACGTTTAAGTAGACGTATCGTTTACCATACGTAGCTATGTGTTTTCCATCGGCTGCCTGTAAATCGAACGCAGCTTCATGGTGGCGATCAGATGTGGCTGCAGGAAGGACGCTAACTTCTGCGCCAGTATCGACGAGGTAGCGAACCTTCGTTATTACATCAGTGATAAATAACAGGCGGCTGCTTCCACCGGCTACGGTTGCCGCTAATGCGTGCCGGCGGAATAGTTTCCCGATGCGTCGACAATGGGTTTATGTCTAGGGAAACACCAGGGGTCTCTACACTTCTTGGAATTTTTTCCATAGGTGTTGTGGTACCAACACCAATGTGAATTTTCGTTTCGTCGAGGTCGAGACGACGACCTCCGTGACGTACTTCGTCGACGAGAATCGTTCGGTCGGTGTCTTTCCATCATGTCAAGAAAACGTGAAAGAGTATTGCACAATTTTGTCACGTCGTTTTCGGTGGCATGAGGTTTTTCAGTAATGGAGTAAACCTGATTATCGCGAGTTCTGGTGATCTCCAGTTTTCGATCAGCAGATGAAGCTAGTTCATCTACTGGGTTGTTATTAAACGTTACCAGAACTGCTTGTACTTGTTGTGGCAGTTTTGATAAGAAGAGTTGGCGGAAAAGACCTTCATCGAACGTGCGTTGACCAATTACCTCTCGCATGCGCGACAACATTTCCGTGGCTGAACCACTACCTAGCTCGATGGTGTGGAACAACTCATCAAGACGTTGTCTGTCGGATAAATCTCCGCGTTTGAGAATTGCTCTTTTGAGCTGGTCATAAGGTTCTAGGCAGTCAGGGCTGAAAAAGAAGGGGGTGATGTACCTGTTCAATTCACGCGGAAGTGACCTTACAACGGCAAGGAATTGAACACGTGGGTCCGTCACGCGGTAGTCTCGAAACTCGGCTTCTGCGTAGCAGAACCAAGCTTCTACGTTTTCTGTCCAGACAGGGATGAGCTGAGAGTTCAGGGATGTGGGAGTTTTAATCTTAATGAACTTAGGAGTCTGATCGGTCATCATATATATGCAATATATGAAAATACAAAAATAAATGCAATCAAAATGTGCAAAAAAACGATGATCACACCAAAAATGCTGTTAAAAACTATAAACAGGAACGAACTCACAGTTAGGAACGTGCCCAAGACACGTCGTGCTCACCAATGAAGTGCACCCGATATATAACCAAGTTACGTTTCCAGTATTACCAGGGCAACTTCTAACGTTTGAATCCACTTTTACGAATGAGAATAAATCGGAAGGCAATAAAGGATGGAAACGAATTTATATTTGATTGTGAATGGAGCGGCAATGGAATAGCAACGTCTAGGCTGGCAAACTAGAGAGAGTTGCTTTCCATGATGCGGCTTGACGTGATCTGGTGATGATGCGTGACCGAGCGCTTTCAACTAGTAATGTCCGCTAAAACAAATATGGTCAGCATCAATGTCGAAACCTATGTAGCTATTTATTTTTGGGGATTATTTACCGCTACAAACTTCTGATATTAAATCGTAGTTACGTTAGGTTTAGTTAAATATATATCCCATACTTTACACACATCACCATAAATCACTAAGCTTTTATTATACGTGTTCCTGATCATTAGTACATTTTCGTGAATTCAAAGTGATATACGCGGGATTACGCGTACTAAAGGTATTTAACTGTCGGAACCTAGCGTAACTATTCACTAACATCACCAGTTTCCGTTAAGAAGCGTTTTACGTGGATTTAGTTAGTATAAGCACTCACTTACCATTCATCAACGTATCACTAGAAATGTATCTAGCACGTCATTGACACTATTAGACAAAAAGTAGTTGTCCAAATCTGAATATTTCAATAAACATTTCCAGATTAACTGGTTCTGTCAAATATTCCCTCGTTACATTAAGAAGACTGATCTTATTGATAATTATTTATTCAACACTCCTTCGACATTTAATACAGAAGCCATTCAATAAATCATTAAAATACTTCATTGAGATAGTCATTTTTAGGATCGTAAGAAAATATACTGTCTCATTTAGCTGTTACTCGAAATACATGTTTTATTTTTACCTCCAAGGTTTGCAGGTAAAATATCCAAAAAACATTTGAATGTATCACGCAAACGTAAACCAAAATTATCCCTGTAAAATGAATTAAAACAAATGAGAGGAACCGTTAAATACGTCATGATAATAGAAAAAACATTAAAATGTCTTCACTAAAAAATTACTATTACGAGATGAAAATGTGTAAATGATAAGTTCTAGAAGTTATTTTCGATATGCCGGGCAACTAAAGAAGATTGATTATCCTTGAGAACTGTGTTTTAGAACATTATTTCAATTATTATAGCCGTACATAATGTGAACACTTCATTTCTATGACTATTATGTTCCGCATGCCCGGTCCTCCCTTGTGCATATTAACTCAGTATATTGTTTATTACTATGTTCTACAGTTACTTAGTTGTGTACATGTTGTCTCCATTCATTGTCACTATTTTCTTTGTTCTGTATCAATGTTAGATTTGTGAGTGGTTTACTGTGTGGTCTGACTTTGTGTATATATAAAGGCATGATTGGAATACAATACGTTTCCGGTTTTTCGGTTCGTGGTTCTGGTTTTTTTATTATCGGTTTGGGGGGTTAGTGGGCATAGGGCAGTCACGCATTATCAACTAGGCACACATGATTTGCGTTCATTACAACCAACCAAATCTTCCTTTCTCAAGTCATATCAATTTTATACGAAATCAGAATCTAAATATGATCTAAACGGTAATTGTCAAGCATTTGACTCAAAGGATTTTTATATTCCAACCCCCCTCACTCCCTGATTATCATTTATCCTACATAATAATCTGTCATGTGATCTATGTATTCTCATAGTTTGATCTATATCAAATAAAAACTATACAGTCCTCCTACACTAAAATTGAACTCATGTCTTTTTCTTAAAATTTTACGACTTAGGCCCGCGACTAAATAAATGGTTGAATAAGTTTCTTTTGTACAACCTTTCTTCAAACAAAGGACAAGAGACGACTTGAATACCTAGTATGTTTTTTTTCATTAAGTGATTACGAGAATTAACACATACGCATTGAGGAAATCAAATCCCTTAGTTTGTCTTTTTAGTTGATAGCGTTTTGAGGTCGACTAGAAAAAACACTTCTCACGTTTACTGTAGATAAGGCTAATTTGATGGCTTTAAGCGACCATTTGACAGAAGACATGAACTAGTACATCACTTTTGAAATTAACATTTAGGTTGAGTCTTTTATTTGACGAAGAAACTAGGGATACTATCAAACACTTTGCCCTGGTGTTTTTGTTAATAAATTTTGATAGAAACGGGCATTAAATTGACAATTTTTTGGACAGCACTACTTTTTCGTTTACATAATTTGTAAAACATATTCATCGAATTCTTGTTGCGACTGATATAATCAAATTTCTCTTCTTACTGATATGGTGATTTGTCAATTGTCTCTTCCATATGTATATTATGTAAATAGGCTTCCGTCAGGCTTCTTTCTATTTTAGCACTAAAACTTCCACCAAATCCATTTGGTGTTCATTTAACATTGGCACCATGAATATAAACAACACTTGTGGGTATCAGTTTACTTGTAAATGCTGCACTTGCCTGTACGACTGCTAACCATCTACTTTCTTAGCTGCCATCACAGCCGCAACCGCGTCACTACTGGTAATCAGATTAAATGGAATTCATCGTCTGAAGGGATTTATAAAGTGTACACATACCAATCAAATCAGTTTGTTCCCATCTCTTATGTATCTCTGAGACCATTGATATGCACGCACAGAATGTAGAACATTGTGTACAAAATAAACAAGTTCTGTCCTTTTTTCTTATATATGAATCCCCTATACAAGTATCTTGAGTTGACTAATAAGTGTTCAGGTGTTTCTCTTGATTTTTCGTAAGCATAATTTCCTACGCCATTTGACAGTAAAAGGTCGTATCAATTCAACCATCAAGATTATTCCAATAAAATTAAGCCTAATGTTATAATTTTCGTTCTAATTATCCATATATAAGTTGTTTGATTCAATAAGTTCAATTCAGAATCTAGTTTAACTGAATTAAATAACTCTAATCGAAATATACACCATAATATTCAAACAGATATAACTTGATGAAGTTGAAAAACAAAAACCTCAAACTTAACATAATCGACAGTTTCCTTGTCATTTATTTGAATGACTTTATCAGTACGGCCAGCTATGTATGATAACGGAGACTACTCATGAATTATCATTGTACAAATATATTATATTCACAATGGAAGGGGGGGATCAACCACAATTCGATATACCTTAATAAATAATGCCAATAAGCATGATATGTTGATTAGTCGAGGAATTCCACTAGCTTATCACAAATCATTTAACACCAGTCAATGTGTCAATACCTGTTTTTCCTGCAATGTTCTTAAGTTAACTGCAACAACTTTGAGTAATTATAAATATAATAAACTAACTGAGAGAAAAGCTTAATTTGAATGGCAATAGCAACAAAATAAGTCGTTAACTTACCAAAGTTTTACAATGAAAGTTCTAAAAGTGAGTAGTACAATAACATACTAGTTACTAATTTAATCAATAAAACGAGTTACTAAAGTAGTTATGGAGTATAACTCGGAATAGAGTTTACAAAACTATATGAGTTACTGAACTCATTGTCATAACTGTATTACAAGAAATGATTTAATAAGTGAACATTAGAGGTAGGTGCATCCAGCCGATGAGTCCTAAATAGGACGAAACGCGCGTCCTGGATTTCATTTACCAGTCACAATCCAACTTATATAATACTTGTGAAAAAATTCGCTATATCGAGGCAATCCGCTCAGGATGCACATATAGCAACAATGACTGACCAGCTTCAGTCTATAACAAGTCAACGGGAATATACAAGTTTATCCTAATTAGAGGTAGGTATTTGTTAAAGTGAGATTTAGGAAAAATATTATTGATATATAACATAAAAAATTGTATTATAAAAGTATACAAGCAATAAATTATACTACTATTAAGTAGTACGAATCTAATAGTATGATGTTATGAGAGTATTTGAAGAAATTCGTCTTTTTATCATGTTTTCAAATTTCAGATGAATATTACAATTCGAAATTGGATGAATGATAGGCAGATAGTTTGCATTATAGAAGAATATAGCAGTCTCTGATACTCCTAGACATAATATAGAGTTTTGATTAATAGTATGTTTTCTTTGATATCACGAATCGGTCTGAATTAGGCAACGGTTAACCACTAGAAAACACTGGACAACTGTTTCGTCCTGGTTTGGCAACATGCATCCACGATAGCATCAGCGATCGTATCGGGGACCCTCTGCCTCGTCAACGAATGCCTTGCCATTAGATCACTGAACCGGCTCCTAACGGTTAATATTTTTAATTCAGTCACTTCACGTTATGTTTTACATGACCCACTAAATTGCCAACTGTTAAAAAATGCTTCACACCCGATATGGTTGGACTCCACTGATCACGTCTTCCCACTAGAACTTTAGAAATTATCTCGGAAAGCTAGTCACCAATGAGCTGAAGCTGATTGTGATTGAGTATTGTGGAGATTGTTGATTATTAATTTGATATCACGAACTGGCATGATGTATGTACATTCAACATAGAATCTGGCACATGTGTGCATCTGTTCGAGTTACCATACCACCATGGCACCGCAAGATTAACACCACCACCATTAGTAGAAGTTACTTCAATAAAATAAAATAATAATAGTAACAAGGAGTGTGAACATATAGAATATGGTTCAGGAAACGTAGAAAGAAAGTTATGAAATAATTCAAAGCTCATGATTTAAGAGAAGACAATGTGCGAATACATCTGCGCCATTGTGACCGATTCTGGGCCATGTCACTTAGTGTTTCTAGCCCCTGGTTACGGTGATCACGAGGACCCCACCCAGGTAGTCTGTAGCTATCGACACGATTCAAATCGGAAGTCAGTAACTACATGGACTGATGTCATGTTTTAGTTTGGTTGCCTCTAACTCTCTTCCACCCTGCTCCTATACGAGCCAGTATCGCGCGTCGAGGAAGACGGTGGTTGGGCATACGCCACACAAGTCCCAACAACCTCAGTTGAGGAAGATTCACAACCTCATCGACTGGTTTACCACATTTGCCTAACACCCGTCGTCTAGCCTCGTTATTACTTACGTGATGACCCCAGCTAATGTGGACGATGTTTCAAAGACATCGATGGTCAAAACTAATAACCTTCGAGTGTCATCTACCCTTAATGGCCACGTCTCACACCAATACAGTAAGACAGAGCGAACTGTTGCACAGTACACTCTCCCTTTCGTTGAGAGACGAATATCTCGTCTACACCATAGGTGACGTAATCTGGCAAAAGCCAAACGAGCTTTTTGAATTCGTACTGAGATTTCGTCAGAGACTAACCCATTAGGGCTAATCAGACTTCCAAGATAGGTGAAGTAGTCGACGTGCTCAACTACTTCACTTTCTATCTTTAGTTCAGTTGTTAACAAGGACCAGTCCTGGAGCAACAATTCGCATTTAGATGGGGCGAAACGCATTCCGAACATGCTTGCATTGGAGCTTATTGTTGTTAAAAGATTCTGCATCTTATCAACGTCTTCGCCAAACAGGACTATATCGTCAGCGAATTCTAGGTTAATAAGTGGATCTCCTGGTAGGAGATTAATTCGAGAAAAGTTAGATGATGAGATTGTAATTTTCAACAGTAAATAGACTATGAAATTAAGCAAAAATGGAAGCAGTATGTTTGAGTATGATTTTTGTGATGAATTATAATCAGGTCAGTTAATGAATATCTGATGTGTTTCTTCATTCTCTCGCAACTACTTGAAATATGTTCATTGAATACATTCTGTACATTTAATCATAAACATTCAATTGTAAATTAACTTACATTGTAAAGTGATTACATAAATAATGTCATACTTACACAAGATCAAATATCGCTAATAAGAAGTTAACAGATAATCTGTAATATGAATACGAATCTATAGATGAAACTATTAAACTAGAACTATAAACTACAACTAAACCATAAGTTAATGAATATACAGTGAATATTCTAATCAGATATTTCACAACGTTCATCTGAATTTAAGGACTAGTTTGACATATTTTTATGTTCAAATGAACTAAACACTTATTGATATAATTGGTTGTTGTGGAGATAGATGACTGTAAATTCTGATATCACTAAATTAGAAATATCAACCATCAGGACCCGACTCGCTTGTCTAATGGTAAGGCGTTCGCCGCGGAGCCAGAGTCCTGGGTGCGATCCTTGATGGGGTTGTGGATGCGCACTGCTGAAGAGTCCCATGATAGGACGAAACAGCTGTCCAATGCTTCCAGTTGATTAATGACTACCTAATTTACATCAGTTACTGATATCAAAATTAACTTATTGATATCATGGGTCTCTACATTTTGAACTTTAAGTTAGCAGAATACACTGTAGGTACACTAATGTTATTCAATTTCTGAAAGAATCAGTTACAGGGTCATATTGTACAAAATATTGAATAATGTTCATAGTATCAGTTGTAGTTTGTACATGTTCCTTGTTATTCCAAAGTTTTTCTCCATAAGTAAAATCTAAAATATAATGCTTTCTATGGAAATTCTTCTTCATATATTACATTGTTTCATATCCTAATCAAGCTAACTGTCAATACACTTGATCATCAACAATACACAATACATTACTGTTTATTATGTAAATGAAAGTTTTTTTACAATTGTGATAGATCAAAATAAGAAACCATAATGAAAACGACTTCTTGTCTACATTCAGGAGTATAATGCTAAGTTTATCAAATACTACTACTGATGATTTGTGCTAGATATGTGTCTAGTCCTACAGAAGTTAGTTAAATGTATAAATCATCATTTCAGAAATCCACATTCCATTTTAAACTTTCAACGGGTAGTAATTGAGATTAATTTACAAAATGTACTAGAGATTATTTTGAAAAACTTACTGCCTTGACCTGAAACCAAAAATGTAATGTCTTGTATCAGAATGTAGTTCAGTAATCAACTATCTTAACATTAAACCATGAGCTTCATGTACAAGTGGAGATTATTATCTTTGGCTTTGTTGATTGTATCTGTCACAGATTGATGTTGGATAGCTATCAATAAAAATTCGAGAGCAGTGGATGGGTGTTTAGTCCTAGTTTTGGACTCCTCGGTAGTGCGTACCCTGGAATCCAACACAAGCTTTTAGGACTCACTGACAAAAAGAAGTGACTGGTGGAGTTCAAATAGGTTGTAAGTAAGACAGTTATTACAGTAACGATGGATGATCTTCATGCTATACCACAAAATGATGAAAGGGAAAATTATAACACTGGATGCCAGTTGGCCGAGTGGTGATGATTGTTGGACGTTCTCTGTAAGACCCGTAGGACCTGTATCGGACTCCCTGGTGGAATCAAGGTTGAGCACTGGTGTGAAGCCCAATACTGGGACATCTATCTAATGCCCCATAGTTTCCAGTGGTAATAAATCAACATCAATCTGTGACGAATACAAATAACTAAAAGTCATAATTGTCTCTGTAAAACCACCTCAATTAAATTATGTTTTCAACTGGAACTTCATGAAGCTTCACTCCATTGTACACAGTAATGTTCATATATGTATGCGAAAAGTATTAAACGAATTTTTAAAAATTCCATTAGTCAATTATCACAGTGGTATAGGTCGATTACATAACTACTGCTCATAATAAGTGAAAGTAGCCAATTAATAGTAAGAGGACAAATGTACTTGTAGTAATGATACGAAAGCTAATAACAACTTAAATAAATACTTGAATCGAAGTAGGAGATCAGAACTTGATATGGTAAACTTGTTAAAATAATAAATGTAACAGAAAATGTGTGGATAAACTGTTTTAATTACATAGGTGGTGAAGACAATTTACGAAATAGCTGGGAGGTGGGGTGTCAAACATGGAGAAACTAAAAGATGTAGTGGAATATATAGGCGTTTATTAAATTTCCTCTGAACGACTAAGGTTGTTAGTTTGAATTTCTATAGCTTTGGCTATGTGTAGTAAATAAATTCGAACTCTACTTATAAAATTCATTGGTATACAGTATACTATTATAAATGATTTGGTTTTCTCAACTATATGTTCACTATCTACTGAACGAGTTAAGGCCGAGTTGAGTATATACTTTGTCTGAATTTGCTAAATCAGGCTGGAAGAAGATCATTCACTGATTGGTTAACTTGCGTGGTGGTATGCCTTATGCAACATACTTCATAGATGCAATTGAAGTAATATATTCACATTTAATAGGTGAATTTGGAATAACTTATCCTTCGTTTATGCACGCACCCCTGGTAGACTAAAAAATAACAAAACTAAGTTTTTCTACTTTTAAGGTCTTTTTTACCACTTTTACTGTTCTGTCGTAAAGGACATCACTAGAAACATCGAATCATGCTTATAGAAACAGGAGTTTCTTGTTGACAGTCCATATCTCACTGATTTGTGTTTCGCCAGTTTATATAAATCTTCAAAGAATCTTTTGGGTAACCTAGTTCAGTCTGCATATTATTGATGAATTCTAATTCCTACTTTACAGTATCCCCTAACCAGATGCTTTTTGCTCTGTTAGTAAGAAATCCAAGAAGATTTCTCTTTTACAAGATGGGTGTGAAGCTACACAAATGAGTGTATTAATTTAGATCAGAATTCTTTTTGTATATACTTCTACTTATTGATCCATCGTCTTGTCTGCTTAATGAATTATCGAGGGAATGCCATTTGTTATCACATTCTTTCTCATAAGCTAAAGTGACTGTTAAGTTAACCTGTAAAAACAGTCATCTGGATATATTTTGACCGACGATAATAAACGTTCCATAGATTTAGTGACAATAAAAATGCAGTTTATCAGTTGTCTTCTTAAAGGAGTTCATATTTCTATTTCTCAAGGAAAAAAATCAACTAAGAACTCGTTGAAATGTCATTCATTTGTCCACAGTATATACTTTTGAAGACATAATGAACATTGAATGTACATCATAACAGTAATTCTTTAAGATCAACCTCTAAAGTTCCAATATTCATTTGTTTTTCTTGTAGTTGTTAAAATACAAATTCAAGTATTTCCTTTAGCTGTACATTTGTGAACGAAGTATTATCTAGGGATAGCATACATTTACTGTTTAATTTCATGTTCTCTGTTTTAAAAATGAAATTTAAGACGTCTTTGACGATTCTGGATTAGAGGTTACAAGATTCTAACAAGCCAGATTGTTATTTCATAAAATAATTGTATATATCTAACACCGGGCGAAGAAATCATAATTTATGAACTATGGTCAACCCAGATAGTTGTAGAACGCTAGTCATGCGGGTTTAAGAAAACCATGAATGAAATATGAGTGCTCAGTATTATATTTTTACTAAGATATTTAAAGTAAATTTATGTACAGCATTGAAATTCCGTATATATAGGCTTCTGGGTTACTTCATCATGAGATCAGTTGTCAATCGCTTGACGTAACATTACTTGCAAAGCATGTGTTTATCCGGTGTGTTTATAACGATGGGAAACCTTTAATGATATAATGTAGTTTGGCGGTAGTCAGTAGAAAATTCATCAGTGCGAAACCCACGGTTAAATAAGATTTTTAGGAGATTACCATAAACCTCTAAATATCTCAAAATACCTCAAGAGATGTCCAATCGCTTACACTAATGACTATAGTGCAATTCGATCATTGATAGAGTTCAGTTGGTACTAAGTACCGGAAAAAACATGACAATGGTTACTATCCAGTGACCAACTACTGTCTATTCTTGCCTCTACACAAGAAAGCTAACATGTATAATGGGGGCGCCAACTCTTTGTACACCTGAAGTTTTCCTAAATAAATAAGTTAAGTTGATATTTACTTAGTAATCATGAGTTTAAAATTTTTAAATGAACTAAAGAGTTGAATGACCTTGTATGTGATCCGTTTATTATTATTATTAGAGCATAGACAGACTTTAATTCCATAGAATTCACGATCAATGACCTACCATTCACTCCATGAAGCAACAATATTGAAAGTACAAGAAAGGAGCTAAACAGAATGTTACTTAGGCCCATAGTATAAACCGCCTAACAACTCAGTCCGTTATAACATATGAATTAATTATTTGAGGTATGTTGTAAACAAACTAAGTTCGTTTGATTAACATATACGCTATTATCAACCATTAGGATTATTTTGTACAACTAACCAACATTGTCTACCTATCACTCTATCTCTATAAGTCTAAGCAAACACTAAACATATACTTATTCACTTGATTTATAAGGCATTCAATAACTGATTCAATATTCACTATAGTCTGTCTGTCATATGAAACACATAAGGTAAATATACATTCTTTAAGTAAATGAATGATGTAATGTAGTTCTATTTGCTTTTCTTCGCGTTTCTTGTTTTGAAAGATTGAAGCAAATGATGAATTTTCTGAATACACTTTGTATTGTACAATAACTGAATTGTAGTTAGGTTTTGTAGAGACTGTTAAGTATGAATTCGATACTGCAAATAGATCTGGGTTAGAAAACTAGTGAAAATAAAGAATCACTGGACAGCGTACTAACTAATGACAATGAATGAAGTAGAGTGTTAATATCCCGAAGTGGTCGAAGTTAGAAGTATCAACCGTTGTAGATCAACTTAGTGGTCTGTAAGGTTGAATCTCTTACAAATCCTGGATATCTTGGCGTTTATCTTCCTTTATAATCATGGGTGTGTACTGTTGAGAACATTTAAACTAGGATCAAATATCTGTTTATTGCCACTTCCTGATTTTCAGTGATTCTGTAAACCAGGTCCATTAGTGATATTGAATTACCATTCAGATAATTCTCTCTGTATCGATTACTATCTATTGATTCAGGAACAATTCTGTAGGCTCTACGAATACAAAATAGTTCATAGGTATTTGCAGTCAATTAATATTCTTTTAGAAACTATAGTCGATTGGTTCGGATTATGCAATAGTTACAACTATTGTTATTGAAGGTTCTTCAATGCTGTAAAACTTATGCCACACAACACCTAGGGTATTTCAGATAAAATCTGTAAGTAGCAATGAAAATAATACGTTGATTTGTTGCGCGAACAGATAAAACAATTTTCATTGTTGCAATATTCGTATATTTATGATAAACTGGTAGATGGGTCAATACGTATAATGTTCAAAGTGTGGATAATCGGTTGTTTTGTTATCCTTTCCATATATAGAACTTCCCCAGGGATATACAATATCAGAGCGTTGGTGTATGAATTGATAGATAATAACATTATCATCCGTCTTAATACCCTGAAATATGACAGATAACATATCGTGGAGTTGATTACCAACTAATATTAGTCTTGAGAAAATATCCATTGTGAATAATAATAATAATAAATTGTTATTTACTGATCTATTGTTTAGCATCAAGGACAGACAATATACCAGCTGAGGAAATGAAATCAAATATAGAAGTAACTGCTAAATGCCGCATGTTCTATACAGAAGGATTTAAGTAGAGAAAAGAACAAGTACCAACAGACTGGATAGAGGAATACCTCATCAAGGTACAAAAGAAAAAAAATCTTAGCAAATGTAAGAACTACAAAAGCCTCACACTACTTTTAACACCAGGAAAAGTCTTCAACAGAGTGTTGTTGAACCGAATGAAAAATCCAACGGACAGACAATTTCGTGATCAAAAGACTGAAATCTGTAAGGATCGATCATGTAACGACCAAATCATGGCATTACGGATCACTGCTGGAAAATCAAGTGAGAGGAACTCATTGCTTTACATCAACTTCCTTGATTATGAGAAAACATTTCAGCCATGAACAAGGAAAAAAGTATGGAGTCTTCTTCGACACTATAGTGTATTTCAGAAAATTGTCAATATCATCCGGAATTCTTACGATGGACTACACTTCAAAATTGTGCATGGAGGGAAGCTCATAAATTTATTCAAAGTAAAGACCGGTGTCAGACAGGTCTGCTTACTCTTGGCCTTTCTCTTACTGCTGGCGGTTGACTGGATTATGAAAACTGCAGCATCTCAACGGAAGCACGAGATGCAATGAACAACATTTTTTCAAATAGACCATCTCAGACTTCGCAGATGACCAAACTTCTCTATCCAGCACACGACAACAAATTCAAATGAACATGGACAGCGTAGTAGTAGCCTCTTCAGGTAACAGTAGGCCTCAGAATGCACAGGCAAAAATTCAAAACCCTTTTATACCATACAGCGAGAGCCAACTAAATCACACTTGATCTGATGGAGGAGCTCTGGAAGGTGTAGAAACGTCTGCATACCTGGAAAGCACAATTGATAAGCATGGGTGAATCTGACCTACTGTAGATGTGAAGACACAGATTAATAAGGCAACGTGAAAGATAAATTTCTATGATCTAAAACTCAAATCAACTGTCAGCCGATACCAAAGTCAATATTTTCAGTACACGCGTCATGACAGTTCTATTGTATGGTGCTGAAATTTGTATGAAGAACTACGAAAACCATCATCTGAAAGATATAGGTATTTATAAACAGTTGTTTGCTCTGGATACTCCGGGTCTGTCGGCCAGACACCATCAACAGCAAAACACTGTAGAAGAGAACAAACCAGCTAGAGAAAAGTTCGGGAAAAAACTCTGGAGATGGATAGAACACACGTTGAGAAAATCACCGGACAGTGTTTGAAGGTAAACACTAACTTAAGATTCTCAAGACCACATGAAACGAGAAAGAACAAACAACATTTTGCTCGGGGAATCGGAGAACAGGCATGAAAAGAATTAGTGGTACTTGAGGAGAACTGGAAAGGAAAACCTAGGACAAAGTTGGTTGGCGAATGCTGGTTGGTGGCCTATACTCCACGAGGAGGAGAAAACATCGATTGATTGGTCAAGTGATTGGTTGACTAATTGAGTGACTGATTGACTAGTTAATTGAATGATTGGTCGGTTGATATAGTAGCCTAATATTATTGGCTTCATAAAATACTTTGTTTGAACGAATAATCCACTATACCAGACAGTTTGACTGGATAGAATATCTCTAGAAACTATGAAAATAAAGAATCACTGGACAGCGTACTAACTAATGACAATGAATGAAGTAGAGTGTTAATATCCCGAAGTGGTCGAAGTTAGAAGTATCAACCGTTGTAGATCAACTTAGTGGTCTGTAAGGTTGAATCTCTTACAAATCCTGGATATCTTGGCGTTTATCTTCCTTTATAATCATGGGTGTGTACTGTTGAGAACATTTAAACTAGGATCAAATATCTGTTTATTGCCACTTCCTGATTTTCAGTGATTCTGTAAACCAGGTCCATTAGTGATATTGAATTACCATTCAGATAATTCTCTCTGTATCGATTACTATCTATTGATTCAGGAACAATTCTGTAGGCTCTACGAATACAAAATAGTTCATAGGTATTTGCAGTCAATTAATATTCTTTTAGAAACTATAGTCGATTGGTTCGGATTATGCAAACTGCAGCATCTCAACGGAAGCACGAGATGCAATGAACAACATTTTTTCAAATAGACCATCTCAGACTTCGCAGATGACCAAACTTCTCTATCCAGCACACGACAACAAATTCAAATGAACATGGACAGCGTAGTAGTAGCCTCTTCAGGTAACAGTAGGCCTCAGAATGCACAGGCAAAAATTCAAAACCCTTTTATACCATACAGCGAGAGCCAACTAAATCACACTTGATCTGATGGAGGAGCTCTGGAAGGTGTAGAAACGTCTGCATACCTGGAAAGCACAATTGATAAGCATGGGTGAATCTGACCTACTGTAGATGTGAAGACACAGATTAATAAGGCAACGTGAAAGATAAATTTCTATGATCTAAAACTCAAATCAACTGTCAGCCGATACCAAAGTCAATATTTTCAGTACACGCGTCATGACAGTTCTATTGTATGGTGCTGAAATTTGTATGAAGAACTACGAAAACCATCATCTGAAAGATATAGGTATTTATAAACAGTTGTTTGCTCTGGATACTCCGGGTCTGTCGGCCAGACACCATCAACAGCAAAACACTGTAGAAGAGAACAAACCAGCTAGAGAAAAGTTCGGGAAAAAACTCTGGAGATGGATAGAACACACGTTGAGAAAATCACCGGACAGTGTTTGAAGGTAAACACTAACTTAAGATTCTCAAGACCACATGAAACGAGAAAGAACAAACAACATTTTGCTCGGGGAATCGGAGAACAGGCATGAAAAGAATTAGTGGTACTTGAGGAGAACTGGAAAGGAAAACCTAGGACAAAGTTGGTTGGCGAATGCTGGTTGGTGGCCTATACTCCACGAGGAGGAGAAAACATCGATTGATTGGTCAAGTGATTGGTTGACTAATTGAGTGACTGATTGACTAGTTAATTGAATGATTGGTCGGTTGATATAGTAGCCTAATATTATTGGCTTCATAAAATACTTTGTTTGAACGAATAATCCACTATACCAGACAGTTTGACTGGATAGAATATCTCTAGAAACTATGAAATGTAAGGATGTTGTTCAGATGCATATGCATCACCAGTAAATGAATATTTGTTACGTAAACCTTACTATGAATAATATGCTGTAAGTGCATAGTGATTTATAAAAAGTAGTGTACGGAGGTTAAAATTCATATATGTAGAGAATGATAGTGTAACGTCATCACAAGCGTTTTCGAGTGGAATGTATGGAAGGGCGTGTTGATTTTGGAATGCGTACTTTATTTTAATCGGGAATGGGAATTCTGGCTTGTAGTCACATTAAGTTCTAGTAATTAAATATCCTTAATGGTCGTATTCATTTGCATATCGCCTTGGTTTCAAGCCTATACACTAGTGATTGAATACATGTAAATTAAGAAGTCGTTTTGCTATTGTTATGACGTAAAAAAGCCGTTTGTGATTGATGCGTACGATCAATTAATTGATGTGACCATGTGACGGTGCTCACAACCCTAGTCTTTATGTTTAAAAGAAATTCGTAACAATCCTATCTTTTCTATGGCAGAATGAGACTTAATATACAAATTTTCGCCAATTACTCGCATATTTATTCCCTTCGTTTTGCCTTCTTCTCTTCCTTTCTGTCTTGCATCTTTAATTAATTTAACTGTCCGCTTCCCTAGTTTTGGCCTAGCTTCCAGAGTTGAAACAGGATTAAGCCAATGCCGTTAGGCCCTAGGCTCTTGGGTTTGGTTTCCTGGCGTAATCAAGGATACACACTGCCACGGAGGAGCCCCATACTAGGTAGCATTAACTATCCAGTGTTTCATGATTTTCAGTGGTGCCCAACCAAAATCAATTTATGATAAGCACAAACAGCATATAATTACTTTAGTAAAGTCTGATAATCATTTTTGCCAATTAACAAAGATTTTGGAGATCTCAATATACAAATTTCCCAATCGGATTGATGAACTCAAAGTTGGCAGTATCCCAATCAATAGTTGGTAACTGTAAATTTATATTTATCCGCTCAAAAATAAATAATAATGAGACAGATATGCTGATTTCCCTTGGTCTATTTATTTATTCAAGCTTTCTATAGACTTTTCTACCTGTAAATTTGTTGGGGATGCTAGATCTCCGAAACAATCATTCAGAAGATTAAGGAATAGATTTTATATTGATTCTTGCCAGTTGGTTTTTGATTAACTCTCATCACAGTTAACTTAGTCCAGTGTAATAACTTTAGTTGTAATTATAGTATCAATTCAATGTAATCTTGTCATAGTAACTGTTTGTTGGGTGGGCTCAGAAAAACCCCCGCAACAAGCTCAATCTGGCATAAAAATCAATAGGATATATTGTGTCCAATCAGAGCGGAGATAGCTTTTTATCCGAAACTTCTAGACAGAGAGAAATCACGTGCTATGTCTGTGATTGGTCAATTGTTTTAGCTCTACTGTGTCTAGAAGGTTACGGAATTCTCTAGAAGCTTGAAGGACACTTATGATAATATACATGTCCTAGTTTACTGTACATAATCAAACTCTTGCATTAAAGTGTTTTTGCGGTATTTCCTGTCTTCTCTCTCGTGTTCCTGTTGACGAATAGTTTCAGCCTGGGGGTCGTATCATAGCTTAGGAGACGAAGCGTGCGGTCAACCGAGACAGATAACAATTTGCTACGGAGATCTTGCGGTCGAATAAAGACCTGAACCACGTGTCACAAAACTATTCATGTTAATTATTGTGATGTTTACTCAGTTGATGATTTTCTTAATAATTCACTGTGATTTTATTGATATATATACGCATGAGTTATGTACTGTTTTGTTTGTCGTCCTAGTTGCTTGTGAACTGCAGTTTTTCTCATCACTGTTGATTTCTTACTATAATTGGCGGGTTGGGGTATAAAGAATAGCTTAGATTCGTTCAGTGTCAGTTGTGTTGTTGGCGATTTTTTCTCGTTCCATTCGTATCACCATAATATCTTAATTCTTGGAACCATATCAGTGACGACAGGACAGATGGAATCATGGAACCTGTAAAAGTAGGATTATTATGAAAGCAGCGGTCAAGACTGGTACAAATGTTGGCAGATACGGAAATTACATCTGCTTCCCCACACAGCACATCTACATTTAATACTCCACCATTGATTGATGGCATTGCCTAGAGCACTGTCGACTTTCGGTACGATCCTGTTACAAATATTTTTCCTTGTCGCTGACTGATCAGCGAAGTGTTCTTTCCTTCACTGGCTTGGGGCTAAGGATCAGAACAGACTGAGCGGTTAGAGGTTTACCATGCCACCTGAACCCCCTGTATCCTATCCATAGGTAAAATCAAGGGTGTACACTGCCACAGATAAATTAGATACTAGGATGAAGCAAATGTTAAATCCTCCCAGGTTTCCATTGGTAAGCAACTAACATCAATATGTAGCGAATACAAAAATATTAACGTAATACATATCTCTACCTAAATTCACTTCAAGAATCATTCAAACCTGTCATTATAATCACCCTGTTGTACGATTTCTATAAAAGAATCAACCTGAAATTTTGCACTCAGTCGTAACACAAAACCACTTGTTTGCCAAAAATCAATTTAGTCAATAAATAAAACAAGATTGATTACTCAAAACAAATAGAGATTCTGTTTCTTATTCAAATATAAACACGTAATAATGTTAACATAATTAGAATGTACTTACCGCTAGATCATTGTTTAACTAAGTTGAATTAAGAGTAACCAACACATAATACAACTACTAATAAAAAAAGGGTTTTCTAGGTACAGAGGTTTAGTAACTGTTTCAACCGTATCTATTAAATTAAATCAATAGTTTTACTTAAATAGGGATAACAAATGAAATCTTACTCTTACAAACAGTGTATAGAGCGTGTAATCATTCACTTCATTAAATCAAACCTTTCAATTCAAAAAAGTGTATATGTCCTCTCCCTTTCTCTCACTTACTTGACCAATAAGTTAATTTCGAACGAATGTATCTAACTCTTACTCCTTAATCTAATGTGATTATATAATCACTTATTGTATCCAACTGACTATTTCTAACTTTCATTTTTTTATTTCCTATCTATCCTATTTGGGACTCGTCAGCTAGATATACCTGCATTCTAGTGTTATTGTTCACACCGAGACTCGAACTCAGTTCATTTCGTGCCACACCCCACCTCGTTCATCACTAGGCTGCTGATCCCAGACAGACAAACTTGTACAACGCGCATGTATATATGGTTAGAATGTATTTATATCTTACCGTTAATTTTGATATGAACTGAAGTTGATCAGTCTCTGTTGCCATATGTTTTGGATTCTACTTGTCATTCACAATCCAACTCAAATAATACTTCTTAACTATCGTTGTGTTAAGGCGATTCTCCCAGAATGAAAATATGGCAATAGAGACTGATCAGTCAGTGTTTTCAATAACTTTATCATCGAGTTCACACGGTTACAAATCCATATATATATATATATATATATATATATATATATATATATATATATATATATATATATATATATAAGTTGTATTGTGGATGACAAGTGGAATCTAGGACATATAACAACAGAAACTGAAGTGAATGACTACACGCTCTTGTTATGACGTGATGAAAAGGAGGAGGAGGGTGATGATTTTGGTTGGTGGACGCGAATACCAATAAGATGCGTGCCTAGTTAAGAATATGCGATTGACTTAAGCCCATTCACCCCCCCTAGGCCGACAATAGGACAACCACAAGTGAGAGAACCGAGAACTGAGGACCGGAGAACCGAGAACTAGACCAAGGTCCAAGGTCCTATTATATTTTAATCATGCATTTATATATACATAAAACCAGACCACACAGTAAGCCAATCGGAAATTTAACATTGATACAGAACAAAAGAAATAGTGGTAGTGAATGGGGAGAACTTGTACACAATTAGGTAGACGTAGTTCGCAATAATAAACAATACACAAAGAATCAATACACTAAGCGAGAGAACCGGGCAAGGGGAACGTAACAGTCATAGAAATAAAATGTTAACACTGTCCACAGTTATAATAAATGAAATAATGTTATAAATCACAGTTCCCGAAGATAGCCAATCTTCATTAGGTGCCCGGCATATCAGCTCTATACACTGTTTGTAAGAGTAAGATTTCATTTGTTATCCCTATTTAAGTAAAACTATTGATTTAATTTAATAGATACGGTTGAAACAGTTACTAAACCTCTGTACCTAGAAAACCCTTTTTTATTAGTAGTTGTATTATGTGTTGGTTACTCTTAATTCAACTTAGTTAAATAATGATCTAGCGGTAAGTACATTCTAATTATGTTAACATTATTACGTGTTTATATTTGAATAAGAAACAGAGTCTCTGTTTGTTTTGAGTAATCAATCTTGTTTTATTTATTGACTAAATTGATTTTTGGCAAACAAGTGGTTTTGTGTTACGACTGAGTGCAAAATTTCAGGTTGATTCTTTTATAGAAATTGTACTACAGGGTGATTATAATGACAGGTTTGAATGATTCTTGAAGTGAATTTAGGTAGAGATATGTATTACGTTAATTTTTTCGTATTCGCTACATATTGATGTTGGTTGCGTACACCATCTGTCAAACAATAGCCCATGTATTTTACTGTATCAAGTCGAGGTATGACCACTAACGGAATGCTATAATGTTGCAGTCACTGTAAAAATTAAGAGTTTATTATATTGTCCAAGATTAATTTATACTCCATTCTCTTAGTAGTATTTCTAATTCTGTCTATTTTAGATTGGATTCCCTAAGTTAGAACATCAGTCTTTATAGAAATTGTTGTCTATAGTAAATGTAAACATGGTTGAATTTTTGTCGATTTTGTGGCGATAGGTGTTAAGTATAGTTGCTTATATTCATCATTCATTGATATTTGTTGAATATAATTGAAAACCAGGAAGTATTAGATAGGCAGTTTTTTCTAGTAATGGACTCCTCGTTGAAAGTGTGCACCCTTGATTCTTACACTGAACCGGCGTATGTCTAAGCATCCGCCATGATTACTGAAAACCCTGGATTCAGTTCTCTAGATAGGTCGAGTGTGAGCATTACTAATAAGTTTCATACTATGACAGAGAAGCTGCCCAATACTCCATGGCTTTTAGTAGAATACAATTAACATTAATCCATGATAAATGCAAACAACTAAATATAATCTTTTTTCTTTTGGATACTAAATAAATTATCATCTACGTCTAACAATTTAACTCACATTTCAGAATCAATGATTTACGGCAGTCATAACTCGACATTAAAACTGGAAACCTATCAATCGGAATCCATTCTGTGCATTGGATAACTTAAAAGATAATTCTCAACAATATGAAGCAGTTTTCCCACAATCTTTCAGTGAAGAAATTCCCTACTGCTTTTTTGTTCTATGTATAGACAACTTCGTCTTTTGTGATACTGACTTAAACATGATTACATTAAGGAGCTTATGGCATTCCATTAGTGAAATAATAGAGATTATAAATAAATAAATACTATGACTAAATGGTATATTTACAAAACTTTAATCTATGATGAGATGTTTCCAGTGGATATAACCTTACGCTCATTGTTACTCTCATGATGTTGTTGCTTTTTATTCACTGTTGTTTTCCTATTCTCTGTAGATTTACGTGATTATATGCAACTGGCAACAGAATTTGAACCTTTGTAGTATACATTAACTGTTTCCTCTTCACAAACACAATGTTTCAGCTGGGTCCTACGGGAAATCTACCATTCAGAGATATGCTACTATAATGAATTACATTTCATTTATAAGAAGATTTTTCATCTATATGCTTGATAATCTCAACTATTGGAAGTGTAAATAGCTAGTCATTCTAGAAATAAACATACATCACTTACTGCTTTCATCAATGTAATAATTCATTTGTATGTGATTGTTAATTGATGCATACTCCATACTTTCAGTAGTAAGGGTTTATGATCTAAGATTGATGATATTCATAAGCAAATATGACAACTTTTGATGGGAATATGAGCTTCTTACGTCATAACTTACTTTGACACTCCCTGTAGTGCCTATGAATGGCACATAGAGTTAGAAATAAAATATATATTATGCTTATGAAGTAGCTTTCGGCACTACTCACTAGGCATTTAGGTATCTAGTTTTTAAATGGTGTTTTATTGGTCACTATAAGAGTTACAATAGATTATAAGCTTATTTTAGATAACGTATATTGCTTCTACAGATTCAAATGTGCTGCAATGATGCAATACTTTATGGTAGCCTTTACAAAGACTTGCTTTGCCTATTTTCTAATCAGTTTTACATTTCTACAGAAATGAACAGTGAATACGAATCTTAATTGTTGTGTGCAACCATACGGCTATTATAAAAGGCTTTTCAGTTTATTGTTGTGACGTTAAGTACTGGAAGATTTAGACAGAGAAACTTGAGTTATTGACATATCTAAATTTGAATTTATTCATCTAATATACATACAATGTGGTTAGATAAGAGAAAACAAACCATCGGATGCCATATTAGTTGCACAAGCGTAGTGTGTTCTCCGCCCACAGGCTGTAAGCTTGGTTCTTAATAGAAGGATACTGGTGTACTTTGTTGAGGTATTCTTCACCAAGAAGAAACTTTCTAGTTTTCAGTAGTTATCTAACCTGAATAATTTCATAGTTTTAAAATTTAGAGGTAAATGACCGTAATAACTAAAATGGCATGAGCCTTTTCAACTGGAAATGACTGGTAGGTACAGACAATTGAATAAAGCAATTGCCATTATTATTGAGTATTTTATATTCAATAGTACTTGTAATGAAGTAAATGAGGTACTAATAAGAACCAATTATAATCGATAAGGAATAAGTTACATTACATTAAATACGTTCACAACTATTTAGGTAGTTTATATGTAAGTAATCAGTAATCAATATACACATCCATGAAATGTTGACTGTCATTTAAGTTGTAGAACTCTAATGTTTGAACATTTCCTTAGATGGAGATTACTGTCATTTTGAATAACATGGTTTACCAGAACCACCAAGTTGTTGGGGTAGTTCTAACAAAATACATCGTATGGTTTCACCCAAACGTTTATAAAAATTACTCCTGTTGAAAAGAAAGTTAACGAAAGTAAACAGTGCGTAATATTTAATAACGATTCAGTTATACTTGTATAACAAATACAGATAAGTTTTGTACATATTCCAATTCAATTCATAATGTTTGTCGTAACAGAACAATTGAATTGGAACACACAATGCCTGAAGTGTATTTTCGGTGATTTAGGAATATGTACTGATTAAGCATAATTACCTAACATACAGTAAATGTAATAGTTGCATTTTTTAAATTGTCAGTTTTTCAACATGGCATTTGAAGTTAAACAAACTGATTTCGAGTCCCGGTGTGAACATCAGCACTAGTATGCAGGTGCATCCGGCTAACGAGTCCCAAATAGGATGAAACTGCAGTATTGGATTTCGCTTGCCAGTGACGAACCAACACAAATAGGGACTTATTAGCTATTATCATGCCTATTTCGGTAATCAAATCATCATAAATTTGTTATAAACCTGTTGTTCTGATTTCTGAGCACAATACCTGTAGTTCAGTCTTCATTGTATTTTATATTTCCAGTATGTGGTACATAAAAGCTATTGCTTTTACTCACTAAATGACTTGGAACTGTCTCCCTCTTATTGATGTCATTCTCTCTCTCTCTCTCTAATTCTGAAGAAATCTGTGATCACTCTTGCACCTGTGTTAAACAGTTAGCATCCACGTAGTCAGGTTGCAGTTATAGTGCACGTCTCATTTTTTTTTACTCAACGTACACTTCATGATATGACCGTATCCGAGAGATAGAGTTTTAAACTGTACATGATTATCGTAGTAACCTTCAAATGTAAATAAACAAAGTGATATAATGATACAAGTATGACAACCCCCAGAAAAGTAACATAAAATGTCGACGGTATATGGACGGTGGCGTAAATAAATTACTAAATGAAATGACCATGTTATTTCATATTGTACATTGAAACGTTTAGAATTAAATATGTCTGACATGATTGATGTAAACTAATCTCAAGGAAACAAACAATTGAGACAAGACGAAATGGTTGAAGTAATAAACTGAACGTGCATTTTATTGTTAGCGAAGAAGAAATAACACATTATGTAACTCACCAAATCTCTAGAATAAACGTCCTGAAATGATAATAAATGAAAACCACTAGTAAATGATCGCATAAATAATTAGGACAATACTTAAGGAAGAGGTAGGGACTAAAATAATCAACAATTGTTGATCTAATGAATGTTGTTACTTCAAAGATATCCAACTGATTGACTTTTCCTGTATTTTCCAATGGTTATTGCTCTAGATTGTTACATCATAATTGATAACTCCACATATTTGCCCAATTACTATTTAACAACCTAAATACAACTGTAATACGTTGAAATGATCATTTACTCTGTGATGATGCTAACAGGAACCAATTTGTTATGAAGAAATATCTCTGTGTGTAAAACCGAATGGAAACAATTATGCGAAATGGTGTGGCCAATTGAAGAACCATCAATTGGGATATAAATGTAATGAACAAAATTGAGTTATATATTGACTTGGCACTTTCATACACTATGTTGTGCCCTAGAGTAGATTGAAGGTAGCTGGGAGTAAACCTCGCATGACTTACCAATCATTCTACTGGAGACGTGAATACCTCATCGATAACGGTCGCAAACTATGACAGTACCATATGATAAAAATTTGTTCAATATATTTATTTTAGACTAGTTTAATACTGTTGTTATTCGATATTATGTAGATTGTAGAACTGAATTTTGTATAACACAGATTGATTACAATTAGATCATCACTAAAACTAGAGTGAAGTGGATGGAAGTTTCGTCCCAGAATAATACTCAGCAACCACAGGATATACTGGCTCACTAGCATTAGTGGCTTTACATATAATAGTTTATGGTTATGACTTCAATTAATTCATTATAAAGGCAGTGATCATCCATCACTTTAGTAATATTTGTTACACGCTGCATATACTCGAACTCCACTGGTTGCATTACCCTAAGAGAGCTTCCGGAATCAACACATAAAATTAGTCGCTAGATAACATATGACAGTTTTTATTAATCAGCGTTGTGAATGTTGTCGAATTTGAATTTTAATATTACGGACTGTCAGGAATAAAACAAACATTAACAGTGGAAATGAATTAAGTCACTCATTATCTTGAAATGATTAAATTTAGAAAAGAAAATTATTGGATTCTGCCTCAGTGATCAAATAATAAGCTCTCACTTGAAAATCTAAATATCTAAGATTAATCCCTGTTAAGAAGATCAATGCACACTGCTGAATAATCCCAGACTACGACAAAACAATTATGATTATCTGAGGTCAGTCCATCCTTTGGAAGTTCAATTAATAAGTTGTTTGTTACTCGCTACTGAGTTCATGTTATGCTAATTCCAACATAATATTAAAATCTAATCAACAAATGAAATCAGTTATTCTGTTATGACAGTACCAATTCCTGTAAAACCTGGTCTTCACATTTATGTCAAAATAATATTCTTTACTAATGTTACAAAGCATTACTTACGATTCCTGGGAACGCCAGATTAGTAAAAATGCGGTTAGATACCAGGTATTAAGGAAAAGTGGTAAGTCAGTTAATGAGGTTGTGAATCTTCATCTACTGAGATGGTTGGGACATGTACTAAGCATGCCTAACCACCATATATCAAGACGCGAGGTGCTGACTGAAGTTGAGGTAGCGTGGAGAAAGTTAGCGGCAGTTAAGCCAAAACATAGCACCTATTGATAAAGTCACTGACTTCTATTCTGAACAGTAATGACAAATGAAAACTACCTGGCTGGGGTCTATGCGAAGGCCGTCACTAGTTGTTTGGGACTTAAGGTGATGTGGCTCAGAATCTTGACCTTAACATTGGCTTATACCTTTTTTCCACGAATTATTTCTTCTTCCCTGGACCATATTCTGTATGTCCACTGCATTTTTATCATTATTACCGTCAATGTAACTACTGCTTCTACTAATATAGTGTTAATCTTGCCATTCTTCTGTGATATGGCAACTTGGACCGATACATACATGAGGTACAATATTGAAATGAATAGTTCTATCATTTAACTCACTCGACATCGAAGATTACTATTTAAAAAATATAAGATATACACAGTTTGTAAAGTACAATCTGTAACATAAATTCGGTTTCTATGAAGGAATTTCTTATTTACCTTTGAGGAAATTTAAGTGGTACATCCTTGAATTGTTCTTACCTTACGGAGTGTTCAGCAAGATACAAAACTGCGTTTGATGAAGTGCAGTGATGACTTTCTGTTTTCTAATCATCTCACCGGTTATAGAAAATCGTATTCAATAACACAAACCTAACTTGACATCTACTGAATCTAAGTGGTTTTGTGGAAACAGTATCAAGTTTAGCTGTCTGCATTGATCATAGAGTAATGTTAGTCGGGAACCACTGGGAATCAGGGAGAACTGGACAGCTGTTTTGTTCAAGTATTGGACTCCTCTGTGACAGTTCATACCTTCTATTACACCAAGTAATCAAACCCAGTAACTTCAAGTCTCACTGCGAATGCCTAACTGTCTGCACCACTGGGTCAGCCAGCGTCCTATGATGAAATTCCCAACAGTTTGTGATATAGCATGACAATCATTCACTTGAAATTATCTTCACATAGCTCCTTATGTAGAGATGATTTATTATGTAACATTTTAATTCAAAAGATTTGAAACATTCACTATCAATAACACCAAACAGTATTTAGTGTATTACTGGAAAATACTCAACAATGAGACGATATGATATGTTTACTTGTAAATAACTATGAATACTAATTCATTTAAACAACTATAAAATATTGGATGAAGGAAATTCTTAGAACATAAAGTGACTCTTAAAATCCCAATAGAAAAAATTGTAAACATAATCCACCAATGAATAAGATAAATCCCAGAAGTCTACCAAAAATCGACAGGAATGTCATTCAATCAATGGCTGTTACCCCATGTGGAGCATAGGCCGCTGACCAGCATTTTCCGCCTGGAGTCCCCTAAGGTTACTGCCAGTCCCAGGCCCGGATAAAGGATGAGGGTTGGGTATGGGGTTAGAAACCCCATCCCGTAAAACAGTAACCTTGCTAAAAAGACGCTCACCAGACAGTAATCCATCGATAGATAAATACAACATAACCTGCAAAAATAATAAATCTCCAAGAAGGTTGTTAGAATAAGCCGAATAAACATTTGTGGACTGACATAAAAGCTAACTTCAACATGCAGTAGATGCTAGTGTTGTCCAGAACAACAATGAAAGTTCCATAATTAAACAATCAAGACTCAAAGAATACAACATTATCAAAATACATTAAGTGTATCTTTTTAGGCCACGAGAAACGCTACCATATGGAATGGATCTCTGATGATATTCTGGATAAGATTCAAGAAAAGAAAAACATGAAATTAGAAATTAATAACAGCCAAATGAGAGCAAAGTAAGCCAAGGTACAGGTTGAATATACAGAAGCAAACAAGCAAGTGAAAGAGGCACTAGTGCCGATAAGCAGCGCTTTGTGGAAGACCTAGCAACAACAATGAAAAATGCTGTAAAGAATGGAACGTGTGACACATATATGATACAACAAATAAGCTAGTCGGAAATTATAGCAAACCAGAAGGACCAGTCAAGAACATGGAAGACAATCTATTCACTAAGACCCAAGAAAAGGTAAAAAGGTGGGTATCGAACTCTGAAGAACTCTCTAACAGACTAACCCTAATGAACCAACCGGCCACTGAAGCAGCTACTACAGGTATTCCTACAAATGCTACCTAACTAAAAACCGGAGAAATCAGCATGGTCATCTAATAAATCAAGAGTAGCATAGCAGAAGGGTCAAACAACATACCAGTTGAGGCGCTGAAATCAGACATAGAAGTGACTGAAAAGACGTCTCAAGTTTTCTTCAGGAAAATTTAGGGTGAGGTAAGAAAAAGTATCAACAAACTCCAAAGAAGGACACCTCATCAAGATACCAAAGAATAGAAATTTTTGTGAGTATGAGAACTGCGGGGGGCGTTACTTTACTCTCAGTATTAAGAAAAGCATTCACTAAATGAAAGATACAGTTGACATACAACCTTGACACCAACAGGCCGGATTCTGTAACGGCTGATCATGTAATGACAAAATCACAGCACTACGGATCATTGTGTTGGCATCCAACTGAATGTAAGTCACCACTTTACATCAATTTGCTTGGCTATGAAAAAGCATTTAACAGTGTGCAGGCGAATCTTCTTCAACACTAAGGCGTACCCGAGAAGATAGTCAATATCATACAGAATTCTTACGATGGACTACACTTCACAATTGTGCACGGAGGGAAGCTCATAGGTTCACTCAAAGTAAAGACCGGTGTCAGATAGAGCTGCTTACTCTTACCTTTACTTTCTCTTCCGGCGACAAACTAGATTACAAAAACTGCAATATCTCAAGGAAGGCCCAGAATACACTAGACAACTTGGACACAACTAGACGACTTGGACTATACAAATGACCGAACTCTTCTGACTCACATACAACAACAAATAACATCAGTCTCTGCTGTCAACAGCAGGTTTAATCATACACGAGCGAAAAAGCAAGACTCTTTTATACTACACAGTGGATACCGACCCAGTCACGAGTGACCATGTGACAAAGCTCATGAAGATGTAGAAACTTCTAAATTCCTGGGCATTATCATTGATAAATAAGAGGGAGACCTGACTTGATGTAGATGTGAACACACAGATTGGCAAGGCTAAGCCAGGGTAACACTTCTACAAGTGAACATCTAGAACTGAAAACAACTCTCATCCAACATTGAAGTCACAATTTTTACTACAAACGTCAAGACAGTTCTATTATGTGTAGCTGAAACCTGTATAGAGAACTACGAAGATCGTAATTCATATATATACGAATTTAGAGGATTCGAATGCCGGTATTTTTGTTTCAGCACAATAAGTGATTAGGTAAGCATAACATTGGTCACCTATTCAGTGATCAATAAGTCTGTAACACCAACATGTATTCATACTGGGAACATTGTTGAAATAAATATGAACTGTCTTTCTGGTAGTATGGAGTGAACTTCTTAGGAATATCACAGACAATTACCATATATATCACCCTTTGCATTACTTAGTCAGAAAGTAAATTTAAATTAAATTGGAAGACTTACCACCTTGACCTAAAATCAATTGACAGTATAATATTGTGAATATCCTACTAACATATACTACTTATACAAGTGCTAAGTAAATAAAATGTCAATCACCTGGATTGATACTTCATTCAGTGTTACTGTTTAGAACCATAAATTTTCGATTAGTTATAATTTCACATAACTTAGACAAGTTTATAAGTATCATTTACAAGTGGTCATACATTCTGCTATCATTCTAATTTCGATGAGATTTGCAGCTAAAGTAATACCTTGTCCTAAAACGGTAAAAAGCTGATCCAAACGGGATTGTAATCAATCACAAACGGTGAAGGAATGTCAATCTACAATACTAAATAACCAAAAATAAGTACTGATGACCAACAGATATATAGATGGACAACCTGATATTGAAGATGTATAATCACTTAATATCATACTATGGTAAACACGATATCATCATGTCTCAACGTATTTAGTAGAATTCAATCAGTACTAAGGGTTAATCAAACATGATTTTGACCACAACTACGAGATCAATCGATCAAATAGTCAGATTTATTGATTTTACAATCATTCATTATTCATCTTTACACATCAATAAATGTGTGCAGTAGATCAAAATTCGTTGATATGACATTCATATGAACGTTATCTATCCACAGATATCAGCACAAAGAGTTGACATTATAACAGTCACTAACAATCCTCAACAGAATATCTCACTTATTATACATTCTCAACTTAATCCACATGTTACATTACCATTGAGCAATGGAGTTGATTTTACACAGCACTTCCGCATTTAGCTTGCTTGCACCTGTTAGATGAGTATCCAAGAATTGTTTAAACGTGGTTGTTGAGTTATACAGGTCTATTTCCTATAGGATGACAGATTGATACCAAGTACTATGTAAGTATCAAGCTCATTGGAAATCCTAACTAAACGTCTCATTAATCTAACATCGACGAATTCTACAACTTGATAATTTAAAATAAATTCATCATTGATTTAGTCAACTTATAATAAATAATGAGATACATGTACAATCCGAATGTTTAAAAACCTTACATTTCTGATGTTTTGAGGTTTGAATGTAAGTTTCGCCATCAGAGATGGAATAACTGAATTACATAAATATGAGTTTAGATGAGAGTACAGTGGAATAGACCAAATGAAATTAGTTAATTGCAAAACTAACCACAAACATCGACAGGTGTAATCATGTAAATGTGATATGTGGTAAAGTTGAGTGATCAGTGTGATTGTATTTATATGCGAAGTGAATTGAGATGGTAGAAGAAGGTGATAAATATATTTGTAATGTGTAAGCGTAAAGTTAATTAGTGAATGTTTTTGTAGGATGAAATAGAAGGTATGAGTTATGTGTTCAACTTAGATGAATCATAAGACACTCTTCTTTATTTAACATAGTTGTTTCTCTGTACTAGTTAAACTTGTGTTAACTGAGATAGTTTTTGTGGAGAATGGTATTAAGTTTAGTTGGTTGAGTAGGGTACCATTGTAAACCAGGAAGCACTGGACAGCTGTTTCGTTCTTGTAAGAAACTCCTCAGTAGTGCCATCCTAGATTTGGCCTCAAAGTGGATAAGCTTGCATTACATGCAAGAATGGCTTCTTAGAGCAGTAAGATTTTACTTGAATATAGTCTACTAATTATATACCTGTGATGGTAATACTGACTAACGTAAACTGTTAATCAACATAAACTGGATAAACATTTAATGACTTACCAGTGACACTTTGCAATAAGAATATTAAGAATAGCAAATTGGAGCCAAGTAACATGATAAGTACATTGATTACGTTACAATGATATGATTTGTAATATAAGAGAAAATCATTCTTACTAGTTTAGCTTAGATACAAACAATTACCAATCACGAGCTTTGTATAATGGTATTTACTTCTCTCTCTCTCTCTCTCACCCTCAATCTCACACACGTACACATTCGCGTAAGTTTCAATTAATACACATTAGATAAACACATTCATCTTTTCGTGCTAATCAACTTGTAATGCATACTGTCGGTAAAATGATGCTATTTCTGATCATACTGAATCTATACAACTTTCAATCAGTAAATTTCATTCAATTATATCTTCTATGAACAAGATTATTGCACGACTGAATGACTTTTCTATCTTCATGGTACACTCCAATTGCGACATGGCCATTAGGCTGAAAGAGTTTGATTATTGTTGTAAAAAACTGGGCAAATAATTACACAGTGATCAATTAATGTATGTATCTAAGTTCTAGAGAGTGTCAGTCGTGATTCAAATACTTCAATGGTAACGGTTGTAGACTATAAGAATTAGTGATTGGGAACAAAATCCACCTGGGAGTAGCATTTCATACAAGACTGAGAGAGAGCATTATTGATGAGAGGCGAATAACAGGAAATCTTGGTTCTGTAGGGTTTCCTTCCAATTACCTTTAAACTACCTACCAGTAGACAAAGTTCTATGATTATGGGATTTAATAAAACAAAGTGATTTTTCATTTCCGTTGATCATTTACCAAGTACTAACCAATCCAACACTGGACCAATCTTTCGTACTGATCAAATTCTATGAATCCACTTGAAATGTTGTTAGTAGTCTACACATCATTCAAAACTGAGTACACAATAAGTTGGAATCAGATTTTCAGTCGTTGTCACTCTCATTATTGCATCGTCAATATTGTGGTAACTTTGAAGTTACGTTTGTAATACTAGTTACATTCAATGATATAGTGTCGTCAACCATTAATATACTTGTAAAACTACTAACAATTCTGTTACTCTAACTGGTTTTTAGTTAACATTTTGATAACTGTAAGTACATCGGTTGCATTTATTAACCAGTAACTGTAAACCTATCAAGAAAAGCGTATGCTTCAACGTATTCAGTTCCAGTTGTAAGGATAGTATATCGAATGACCTGTTATGTGTTGTCCAATGAAAATCTTGTTTTCCCTTGAAAGTATTCAACGTTGGTACTGATAATACTTGTTATGGTAGGGCGTTCTACTCGTTGGCTACCTTTTGGGAGAACCAGAATCTTAACTTGAGCTTATTCATTCGTGGTTTTAAAACTATTTTATGATAGCCTCGGAAATAATTGATCCTAAAAGAAGTAAAAAAGATAGGATAAAGATCAAGTCATCATTCTACTGTTAGACATAGGAAATAATACAAAACGCCTTAGTCGTTCCTAGTACGGGAGGTTGGAGAGTCCCAACCCGATAACTAAGAACATACTAGATAAACATGCTTAAGAGTATCAGCATCTTTGATTAGATATGAATTATCCGTTTGAATACAATGTTCTAGATGAGGTAGAATAAGGAATTATTAACAAATTTTAGCTAAGACATATGGAAGCTCTACAAAATGACTATAATGTACGGAATCCTCTGATTACAACTACATTATAATCTGTCAAAGCTTTTAGATGCACACTAATGATTACCCCCCCCCAAATGCTTTTGTTCTATAACTAGAGACAGGGGTGTTCCATCCATTGTTTACTGATAGATATTCCTGTGTTGGATCGGTATTAATGTACATTTGGTAATTTGTTTTCAAGACCTGTTATTTAAACCGCCTAAATATTTAATTAAAAACACTTCGAAACTGCAATCCATCAGTGTCTCCGCTTATTACTCTTCAAACTTTAGTATCATCTCCAATCAGCAGTAACGATGATCCAAACAAGCTATTTTTAAGTACCGTACACAAACTATATTGTTTTGGGATTTCATCTCTCAAAATGACACAATTTTTATGTAAAATCTACTAGTTTTGTTTTCAAATGATCGTTCACTTTGGGAATCAACTAATTACGAATTATGGAATAATCATTTTGTTATAAACCATATAATGATCATTGATAACAAGTCTGATTATCCGATGCTAGTAGGTCTGCTCTGGTTCTTCTAAATTCGCAAGCCGGATAAGAAGAATACAAGATTGATGAACCAACTAAACAAAGTCTAAATTGTGTCTTATAGTTCAAACCAGCCCTACTGAACCCACCAGTCATCAAAGCAGCATCTACAGATCTCCCTATAAATATCGATCCACTAACAATCAAAGATATTGAAATGGCCATCCGACAATTGAAGAGTGGAGAGTCAGCAAGGCCAGACAACATATCAGCTTAGGCACTGAAGTCAGATGTAGAAGTAACTGCAAAGATGTTTGACATTCTCTCCAGGAAGATTTGGGAGGATAAGCACTAACTTGGAATCCTCAAGACCAAAGGAAAAGAGGAAAAGCACATTTTGCTGGGAATTCGATGCAGACATGAAAAAAATGAACAGCACTTGTGGATAACTGGAAAGGGTATTTGAGGACACGGTTGGAAAATGTTGGTCGGCGACTTATGCTCTATATGGGGCAAAAGTTATTGACTGATAGATTAAATGACTATTTTTGGACTACAGAGAAACCACATATGACGCTTGTTACGAGAAATGGCAACGCTGGATTGTAGTTACTTAGGTTTCGATTCATAAGTGATCTTAGTGTACTTAATCACGAGTATAACGCTTTAACTTAAGACACATATACCTGTGAACAGATACACGTAAAATGAAAAGTCGTTGCATCAGATGTACAGTTTCAATGTCGGTATACACAACGGATAATATAGGCTTCCTTCCTAATGTGTTTAGTTTAACGCTATCAAAAATATAATGGATTCATTAGATAAAGCACATTAGCAAAAATTACATTGACTACAATTTCCAATTGAATAGTTTTGAATAATTCAGAAAGAACTTTCCTATGTTGGAGTGAATTAAAGTATGTATTCTGAAAGTTTAACTGATAAGAAAGAAACTCACTATACTATAAACAGAGAATCTATTCACACTGTAAATCTGTTCTGGTCATGTAATGAGAATATGACAAATATTTTAGGTTTGTGAAACAAATATAAACACTGGTACTTTGCATATTGATATCTTAGAATTACACAACAGTCTTCAGTAACAAGGAAGGTAGGTATGGTGACTTGTGTCAGTCGTTCTAGTGTTTTTTTCAGTGAAGATTCATCTTCTCCTTGAAAGAGTTCACCTATTGAACTAATACTACCTGTTTAGGTAGCATATTCCAGTCATTAACCACTAGATGTGAAAATGGATCCTCACTCTGAGTCTGCTGGATCTTGTATTTTTAACCTTTTTGGGATGCCCTCTAGGATGATTAGTGCTAGCAGAAAGATAAGGTATATTAACACCTAAATCATCAATTAGGATACAGGTTGTCGATATAAAGTCACCTCGTTTTCTACGATAAAATAAGGTGGAACAGATCGGGTAATTTCAGTGTTCATCGTATGAAAGGTTTAGAAGACTAGTTACTAGGTTAGTAACTACCCGTTAATAGCTCTCAACTATCTTCACATAATTAACAAAATAGGGACTTGTTGCTCGCTAGCAACATTCTAATGTGAGGTTTTATGTAAGTAGGATATAAAATCCGAAACGCTTCTTCATATAAACATTTGAATACTCTGCGGAATGATTGTAACACTCAAAACCCTTTAGCTAGTGGTGTTATAAAGTATTTAATGCTTCCAAATCTGATTTTCTGTGTTCGATTCTTGATGGAATCTTGAAGTTATACTTTTGAGAAGTCCTATATCAAATAAATGTAATTATCTCACCTTTCCTGATTTTCTTTAACAGATTAGCTGAAATCACTCTTTGAAGAGAATTGGATACTCTGTATAAACCTTATCTTTCTAACTACTCGGTCAGAATCAGATTAAAAGATTACTCCACTATTACATTTGTCAGTAACATGATATTGTCGAATAGGAACTCAATATTTGATCTGGTCCACGATACCTTTTTGTTCGGGTAAAATTGTGTCATATGAAAACATCATTACCATTTATTAACTGATTACTAGGTAGCCATGTTCCTCGTCCTGTTTAGCATCGATCGAATCATTTAGATTTGGGAACACATCCACCACAAAGCACCAGTCCTCGCAAAATTATAAATACACCTTACTGATGCATACAGAATATCACAAAACCTATGTCAAGTAGAATTCCATGCCGATTACCTTCAACCATCTAACAGTACATCAACCTCTAATAATAATTGTTCTTTCATATTATATAGAAGTTACATGGTTATAAGGCAACGTACTTTTAATATACAACTGTACAAGATATTTATTTATTGACATACAATGTTACTTGATCGCTTTCCAAATAGGTTCAAACATCTTTTTTCAAGAATTGTTTGAATGGCCTCGAATTATCTGAAAAACTTTGAGCAGTTAAATATGTGAAAATGTGAATTAAACTTAGTATGTACACATCGTCCAGTTTCCAACAGAGTGCGAAAAACTTGACGAATATTCATCGTCTGTTAAATCTTCAGTGCTCCATGGTGATAAAAACACTTGAAGTCACTAGCTATGTATTAGATCTATGTCATGTGAAAACTAATCAGAAATTGAGTGATAAGTAAAATGAGTGGAGTTAATCCGTGTCGAGTGTGAGTCAGTTACTCATCACTGGCAATTGATGAGTTTGTGCAAATAAACTATGAATTGACTGAGTTAGAATTATCAACGATTGGAAACCGAAAGACCCAGTGGTTTAACGACTAAGCGTTTATCGCTTGGCCTGCTGGTTTTAGGCTCGGTCCTTAGATGGGGTCGTCGATGTGTACTGAGGAAGAGTCCCATACTAAGACGAAACAGTTGTTCCTTGCTTCCTGGTTTTAACGACTTCCTAACTCAAACCAGTTCGTTATATCAGATACAAATATAATTACTCGCAGCCTTAAAGGTTATATTCAATAAAGTAATACTCTAAATTAATGAATATCATTAAATATACATCATGTGCGTAAATTAAATGTATAAGCATGTTAAGAAATCATATTATATCTAGCCATTGAATATACGTAAGGTGAATATTCAGGAGATTATCATTCACTTCTGTCAATAGGAATACTCTTAGCAACACAGTTATATAGATCAATATATGAATGAAATCTTTAGTTTAGGCTTGGGAAGGGAAGTGAGGGTTATTTTGACATACACTGAGTTTATCATAGATTTAGTTGAAAGATATAATGGCTAATCACTAATATGAACATTATATTTCATAAGTTAGATGTACTGTGTACTTTTAATTCAACAAGAAATAAGAAAATAAACTAAACTAGTTCAGGTATCACTCAACGCTGTGACATGATAAGGAACTGGAAAACAATCTAAGGAGTTCATTCCTAGAAATATCAGCACCTGTATTTTTAAATTATATCTATTAATGATATGCCGGGCACCTAATGAAGATTGACTATCTTCGGGAACTGTAGTTTAAAATATTATTTCAATTATCATAACTGTGGACAATGTAAACGCTTTATTTCTATGACTGTTATGTTCCGGTTGCCCGGTCCTTTCGTTTAGTGTATTTACTCTTAGTATATTGTTTATTACTATGAACTACACTTACTTAATTGTGTACAAGTTGTACCATTCACTGCCACTCTTTCCTTTGTTCTGTACAAATGTTAGGTTCTTGATTGATTCACTGTATGGTCTGGTTTTATGTATATATAAAGGCATGATTAAATCATAATACGATCTCGGTTCTCCGTTTTCCTGTTCTCAATTCTGGTTCTTGTATTGTCGGCCTGGGGGGGGGGGTAAGTGGGCTTAGGTCAGTCACGCATTATCAACTAGTCACACCTTATTGGCATTCGCGTCTACCAACCAAAACCTCCTCCCTCCTTTCTTCTAGTCATAACAATTATGCATTTAATAAATATGATATATGTATTCCTTGCAAACTGTAAAAAGACCTGTTAACTAATGTCACAACTTTATCCTTTCTCAAGTTATTGCAGAACATATTATCTCGTTTTCTACACGCAACTCCCCTAGTTTAGTCATTATTGTGTTTATTTTGTCTCTTAAGCTTTAATCTATCGATTGATATATACATATATATACGCAATAGTTTCTATTTGGTAAATTACTAGGAATCGACTGTTTGGACTCGAGCTCAACGTAGTATTCATTGATTGTCTTTTTTTCTGAGAAACCCTTTTGATCAATCTGGCACCATGCAAATTAATAAGCGATCATGTGTATCAGGTCGTTGTCTTACAGGAAAAGTCTCATTGGCTAATCTCGACAACTAAGAAGGCCACAAAAAGTTTAATTCTTTAACTGTTTATCAAAGGTTGTTCATTATAAGATCTCCAAAAAATTACTTCATGATGTTAGTCACTAGTGTTTTGAAATCAAACTTAAATTCAACAATCTTTGTAACATCTAACTTCAGTAAACATCAGCTCATTAGTAACTAATTTCAGGAGATAATTTATGGAGCTCTGGTGAGATGTGACCAGGATGAGTCAGTTAATTACTACGGCAATAGATGAATTCAAGTAAATATATCACGAATTTATTGAAGTAGGAAATGTTAACCATTTGATGACTACTGGTTCAAAGGTCTGATGGTTAGTCGTTAAACAAAGTTTCTCAATTGATTACTTAGTGAGTAGTGGATGTACACTCCTTAGAAGTACAGTACTATGTTTAAAATTGCTGTTCAGCACCCGTTTCTAATTTTCTTTCCTAACTCAGTTCATCTCGTAACACCGAAATCAAATTTAACGCTCACCACAACACCTAATTACAATGATTCGTTGCGAATGTATTACGTGTCTTTTATAAGATAAAAACTAAAATTTCTCTCATTTACTGGCAATTTTCATTTCTAAGGAATGTTTACATTACATGAAATCCACAATCACTGAGTAGTGGTCAGTATCATGTCTTGTATCATTTACTGTTAAAGCAACTTTATTTTCATGGTGGCTACTACTATAGGTAACGAGATATGCTCGATTCATGCGAGAAATAATGCTCTTACTGGAACTCAAACCTATGTCACATGACCTCAGTTTTCGAGAAACTATTACAAAGCTGCTTGGGAGGGTAGGATAGAAGGATTAAACAAACATAAGATTGTTCACTACTAAATAATCCATTCATATAACTTTTATTTCAGTCCATGCACATAGATACAAATTAGTATTGGTAACACATTCCTTCTATGTAATTTACTTTACATGTAAATTCAACGTAAGTGTCAATACTGATCTGTTTTATGTAACTATTCATTTTCAATGAAAATCAATTTAATGATTACGTAATGTATTGATTCTTAACAAACACGTAATTCTTGTCATTTCTAATGTTATTATGTCATCGAAACATTGAAAGAGGATTTCTTTTTTAGAAATTGATTATGTTTTTAGAAAATGATGATAGACTAAGAACAAAATGTAAAATTGTTCTGTTTAAACGTTACAATTAAATTGCGTCGATTACAGAATGTTTTGTTTAATTGATCTAATTTGAACAAACTTTCAAGAAGTATGTCTGTGAATGGATTACTGTAAACAATTTTCTGAATTGTTCACCTATGAAATACAATATGAAGGTGAACGAATCAGTGAACTGATCAATCTGCTATACTGCATCATACTGTAATCCATTAAATTAATGGTTATGTATTGCGAAATAATACACAGTGACCTTGATGATTGCCAATCGGTATACCAGTCCCCAAAGCCGGAATAGAGAAGATGATTTATAAGCCAAACAGATACAGTCCAATCCAACCCAATCTCGGTCATATTGTATTTCAATTATGCCTTTATGTATATACAAATTCAGACCACAAAGCAAACCAATTAGGGATTTTACATTAAAACGAAACAGGAGAGATTGTGGCAGTGAATAGGGGTAATTTGTACACAACTAATTAACTGTAGTCCATAGTAAGAGACAACATAATAACAGCAAACATACTAAACGGGAGGATAGAGTAAGAGGATCATAACAATAATAGAAAGGTAATGTTTACACTACACACGACCAGAATAAATGAATGAGTTCTCTAAAACACAGTTCTGGAAGTTTTTCACTCTTCTTTAGTGGTCCGACATAACGCTAATACTGTAATATCGAATTTTATTGTTTGAGTTCATTAAAAATTGATATCTCTTGTGATAAATGAATAGTTGTTTTGTCATAGTATCGGACTTTTCAGTAATCAGGACATTCATGATCTTCAGGGAATTGAGTTTAAGGCCATCAGGTCTCATGGTAAACGCTTAAACATTAATACCGTTGAACCAGCAGGTAGGATTTCCACGTAAACTCAACTAAAATAATCAGTTAACTAATAACTAACTCCAAAATGTTTTTGAAGTTTTGGTGAGAAGTAGAGACTAATGTGGTTCAAATATTTTCAGGATAAGAAAGCGGCTATTTATGATCGTCTCTCTGTATCACAAATTGGACGAAGTGGGAATTCTAGCATCGGAGGCCAACTAAGTGGTGCAGATGGTCAAGTGTTTGCTGAGGCCCGAAGTTTTTTAGATTCGGTTCATTGGAGAAATCGGTGTACCGAATGCTTAGAAGTCCCATACTACAATGAAATAACTGTTAGGTGTTTCTTTTTTCTAGGGAGTATCGAACTAAACTTAATTTAGATCGAATTCAAATAACATCTCTATTCTGAGATAGTATACAGTTTAAGGGCAGTTGGCAGAAAACACCGCATGACGTAAGTACTTGTCAGCAGGCATACCAGTAGTCTTAAAGGAGCTAATATTCCTTAATGGATTCGATACCGAGTCACACAGTTTTACAGTTTACAACTTTTACCAGTGAGCTATTCAGGTTGTGACTGAACTCCTGTCTGGGTTGAAATTAACTGAAATATGTGTTGAATGGCATCATATATATATTTTACAAATCTAATTTATTCAGAATAACGAGAGTGATTCTGTTTCAGTCTAAATAGGTTTCGTCAGATGACAGCCATTCCCTTAATAAAAATTCATAGTATGAACATCAACCTTGATTTACACATAAAACTAGTGGCAATTTACATTGTTATACTGACTTGATTCAACTACTATCTAACGTGTTCAACCTCACAACAAGAGAGATAGTGAACGCCATATGACATAACTCTTATGATGCACCACATTTTAAAAGTTTATCGGAACATAATTACTCTATTTAAGTGGTCACCTGCATTTCTGCTTTAACTAATATAAGTGAGTGTATCCAAGGAAATATGGCAATATCTGTTTATTAATAAAATCTAGTTTTATTCATTAATTTGATTCGAACTCAAATCTGAAAAAAATGAATTATGACGATTACATTAAATGACCATTATATTAGCCTGAACGTTAGTCTAGATCGAATTCTACACAAGTTTTTTATGTAATCGAGTCTTCGTATTCCAACATGATGCTGATTATGTACTGATATGTGTGTCTTGTAATTGACCTGCTCTGAAGGACAAACAAGCATGATATTGGCTTATTAAATAACACTATTATTTCAATCTTTCAAAGTTCCGGTTATTTTTTTGAAATCTCCCTGTGGTTTTCACACAGTTATGCTACCGACTAATACGTTGCTCAATGAAGTGTTTACTGCATTTTCAGCTGATCCAAGAAGTCATGAATCATAAGAAAGTTATTTATTTCATAGTTAACTAGTTGATTTCATAAGAAATTTAATTGTTATGAACTATTTTCTATTGGTTATACATATATGACCTTTTCCACCAAGTTTTGGATCAATTTTATCTATAAAACACTTAAAAGTTTCGCTTAAACGAGCGGCAAAATTGATCCTAAATGAAAAAGAAAGAAACATCCTAGTGATCAGCGACATTTGAGTAGGATAGTACAAAAGAATCGTAATCAATCCATTTCAACTAGAATCACTTGGTTGCATTACTTTGCTGACTATATCCAGTTTTTTAGATGTTTGCAGTTAGTTGTAAACTTTCTCTGGAGTTATGTTTATCTATGTGAACTCTTTATGAAATAATTGATCAGCATGTTTTTTCGTGGAATATCTTGGACTATTGAACTGTATGAATTATAAAAGTTAAAACATATTCAAATAACTACTCCTTTCTTATATCCTATTTTCAATATTACGTAATCCTACGTGGTGAAGACGTTAATAATACACAGTCTTTTGATAGTACTGAGCAACAATGTAAACATGTGGTGTTTCGTTCTACCTTCCTCACCACACCTATCTAAACTCAAACTGTTGCTTTGAGAGTGGTCTGCATGAACACCTGAAGTTAATAAAGATGGTGAGGTAGTTGAGCGTGTTGTCAACTTCACTTATCTCAGAAGTCTAATTAGCTCTGATGGGTTGGTATCTGATTAAATCTAAGCAGAGATTCAAAAGTCGCTTATGGCTTTGGCCAAATTACATCGCCTATGGCGTAGGAAACATATATGTCTATCAATTAAAGGATGAATATAAAGAGCCACAGTCCGTTCTGTAATACTGTATGAATGCAAAACGTGGTCATTAAAAGTAGATGACTTTAGGTGGTTATTGGTATCTTCGTAACATCACTACCATTTCTTGGGATCACCAGATATGTAGTGATAAATTTAGATGCCAAGTATTGAGGAAAGATGGTAAATCAGTTGATGATGTAAAGTTTCGGCAACTGCGACGGTTGGGATATGTATTAAGTGTGCTTACCCATCGTCTACCTCTACACACGATGATGAAGTCGAAGCAGAATGGAAGAATGTTAGGAGCGGCTAAACCAAAAAACGCATCAGTCCATGAAGCCGCTGACTTCTGATCTAAGTCGTGTTTGTAAATACAGACAAGCTGGCTGGGATCTGCGTTACCAATGGTTGGAGACTGTGAGTAATATGGCTCTGGACCCGTCACAGTGTCTTAGGTACATTCATTCTCCATGCTCCCTTAAATCGTCAGCTTAAACTTTTTTCTACTAACTAATCCATTTTCTTTGGACCGTATTGGTTACGTTCATTCCGTTATTATTATTATTACCACTGCTTCTACTAATTTGGTGTTAATCTTACAGCGCTAGTGAGGTGTGACAAGTTGAACCGATGCACACATGTGATAGGTTCCATGTTGTACTCACATACATGCATTGTTTAATCCAGAAAGTTGTAGCCATCAGTAATATTCAAATATTTCGTATTATACAGCTTAAAATCTACGAAAGACAAATACAATTCCTCAGCATGGTATATACACATAGAAACAAAACAACTTTCAATAAGGTGTATAAACTGTGAATACACACAAACCCACTTCCCAAATCATTACATTGAGTTATGTGCATTGAGAAATACATACTGATTAAAATAAACTCATCAAGTTTATAGAATTCTGATGGTTAAATGAAAAGAAAAACAATCTATAGATCAACGATACTACCATATCTATTATGTAATATATCGTGTCAAAACAGCAGAATGTAATCACGACATCATCAGAAGTTCTACAACTACTATTTCAATGAAGTATTCAATAGCTAGATAGTAAGTCATTTATTACTGTGGTATCCGGAGAGATCTTATCACTCCGAAAGCTTCTTCTGAGTACATTAGGCTATTGAAGTTTAAGTAGCCGATATCATATGTACAAGTTAAGTACTATCATTTTAGAATGTATATTTTATAAGTGTTTTATTATCTTTATCATACTATACTTCATATGGCACTACAGACTGGTTTTTGTTCAAGACTTCTCCTTGAAAACGAATCAATGTAAGTGTTTGTCTACTCGTTATTTAGCCGTATTTTATTTTCAATTACTATTCAACAAGATTAATAGAATTATTGAATATTGAACTGTAATGTAACTCACCAGAGTTGTACAATAAACTCTCTTTAAAAGGGAATTAATTTAAATTGGCAATTAATTAGTGAAAATACAAACAGAGATTCCAAATGATACTTTAACATAGACAAATCACCATAATATAGATACAAGATTAACAGATGTTGACTGGTTTTATTGTGTTCCTGGATCACATTAGTTTGATTGAACCACTTTTATGGTTATTCTGAACGACTTCATTCTTGTAAATTATTAATAGAAATAAACTGTGACATTCTTCACAAGTGACTAACAGTTTTTCTTTTGTCAACCACATATTAAAATTGGCTGTTGTTGACAGGTCTCCTGTCAATTTTCTCATATTTATTTTGATTTCTTTCACTTATGACTTAATTTATAGTCTTGTAGTTGCTTGTAAGTGTTTTAATTGATTGATAAATTAGATCTACTTTAATATGTGTATTGATTGTTGGTTGACCTGAATGCTATGGTTCTAAAAAATCTTTTGGTGTTCTTTGTGTTTTTCGTTCAATCAGAATAAAGCTTGTTCTGTCAAACCTGTGTTCATAATCAGAAAGCTCACTTCTACCAAAGTTTAGTTCCAAAGAAGTTGTCCGGAATGATGATGGAACTACGACAATTTAACCATCTAGCTTAGAGAATGTGGAATAACCAAAACCATCTTCTTGAGTCAAAAAATTCTCTACCATCTCATTAACGGATTATAATTACAACATCTTTTTAATGCACAGTTTGATATTGTGATGTCTATGAAGTATGAATTGTAAATCTTCCTGGAATATTTTTGTATAATTGTCTTATGAGACAAACAGTTTTACATTTGTCATAACTTTACTTATATGTAGATTGCATTGCCAATCGTTGAGTTGAAGTAAAATTGAGCATTCGTTTTTGGTGTGTGTATGATCCCAACGTGTAAAATGTCTAAGAGCTCCTATCTTTCACAACTTCTTCAGATAATAAGTAACTGAACCAAATGTATGTTAACATACATAGTATTCAGTACACAGTCATTACTGCTGCTAATGTATTAAACCATGCTCTTAATCAGGATAAGCTTGTATTTTCTTGTTGATATATGCCTGTTGCACAAGTGTGACTGTCTGGACACAGTAACCTAGTGGTGAACGCTGTGGCGTTTAACACGAAGCGGATTGAGTCCGAATCCTAGTGTGAACACCAACATTGGGGTGCAGGTACATCCAGCCGATGAGTCCCAAATAGGACAAAACACGCGTTCTGGATTCCACTTGCCAGTTACAATCGAACTTAAACATGCTCTTAATATTACGCAACTTGTATTGATATCAAAGTATAACCAGTTAACCTTAAATGTTTATGTAATCAGTGAAATCAGCACATTGATTGATAAAATAAGTGAAGTAAGCATACTAACCTATGCCATCCTTAATCTTAATAGTTTTTTCACAAAACAACATTCTCAAATGAGATTTATTTCTTAATAACAAAACAATCAAATCATTTTCTATGAAGTAATATGAGACTGTTACACTTACACTAAATCAAATATTGCTAAATAAAGGATTAAACAAAGAGTTTTCATTAATGAGATGATAAGTTTGATCATCATTTTAATCTATATATCAAGCGTTATATTCACTAATACGATATTTCAGTAATGAGATGCATGAATTGACTACTTTCTAGTCGGTTTTGGTGTAAGACTTGTATAACTTACTTGAGTTTTAAATTAGAGTTCGTGCATAAGTGATTCAAGATGGTTATACTCTATGATTTCTTAAAGCTTTGACTTACTCGATATAACCAACAACATCTTCAGTCACACTGAGGATGATGTCTTTTAGGTAGAGAATGCAGTGTAAAACTTACACGAGGCATTTGACAGCTAATTTAAATTTCACGTGTGAGTTACTCTAGGTTAACTTACTAGACTATTACTTATGGTTGTTTGTTCACTTTTCTACCTTGTAGACCATTCATCTCCGGGCTCAACATCACTTTCGTCAGTTGCTAATCAAATACATACGAACGACTCAGAACCTGTCATATTACACTGAAACTATGAATAGTTGTATCAAAAACTTGAGAAAAACTTTAAATGGTATTTTATTTAGTATGATACAGAATACGGTTTTGTTATCTGTCGTGATGTCAAGTTGTTTACATGTAGTAAGAATTCAGCTTGTCTATATTCAATGGTTTAACAAACGAAAAGAATTACATAGATCTGAATTATTATGTCTTGAACTACAACCAATTATGGGATATGGAATAATAACGTTACTAGAACTAATACAGCGGATGAGATATGAAAGTTGATTGTACTATACCTGTTTGCCTTCCCCAAGTTGAATAGAAGAAAAGGTAATTGAGTCAACCAGATAACGTTTTTTTATATTCTAAATATTCCTTTTTTATTCAGGCAAAACCTGGTTGCGGAGCCAACCAATTAGGAAAATAACATCAATGCAAAACAAGGCCAGTCATCATGAGGAACTGTTACAACGTGTACACAATTACTTAGTTACAGTTCAATGAATTGAAAAGAATTCATCAGTAGTTAGTAGGTCAGATGAAAGCTTAAGGTGACGGAGAATTCACGAATAACAGAAATAGGACGTCAAGTGTAAATTCAACCAAAATATGTGGAATTATCTACTGGAATACAGTTCTGTAAGTTAGTCGTCCATCTTGATTGACCCGATCTAACCAAAATGTCACAGTTCAAGTCATAATGATAGTAAACAGATAAGAACAGCACACATAAGTGAATAATATAGTTTTGTCAATTAGATCATCATCAGCCTTTACTTTAATATACAGTAATATTTATATGCGAATATGAAAATTACTAAACCAATTAAGTCAAGTTTATATGTCAATGATGCGAATGAAACAGGTGGATCATAACAGATGAAAGGTCCAAACTAGTAGTTGGATGGTATATATACTAGTAGTAATACGAAACAGGTGAATAGTAACAACATAAATGTATATTCCAACATAAGGTAAATACGAGCAATTATAAACTGAATGTATGCCGAGACATTTGAAATTAGGCTTAACTAACAATAATGATAATAGCAATTGATTTGGGGTGATTTGTGGAGATTGGCATTAAGTTTTAGTTGTGTGAATCCGTCAAAGATTGATGTAGGTAGGGTTCTATTGATAACCAGAGAGGAGTTCAACACTGTGACGAAACAGCTGTCCAATACTTCTTGGTTTTCAATGGTACCCTGCCAATATCAATGTGTTATGAATTCAGTCAACTAAAAAATAATAATAATTGTTAAAAACTAGATCTGAAATAATATATTCACTTAAGTAGAGAATAGAGAAGAGGTATGAAAGGGGTGGAGTAAAAACAAATAAACATCTATGAGTGTAAAATATTCGGTAAATTGTTAATCATACCTTATACAACCATGAAGCGGATAGGGGTGGTATACATTTTTTTGGACACATGGACTCCGGTTGTTAACTCGAATTCGTATGGCTTCGGCGATATGTAAGATACGAAATGGAATCCCATACGTATACTTTGATGACACACAATATACAATAATAAATGCTTTAGTTCTATTCATTGCATACCCATTATCCATCAGGTATGACAAAATAGAACTACATTTGTATTTCACTCATCCCTTACCAAACCAAGATGTTATCTTCTTGTTACTCCGTCGGTTTAATTGCTTGATCGTACACCCAAATTGTTACATATTTAGAGTGTATAATCTAATTTGCTAATTACATTACGGTTTATTTTCTTCACTAAGCTACCTTACTGGTAATGATATTTCAGTTCTGTTTCGAGGCATACAATCTTCCGCTTAGTTTCGTAAAGTATTGCATAAAGAGCTCAGTAATTCTTTATGCTCATTTCCATCTTCTCCCCTTTAGATGTTGTAGAATTAACTTAGGAATACTGATTCTTGTAGAAGTCACTTAACAATATGGATACACTAAATTCATATTCATATTCTTCCTGATGTGTTTCTTGGCAGTATTTTTTAAAATGTAAAAACCACAAAACTATAACCCTGACTTTTGTCCACCTCATTGAACGTTTGTTATTACACTGCGTTGTTGTCTGTCAAATAAATGTATTCACTCTGCTGAATGTTCTCAATTGACTGCCTGGTGCATTGATCAACGATTAATATCTATTCCTTATTATAATCCACGGTGATATATCCTAAATTCAATTGGTACTGCTGTTGTGAATTCCTCGGTCTCTTGTTAAATGTACATAGTTCTGATTCTGCTTTAGATGTCATATGACATAGTTTGTTGAATGTGGTCAATTCTATTGAAGTTCATACTGAGTAAACTGAATTAATATAACTATTGTTCTATTTGGTGTATTTATGATAAATGTACATTTCATACTTAGTTTTAACTGATTAAATTCACCTATCTTACATAAGTATACCATACTCACTACAATATAATGTCGTGACTTGAAAGAAGTAGGTTCAATTAGGCTTCTTTAGTTTAATGGCAAACCTTTGTTGAATGGAACTGCTGAAACAACAGTCTATTACACCTAGAATTCATTTATACACTAGACTTGTTACCATTTAAACAACTGATTGAATGAAGTAGTATACATTTACAATATAATTCATAAGTATATGAGAAGCTTACTCTTTTCACCTAAAATATAATAGTTAATAATAATAATATGTACTTTTAGCTAAAGCAACATACTACTAACTTCCATAATTTCTATTAAATGAAGATATCAGTTGATTTCATGTTTAAGTAGCTTCCAAGCTGACCGAATTCGATAAAATACAATTTAAGGTGGATTATGACTCATGTAGAATTGAGAACAAGCTTTCCATCTTATTGGAATCTCAGCGGCTGAATATATCTGCATCCTAATGTTGATGTCCACACTGGGATTCAAACTCAGCCTGCTTTTGTGGCAAACACCACCGCGTTCACTACTAGGCTACTATGTCCAAGCAATCACACTTGTGCAACGGGTATACATGTAATTAGATCAAGCTTCTATCTTCCCGTTGATCAATCATTGACTAAAACTGATCAGAGTCCGACTCTTCAGTCATATATTGTTCAATGATTAGGTTATTTCGTTTGTATTTGGTTTAAAAGAACACGTTAACAAGGATATAATCGATTACAAATGTATCAAATTATGAAATTACATTACAACCTATGATATACAAAAGTCTGAATGAGTAATTATTGAATCGTGAAAACTCTCATAATCACAATACTTGTTCAGGTTGTTTAGTCAAACGTTACATACTAATATAAAAACGACTTCTTGATAGAGAATTAAATATCACGACCTAGAATAGTCTTTATGCAACAAATATCAAACAGTCAGATAAACGAACACACTTCAACAATCTGGTAAACATGGTAATAATAAGATAATATAAAACAACTTGTTATATTCATTACACTAGCTAATAACAGCTTAGATTAACCTAACACATAAAGTAACGTACATAGATAAACTGTCGAAACTGATCACAATTTGATGATAAAGATAAATGTGAAGGCTATACACTTTAGCGTAACACTATGAAGTGTACAGTCACCTAAAATGTATTACATAGATGTATTATGTTAACATCTTGTACTGTATACTGTCACATAGAACAAATATTCACGTAACTTACTATTCACTTCCTTCAATAGAAATAATGAAAGTAACCAAATAATACCAAAGAACATATGAATGAAATTTGATAGTTTAAGACAAGTTTAACTATTCTGTGAATTCACCACCTAATTATATACAGCTGAAGACAAAATAGACAAAAGAAAGGCCAGTCATGAGTTTTAACTTGAGTAAATAATGAATTTATTTAGTTAAATGAATTGCATTGCATATACTCAGATTTCGGTAATAATAAACCTCCATTATGTCTATACTGTCTATTTGATCATTTAATGCATAAGTAAGACATTCATATAGAGTTACACTTGAAATTCTTTACTCGGAACTATTACATCTATTTAACTTGAGATGGTTTTGTGGAGATATGTATTAAGCTCAGTTGTTCGTCAAAATTGGATGTTGGTTGGGTATTATTGAAAATTATGGTGCTCAAAACAGCTGGATGCATTGTTTAGATGGTTAAGCGTTCTCCGTGAGTCTTGATGGTTGCTAGCATGCTTACCCGGATCAACCGACGATGTGCAATGAGGAGTCCTATACTAGGACTATGTAGCTGTTTAGTGCTTCTTGGTTTTCAGCGGTACCCAATTAACTTGTACTTATTTCACCAAAGATCAAACGGATGAAATGTGAAATTAGCCTAAAGTAGGATGTAAACATTGCAATTTCATACAATACTATAAATGACAGAATACGTATGAATATAGATTATAAACGGAGAACATTGTGTAATAGGTTTCATATGTGAATTCGTTTTACGCACTAACTAGTTACTACTACACTATAAATTAAGTAATTGTATGATGTCTATCATATAACATTCAAATAAAACGTGTGGTGAGGAACTTACTACTTATATAACAACTCATATAACAGAGCAGAGTAAAGTAAAAACAACAAGATTTTCAGAATAGAACGAATCCACTTCATATTTTATGGTTTCTCATCAGCCACATGTAGTCCAAAATAATGACTACAATTATTGTTGCAAACAGCGTTTTACACTACCTTAATCAACCAGTCGATCAATCAGGTTAAATTTGAAACGAAACGGCAATTACAACCACAGGACGAGAACATTCGTTATTTAACGTAACAATAGAAATTCGAAGAGCATTTATATATTCGAAACGAAATCAAGTAAATAACGTGTGACGTAATATGTGTGAAATAAGACACAAAATATGATAATAGTCAACACAAGTGTATGATTACGTAATCAAGCCAGCTAGTCCAAATAAAAATGAAACGGACATTGTTAATAAGTCTTAATGAAATAAGATGAGTAGATTATGTAACCTACTGATCATTTCCAAATTAGCAACGACAGGATTACCAGATTTTCTATCATCGTATCAAATTCAAGCAGAATGCATTTAACGAAGAAGTATGATTGGTTATTGTAAACGGTTTTGTAACGTTCAGTAAATATTCACTGCCAATTATATGTATAATTATTTCACTTAGAAGCATTTTCCTTCTCTCCGGGGAAAATTTTCAAAGAATATGCTCAGAGAACCTAGTAGAAGCTCTCTTCCAACTCATTCCTATGCACCCTCTGCGACAACTACATATAAGCTGACATATACTACTGGAGGTAACTTTAAAATGGTATTGATCTAATTTAGATAAGGTTAATAATCATTTCATGTTAACTACTGAAAACAGTTAGGCTACAAGAAGTTTCCCTTACATTCCTGACTTCAATTTTTTTACCATCTCACTTAAAATTTTATCTTCATTGAATGATAAACGGATGAAAAGAGGTTTGATGGATTTTGAATAGGGAAAAAAAACAAAGAAGACCAGAGAATTTTCAAAAGCTTGACATTCAGGCTAATCAGTAGTCAATAAACATAGTGAAATAGACCCAATTTACCAACTACATAGAAAGCAAATTGATGACTACATTACTACGACGAATTATTTCGAGAGAAAGAACTAACAGGTTAAGTGTCAACGACACCAACCAATCTAAATTCATTGTTGACAGAACAAACTGCCAGTAACTTGTGAAGAAAATCTTACACTTCACTTCTATTAAAGGTATTCATTGATGAGGTCATCCAAATGACTGAATGCAATCATCCAGTTCAATGAAAACAATCTAGAACTACAAATCTACTCTATAATCCAGAAATCAACACCTCCATAGGATTCAACTAAAAAACAATTGTTGTCATTCAGTGTTAAGTGAAATCATCGAAATTATGGTTGCAAATTAATGTTTTCTACTCCGTAATTCAATTATTCCGATAAAGTGGCCATGTGGTTCGACGTTTACATCATACAGAAATATTGGGTGTTTTTCGGTGACACAGATTCGTATCCATCAAGTAACATCAATTAACTACAAATTTGGGTATGCCTTGCTTATTAGAGCTAATCTATAAGCAACATGCGGTACCTTGTGGACCTCCATCCTCGAAATTTTCACTAGACAAGTACACCATTATTGCAACGTTTTACCGATACAACCGCTGTCAGATGCTTTAAAACTGGAATATACCTTTCATTACGCAATCACGTAGATGATCACAAATGAAAATTACTTTTATTTAAAATGCATCGAGTAATTATGCAGTCATTTATTTTGGTTATTTCATGATTATATAACACTCTATTTCGTCAACATTTTAAATGATTGAGTTGTCCGCCTCCCTTTCTACTTTCAGTTCATTGCATATAAATAACTACGATTTTTTGGGCCGGCTCCCAGAGACCTTAGCAAAGCCTCCAGAACTCTTGAAGAAGCCGAAACATTCCATCCGAATCACTCATCAATAGAACTTTCCAGAGCTTTTACGTGGCATATTCTGACTGGGTAGTAGTTGATACTACTTAGTTCTGATTGGATAAATTATAATGACGATTTTATTGTTTCAGAAAACTATAAATGTACGAATATTTTGTACAGAACTCACTCTATCTTACTATGATAAAGATTCCTGCCTACTTGTCTACTGTCTCTTGAATTTGTGACCAGGAGAGTTCAAGGCACTCGAGTGCCGAAGTTGTCCATCGTTAGTACCTCTATTCAATTTATTATGATTTCCATTTTTATTCAAAGGATACATCTCAACTTCAACGGATAAAGTATGTTAAATAATTGATTCTGTATGACACCATGTAATATTAGGCTGTTTGTAGTTGATAAGATGCTTCTAAATAAACCGGTGAATTCATTCCATTCTGCAAATATTGTTCTTCTTGTGTTATTCAAATTTACAAAAGGGATCTAGTTGTAGGAAATTATCTCACTTCATTTTTCAATCAACTAACACTTAATTCTAAGTTTTACTTAGTTCAAGAAGCAGATATTCAATGAAACCACTTCGTTAATATCTTTGTTTATAAGTAACTTGTGAAGGTAGCAAATCTACTGGCTTATGAAACATCTTGATGGTGGGAGGGGGGCGCTAAAATATCTACTTCACTGAACTATAATCCCTTAGAAACTCCTTCAAGTATCTAGATTGTCAATGTTCCGTACAGTAGTTGAGTAATTCTAGGTTTTTAAATAGTGTGCTTTCTAATTTCGTTAGTTTCCTTGTAAATGAATTATAAATACCAACGTTCTTTCACAGAAATTAATCGTTTTATGTGTAAAGCACCTTTTAGCATCTGTTCGGAGTATGAGATTGAAGAGATCTAGAGAACTAAGACTCAGAGTGGATCAATGTTAGACATTTATTGTACCAGAAATCTCAAAGATATTTGCCCAAATAGTATCCGTTAGTTACGTGTTTATTCATAAGTTATTGGATGTAAAGATTTTACATGTCAAACATTACAGATTATCGTATGCAGTGAAACTATAAATCCGACTGTATGGTAGCATATTAATAGAAATGACGTGTATATGTTATGACATCTCATCTCATACTTAGCTTACAATTAAGCATTTATGGTATATATCCAGGCTGTTAGGTCATCACATCCAAGAAAATTGTTCCTATGATTCTAATATTTGTCATATTTTGCCATGCTAAATACTAATTGTGGATAAGTACACTTAGGATTGGACACTGCATATAGCGAATAGTAACATTTATAAAACACATGTTTGGCTAGTTACTGATATACTGAAGTAAGTTGAACATATTTAGTTTGTTTCAAACTAAAAGTAAATATCTTGCTTGTTGAATGTTACATAAAAAACAGTGCTTTACTGTTTTACTAAGCATCTTCGATTGTTTCATGAATAATGGTTCGTTTTATTTATATCCTGAATTACTAATTAAATATAAACCTTGTTTACATTGCAATGTCATCTAATACATTATCATATAGTAGATGTACATTTGAAGTGATCAACTGTCAGGCATTCTTAAACATTCCAACTAGAATAAAGTGGATTTCATTATTAGAGAAATGTTAGCATTACTTCATACTAATGTGTCTCACAGTATTGACATGATAGTCAATAACTAGGAAAGTAATCACAATGATGGTAATTGTCTTCATGTAATATGAATCCAGCTTCATGATTCATTATTGATCTGAAAATATTATTTGAGTTAAATCGTAGTTAACAAGAGGAATCCAAGACGCACGTTTCGTTCCATTTCGGACTCGTCAGCTGTGTGAACACCAAGATGCAGGTACATCCAGCTAACGAGTCCCGAATAGGATGAAACATGCGTCCTAGGATCAGCTTGCCAACCACAATCCAACTCAAATAGCACATATGAATTATTATTATGTCGACGCAATCCACTCAGGATGTACACATGGCAACAGAGGCTGATCAATTTCAATCCATGATAAATCACCTGGGAGATTATATATATTCCAATTATAGATCTAAAGATAATCATGTTTGAATTTCTGATTCTATAAAACATATCAATCTTTCCAGTGCATCTTCACAGTAGATCAGTTTCAATTATCAGGTTTAGACTGAAGTAGTTCACTGTTTATAGCTTAAGCTATTCAGAAGTTGACGAATCGAAATGATGTTCCAAATAAGTAGCGAAATATTTGTTCAATTTAATTAATAACAAACATAATGGCAATTATTCAATGTACTTTACAGAATACGGTGAATTTGAAGACGTTTATCGAATTCACTTAAGAACTTCAGCATAGCTAATCACTGTTTTTACTAGTATAATAAACATATATAACGCTTAAAAGTTTAGTTTGAGTTAGATAGTGGTTAACAAGTAGAATCCAGGACACGCTTTTAGTCCCAACTGCGAGTCGTCAGCTGGATGAACCTGCATCCCAGTGTTGATGTTCACAGCAGGACTTGAACTCAATCGTTTTGCGTCAAACGCCACTGCGTTCACCACTAGGCTACTGAGTCCAGGGAGCCACACTTGTGCAACAATTATGTATATATATAGTTAGAATGAGACTACATCTTCCTGTTGATTTTGATATGGAGTGAAACTGATCAATCCTTGTTGCTATATGTACATCCTGAGAGTCTTACTTTGACACAGAGATAGCTCTAAAGTAATACTTGAGTTGGGTGGCAACAAAGCGTGATTAACTTCAATCCATATCGAAGTCAACGGGATGATTCAAATTCATCCAAATTATGTTTACAACGTTGGTTTCTTGAATTACTGGGAGATTAATGACATTTCTGCAAAATTCGAATAAAGAAAGTTTATTAAGGCTAAAATTGAACTCGATTGTGGTGTCATGAGAACTGTATATTAGGGTTGAGGTGATTTTGTGGGAATAGTTACCAAGATTAATTAATTGTGTTTATCACAGATTGGTGACAACTAGGAACTACTAGAAGTTAGAGTACACTAGACAGCTGTTTCGTGCTAGTACGAATTCTTCATTAGCATACGACCCTAATGCAGTGTTGTAGATAGTTAAGCGTTTGCAGTGAGACTTTTAGGTACTGGGTCTGATTTACTGATGCGACCAGTAGTGAGCATTGGTAAAGAGTCCAGTGCAAACATCTGTCCAGTGCTCCATGGTTTTATAGTAGTACTTAAATGACGGCAATATGTAACGAATATAATCAGTTAAACTATGCGTTTGTTTTAAAGATTGGAGGACATCATAAACTGTCATTAAATTTAATGAACTAGAAACTTTCCTCGGAACTCCAAGTAATAGCTTATTAATAAAAATGGCATAAAGTATGTCTTATGGTAAAAATAAGTAGTAGACAACTTTACCTACATATTTTAGAATCATATCTTTATCTCAGTCTATTGTCAACACCTTGAAAGAAATACTAGCAATATAGTAACCATGTGCTTAGTTTTACAGATTGATCTTAGTTAGACAACTACTAGGATGCTGGAAACAGTAAATAGTTATTTCATTCCATTATGGAATTCCTCAGTAGTACTCATCCACAAAAGTGTTCAACCTAGGAAATTCAGGTTTCGTAATCAACATCTAAGTAGTAGACCACTGAGCTGATATTCAATAGATTATATTATCTAACTTCAGTTAATTTATAATCTATTTACATTACTGAATCCATTACCACCAATGAGGAACTACTGTCTAATTATCAATAGTTCAATACTGATATCAAATACAAATTGAACAATCTCTACAACATTCAATTAGAATGTAGTAACTATTGTTGTTAATGTATGTTGAGTACTAACCAAAGAAATCCAAAAACAATAAAACTTTTCATAAAATATTCTTTATTGAGTTCCATTTAAACTTCTATAACTAATCCACATTAAATAATCATTGACATTAACTGTTCTACTTGAAGTTAATGGGAAAAATAAAGGAAAAGAAAACAGAAGTAGATCATGAGTAATTCATTAGATCTAGTTAATTGCATTCAAATATTATAAGTGAGTAACAATTTATGCAGAGTGTTATGTAATATTTCCTGATTGCAGAGTGAATCAACTCTATTTTATCTGTATCTTGAGTTTATTAGTTTTATGAATTAGCTAATTATTGGATTTTAGTTCGATATCACAATATCAACAATGTAAACGTGTATGTGCACAAGATACATAAATAAGGACTTTAAGGTTATTCCATCAGTATCTCACTTTTAGACTGGTATCCAACAGCTTTAAAATTTCAATCAATTTACTAAATAGTAATTTGTGATTATCACTCATTGAGATTGGTGAATACTTGCTGTACACCCGACAAGATATAATTCTTATAAACAGATCTTCGACTATTACTCAGAAATCACTTCATTTAAGTCAGTGTATATTGTATATAAATAAATGTTTCTGTAACTGGTGAATTACACTATGATACCACATAATTCACAAAGTTTAAACATGTAGGCTATATGACAGTGATTCATCAGTGTCATTGTTACCTGTAGGTGATGAACTTAATATACAGGCATAGTTTTAAATATCTATGTAATCAACACTTTACAATAATCGTTATAAGGTTAGTTCACTTTATAGTGTATAAAGTCAAATTGCTCACAATAGATGTAGAATATCAAATCAAGAAACAATTGGATATTTCATTATGATTGATTTACTTTATTACATGAAGTGCCATTTCGATTCATACATGTACAATTTTTACCACCAAGTTCTACTTGAAGTATCTCCAAGAAACATCTGTAAGTACCAGCTAAACGATCGCACAAATTAGTCCTGTAATGGAATGAAATTGAAAAATAAACGTACGATGATCAATAATCCTTTAAACAACTAATCAGTTTTACTTAAATTGGATTGCGACTAACAAGTGGAATCCAGGACGCGCGTTTCGTCCTATTTGGGACTCATTGGCTGGATGTACCTGCATCCCAATGTTGATGTTCACAGTGGGATTCGAACTCAGTGCGTTTCGTGTTGAACGCCACAGCGTTTACCACTAGACTACTAGGTCAAACTTGTGCAACGAGTATCTATATCGTTTAAATGAGTATGTATCAGCACAGGATACACATATAACAACAGAGACTGACCAACTTCAGTCTATAACAAATCGACGGGAATATATAAGTTCATCCTAAAAACTATTCATTTTCATGTAAAATTTTTTTCTTCTTAATTTTCAAAGTTCTTTTTTCTATGAAAAGAGACATTATCTACATGTTTTAGTAATTTATTGAAAGTTCAGTATGTTATCCAGAATCAAACATTGAATACATTGAATAGTAAGCTCTTTTCAACTCCACGAAGTGACATGAATAATAATAATAATAATAATATAGGTACATTTCTATTCAATTCATTAACTAATATGCTGTTCCTTGGAAAGTGTACTTTAACAGATTCGAAATACTAATTTATTAAACTAAGGTAGTTAAGACAAAAATAGGTATTGAGTATAGTTGCTTGTATTCATCACAGTTGTCAATTGTTTCCTAATTTTCAGTGGTTTCTACCTAACATCAATCTATGACGAATACAAGGAATGAAAATTAATACTTGTGTTCACAAAACAACCTCACTTCAACTATAACAGTCACCTCACTAGTGACTAACATCATAATGTTCCAGAACTTCGAATGCGAAATCGTGAATGTTTTTCAGGAGTAAGGACAATTTTTACTAGTGATAATAGATGATAATCGCGCTATATAACACAAATTGTATACATTCTGATAAAAAAGATTTCCCAACTTAGAGTTAACCTAAAGTGAATGTATGAAGAAATTCTCTCTCTCGCTTAAATGAATGCAGCATCCAACTATAGTAAACAATAGTAATTAATGCTCTAAACAATCAAAACGTGCACAAAATTATGAAGTGGTTATTTCCATTAGCGAATTTAAGTGATGATAATTAATCATGAATGTGAACAACATAGTCAGCGGATAGAAAGTACGAATGTTGTAAGAGCTATCTGATACGCCGGCTACTATATCATTCTATCTTTAGTATAGACAACTAAAATGGAAAACACCTAACTGATGTATAAGCAGATGCTTCTACATTATTAACTACATTTCAATAAGCAAATATTGAGTGTATTTCATTAATTCATCTCAACTCATTGTATAGAATGTAGTAAAATGCAGTATACTCACCAAATGTCAAGAATAAATAGTCTGAAATGCAAATTCATCAATAGAGATGATTCTAAACATTTCACGCGACTTCGTGGTATCTAACACTTTTCTATTGTTGATGGCGGGGTTTATCAAAAGCAAACAAACAAACTTGATGACTCTTCACTATTATGAAGCGAAATGTTAGTTGATCTTACTGCTAAGCAACGTCATACTGTCATCGTTAATATATCCTTATACTTAGTATTTGTATGATTGATACTTCACATGTAATCCATCCTTTCTTTGTTACATCTAATAGTTACTAATTTCTGCAAGTTATAATTATGCCCTATAATAAATGTTGAATTAAAGCGAATACAATAAAAGAAAGACATCCTAAACTGGGTACAAATTATCGAATGGTTTATATATATATATCACAGATTGATGTTGACAAGGTACCACTGAAAACCAGGGAGCACTGAACAGCTGTTTCGTTCTAGTGTGGAACTCCTCAACAGTGCGCACCCCAGATTCCGCACCAGGGGCTTCAGGTTGATGGCGAACGCCTAACCATCTGCACCACTGGGTCGGCATCCAATCGTAGAATTCCTACTTCCATCAATCTGTAATATATTCAATCAAATAACCAATCTCCACAAAAATAACCATTCCAATTGATATATATATATATATGGGTTTATTTTCCCTTTGTTTAACTGTCTTATTATTTGCCTATCTTGTTTTGTCTTTTCCTGCATTACAAATGTTGCGAAATCCTAGTATCATGGATGTTTTTGTGTGTTGGCACAATACCGAATTGTACTGGATGCCAAAAGTGATTTTTTGGTCATGCAGGTATACTCATTAGTTTGATGTTCTCTACATTAATTAATGTGGTGCTCAAAATGTTCATGCTAGTAAAACTAGTGTATCTAAGATATATGAATAGAATATATATATACATAATCTCAGCGAATGAAAGTAAAGCAAAATTCCGATGTTTCGATCAATCAGCTGGTTCGAACTTCCTCAGGGGGAAATAATCAAAGTCAAATAATTATCGTATATAAATGTAAATAAGAGGTCAAATTTCAATTACAAATAACCAATCGTATACAGAGTATGAACTAATGTTGATTTTTAGTGGTACCCTGACAACATCAATCTGTGATATATTCAATCAGCTAAATAACCAATCTCCATAACCATCCCGATTGAACTAATGTTGAATTGTTGTAGATGAAGGAAAGTGTGCATTGTATGTATAGTTTCATGTTGTAATCATTTGTGTACATATATTGTTCTGATTTATGTTTAGAGAATGCGTTAGATAATCTAAATATCCATTTACTCCTAATCATATGTGTATGATCATACAAATATAATTGGGAGTCAATCGATATGATGATAATTATGAATCAAATGATTGATGTATGTGTAGTACACCCGATATATAACAAAGTTATGTTTGTCTTATAAGCAGAGCAACTTATAACGATTGAACCCACTCTTGCGAATGAGAATAAATCAGAAGGCAATGAAGGATGGAAGAGAAGTTATATTTGATCGGAAATAGAGCGTCGATGGGATAGCAACGTATAGGCTGGCAAACCAGAGAGAGAGATATACAACCCATGGTGCGCCGTGACATGATCTGGTGGTGATGCTTGACCGAGCGCCTTCAACTATTCGTGTCCGCTAAAACAAACGTGCTCAGCATCAATGTTGAGAACCCATGCAACTATTTATTTTGGGGATTATTTACCACTACATATGTTTACAATTGGTAAAACTTTGACCTGTGCAATTAGACTAAACTGAAAAATAAATAACGTTGTAAATTGAAGTAGTAGATAATGTTTGAATTCATTTTTTATTCATTAGTTTCCATAGTGCAGCTAACATTACTCCATCTCGTCGATTTATATTGTTAGGATTTGCCTATATGTGCAGGTCTTCAGATGCTAACCTTTGTTTATCAGAATTAAAACCATTTTGAAGGATTTTAATTCAACCAAAATTGATACTATGCCCCGTTTCTATTGAATTTAATGTTATTGCGACTTATTTTCAAGTTTTCTTAGATTTTAAGGGGATTTAGGAATATACTTTAAACAAGTTATATGTTTCTTCACCTTTACATTCAACTACCGTAATGTTTCTCCTATGTATTTAGCATTGCATTCATTACATTTGATCTCATAGATACAATTTGCTTGTTCTTCTGTTGGTACTTTATTCTTGATATTTGCAAGTGCAGAGCCCATTGTATTGTTTGTTTGGTAGAAAACATGTATACTATGTTTATTTAAAATTCTTCTGGTCTCTTTAGATGTTCCAATTCTGTATGGCACAACAGCAGTGTCAATCCACTCTTTCGGTTGAACTTTCGGTTTGCCTTTCCTGTTACGTTTTTCCTTAGGTAACTTTACAATAAATTTCTCCGAGTAGTTGTTCTTCATTAGTGTAGACATCACTAAGTTTAATATAGTTTCTTGGTCTTTCATATCTGTGACTAATTGATGGGTTACATTCATCAGGTTCCCAATAACTGTTACTTTCGTTGATTTAGCTTAAGCAGATTTGTAGTCAAGGTAGTTTTCAGAATACGATGGTTTCTGAAAAATGTTATCTTGTTTTCTTACGACTAGACAAATGATGAAGGATAATTTATGATCGATGGCCTCGAATTTTTTGTGAATTTAATGTTGTTGGAAATTCTATTGACATTTTCAAAAAGTTCATCTAATACATCTCGTTTCGTAATAATGAAAGTATCATCTACGTAGCTTAGCCAGAGTTTGAGTGGATAAATGCATTCTGAGAGTGCACTTGTTTCCACTGAATGCATAAACAAGTTAACAATTAATCGGGACCCTGATGATCCCATAACTACACCTTTGGTTTATTTAGAAAAATCTCCGCGGAACTTAAACAATGTAGGATGTAAGGATAATTTCGTGTAATTAATAATTTCAAAAGGGTCTAAATGGCAACGTAATAAACACCTCTGTCTATAACAATAAGGCGAATGAACACCCCTGGTGACGAATCTGGGGTGCGCACTGCTGAGGAGTTCCACACTAGAACGAAACGGCTATCCACTTCTTCCTGGTTTTCAGTGGTACCTTGCCAACATGTTGGGGATCCCCAAAAATACAATCGTTCATATAATTAGGCTTAAGGCATTGTATTGATCTTTTTGTAAGATTGACTTGTAGACGTTCATCAATTAGTTCAATTTCAAATGTGAGATATATAAGCGTTGTTTGCTAGTCTTGTCTCATATTTTTTGCTCTATAATATAATCTTTCCACAAGTCAAATCTTTTAGAGCAGCTGTGGGTTGGGAAGGAACACATCGTAGTATCCTATTGAAGTACCAGTAACAGAGATAACGATTCGAAATTAAACGTACAGACTATTGACGGAATTAGACATAGAATCCAGCTACTTAAGATGATTTAGCTGTATCGTATCACCAACTGTACTAAGCCTACAAGAACCTATGCATTTGTTCTCATCTGAGAGAAAACATAACACAACATCAATCTGTGATATATTCAATCCTCTAATTTTAACTTCACTTCACTTACAATAATTCATGTAATACTTTTCATACTCTGTATACGATTGGTTATTTGTAATTGAAATTTGACCTCTTATTTACATTTATATACGATAATTATTTGACTTTGGTTATTTCCCCCTGATGAAGTTTAGACCATTTGACTAAGTGGAACGTTGAATTTTGCTTTACTTTCATTCGCTGAGATTATTTATAAATATGATCTGTCCATATGTCCTGCATACACTCGGCGTTTATGTTTAGTGAATCCTTTTGTTCTTCTTCGGACGAAAATTCCAATAGAATAATGTGTCTACGTTAACAAAAATATGATTAACATATAGTATTTCACATGAATTTTAATATTACTTCATGAGTATGTATTCGAACCATTTATCCAGTATTTGGATATTATTGTAATGTTGAAAACCGCGTACTGCAATTTCCCCCCCCCTTCACCGCTCCCCTATAGACTCATGAAGTTGAATATGATGTAAGTAGAGCATTTGTTTCATGGATTACCTTGATATTTATGTATCTTCTTAATAGGAATGAATACACTAGATAGTGATCATGATATATGTCTTATTAAATAGTATTCTCACTGTTGTTGACGTTGGTTGCGAAAGTTACAATACGATATCATAATTTCTGACAATTGGTGCAGAATATTTTTGTTACATTTTGAAACTTCTTGCATAATCTACACCAATTTACAGACCTGACTAGGTAGATATGTGATGAGAATAAATAACACCTTATTTCAATGGGTATTGGAGAGTCGTTAATAATGCAAAATATAAAAGCGATTGACGATAGAGGAACCAAGAGACAGGTTACATGAGAAACAGGCCAGTATGGAAAATTCAATCTCTTACGAATCCATAGTTTACTTTATACTATAAAAGTTTATTTATGAATTATATGGCACTGAAACATATCGTGGAAAGTTATGCTTAGCATAAATACATTCTGAAGTACTACGGTTCTACAACAAACGATGAATGAACTAGAAATTATGTAAGACGCATCAAAGTATAGAAAGTTAATAGTATCATTCGACTTACTCCAAATTGAAGATAACTAAACAGAGAATTGGATATATGCACTCAAAAGAAGGAAATCCATATATTCATCAACTTTATAATTAAACATAATTCCAAAATGTTCCATAGTTCTTTAAGAAAACAAAAGTCATACCAAATCCACATTTAACAATCACTTTAACACCCTGTTATCAATGCTCTCTCTCTAGTGAGAAAACCACACCAGGAAAATACAATCATGTAGAATATGAATCAGTTACCCACCGAGAACAATCGATTAGTTCAAGATAATATATCACTAATTGACTGAAGTTAGAGATTTCAACAGGTGAATATCGTTCAGGTAAATATCGCATAGGTTACCATATAAGTTAATTGTTCGTCGAGAAACCTGATGGTCATTCACTTGGTGTCATACTGATGTCGTAGATAACCGATTGGTGAGGAATCTCATACTAAGACGAAACGAATATCTACTGTTAGTTTCTGATTTCCAGTGGTTTCTTAACTTAGGTTAAACAAATTCAAATTCAACGATCCTCATAACACCGAATTTCAGGTAAACATATTTATCAAGAAAAACTATATACTAAGTGTATTATTAAAGTTGTATTGTGACTGCAAGCGGAATCCAGGACATGAGTTTAGTCGGGGAGATACAAGTTCATCATAATTACCTGTGTGCTTGTTACACAAATAAGACTGTCCAGACTCAGTAGTCTAGTGGCGAAAGCGGTGGCGTTAGACACGAGTCAGACAGAGTTCGAACCCCACTATGAGCATTAACATTGAGATGCAGGTACATCCAGCTGATGAGTCCCAAACAGCACGAAACGCGCATCCTGAATTCTACTTTCCAGTCACAATCCAAATTAAATAATACTTGTGAATAATTCACTATATCGAGACAATCCGCTCAGGATGCACATATAGCAACAGTCACTGATCAGCTTTAGTCTATAACAAATCAACGGGAAGATACAAGTTCATCCTAATTACATTCTAAATGGTTATAACAGTGGCGATTTCCAAATTAGTTTATCATAATTTAAAATAATCAAAGCTGTTTAACACACGGTTTCATATGTTGAATCTATGACATTTGTACACAACAGACTAATGAATAATCAAGAAGAAACTTATATTCAATAGTTTTCCAACAAACTTACCATTACCTGAAAACCAAATTGATAATAAAGTTACGATGATCACATTCCTATTTGTATAATAATCTATTACTCAATGTTTTAATGTTATTTATTACAAGGGAGAAAAATTATGTAATCAACGATAAGAACATAACAGCTACTCAATATTCGATGTTGAAAGTATCTAAACTTTTGATTCGATATTCATTACCTCATATACACTAAGCATCTTTTAGCTTCGTTCATATTATTCAAATGTTTTAGTTATTGCTACCTGATAACTTATATTTTTAAATTGTGATGTTATAGTGGAGATAAGTACTAAGTTTAGTTGTTTGTATTCGTCACACACTGATGTTGGTTGGGTATTAATGAAAATCAGAGAGCATTAGACAACCGTTTCTTTCCAGTATGGGACTCCTTAGCAGTATGTATCCTCAATTCTGCCAACTCAGTGCCTTCACTTTAGCGAATACCTTTAAAATTCGAATTATATTAGTGGACTTCAGACTAGTAGGGAGTAATGATAATGATTACGACTTACAATCGATAATCATCGCACTGTATCCCAAATTGATGTAAGTTGAAATTCTACCATTGAACTCTGGTTGTTCTAGTGGTACAAACGGTTAGGCTCTTCCCGTGATACTTAAAAGAGTTGGGTTAGATTTACTAGCTGAATCAAGAGTAATCACTGCCACAAGGGAGTCCAACACAATTAGGAAATAGTAGTTTGTTGCTCACTGATATTCCGTGGTATCTAGTCGATATCAATCTAAGACGAATACTAACAACTTAGTTTATCACTTTCATAGAGTACACTAATCAAGGTAACACACTTCACTATATAAACTTATTCAGATACTTACCATTCACTTCTTTTAATAGGACAACTGAAAACATTAGCACAAATACAATTAACATATCAGTAACACTCAATATTCAACAAAGATATAAGTGTATTAATAAGAAGTCTATGAAATACTGAAGATAGCCGAATGATTGACATACTTGTAATAAACAAATGTAAATGTTACTTTATGTAAATACTGGATTGAATTACTTAAATGTTATATTTGCCTTCTAAGTAAATTACATGCATATTTTAATGTTAACTCTAATGGATAATCACATGATTTCTTATTTACACTGGCATGTAAAGAAGGTGTTTTCTCAGGAATGAATGCTCAGCTTAATCAAACATAGATTTTAACTTGACTTTTATAAGTTGAACTTGTTTATATGGGAAGTGATTTTGATTTGTTGTTTGTACTCGTCACTGATTGATGTTAAGTTAGACATACTGAGAGTGAAAAATTGTGGTTGTTTATTGTTTAAGGTGGGGTAGTCATCTAGAAACCTTAGACCTAGGTTTAATGATATTTGGTACCTGGCAGACAGGCGTATCTGAAATCTTCGAAAGAAATCATACTTTCCTGCTGACCCGATTTCGAATCGCTCAGTTCTGTGGTCTGTGGCCGTTACCCCCTAGGTTATTCGCTCCACGACTGGGATGATAATATAAAAACAGTGTGAATTCACATATTTCATTGTTTATCATTAGCTGTATTAGAACGCAGAAGTAATAGTAAACGTCATTCAAAAGCAAAATTTTTCATTTAATTTACATTGGTATGTTAGAAAAGTTATCATCAAAGGGATAGGGAATTGAGTACAAAGGGATTATGAGAAACGTTCATATGGATTATATATCACAAAATGATTTGTAACAGGCAACTAATAAGACTTGGAACTAGAAGTGAACAGCTGTCTAGTCCTAGTACAGGATTCCTGACCAATCAGTTATCTACGACATCAGTATGATACCAAGTGAATGACCATCAGGTTTCTCAACGAACAATTAACCTATATGATAACCAATCGGGTATTTAACTGAACGATATTCATATGTTGAATTTTCTAACTTCAGTCAATTAGTGATATATTATCTTGAACTAATCCATTATACTCGGTGGGTATCTGATTCGCATCCTACTACATGAATGTAATTTACTGGTGACGTTTTCTCACTAGACAGATCTGTATGAATTACTGTGTGAAGTTAATCACTAATGAGTTGATATTGATAGTAACAGGGTTATAGAGATTGTTGCTCAAAATGTTGCGTATTAGGCTGTGACGAATGCATTCAAATAAACATCTGTGACATATTCTATCAATTAGAACAACAACCTCTATAAAAATAACTATTTCAAGTCAATTACAATAGTCAGCTCATTAGTAACTAACTTCAGTATGTTCCTAAATCTCTAGTGAGAAGCCGTGACTGGTGAAGTTCAGACTTGTCAGGAGTGAGACAGTTATCACCAATCACAATGGATGAATGTAGCGTGATATACATATATCACAAATTGAGGGAAGAATGAATTCTACCATTGGATGTAGACCCAGTGGTACAGATGGTTAAGCGTTCGCCGTCAATCTAAAGCCCCTGGTGCGGAATCTGGGGTGCGCACTGCTGAGAACTTCTATACTAGAACGAAACATCTGTCTAGTGCTTCCTGGTTTCAATGGTACCCTGCCAACATCAATCTGTGACATATCCAATCAATTAAATAACCATTCACTACAAAAATAACCATCTCAAATGAACATTTATACGTTAAATATTATGAAATGTTAATAATGTTATTTCACAAGGTATGTAGATAGGTTGAAAAAACCAATGTCAAATGATTACTTAATAGGCCTACGAATTGGATTGATTATAAGATTAAGGTAAATAGTGTACAGACTTCATTCAAGAGTGAAGAGAGGGAATAATAAAAGATATAAATTTACAAATGTAAAATTAAGTTGAAACATTAGGTTACGATGTTTCGTAAGATAATTTCACCAAGAGAACTCAAAAGTAAAATGAGTTTTGATAGCCATCTAATTGGTTAAAGAATGCAAATAAGTAGGCACAGATTTCTGTGTGTAATTTAATTCCTGTAATATTTACATCATTAACTTGGTTGAATTGATGGCATTTAACTTCTAGTATACTGTTAATGTTAGTCACACTTATAATGTCGCCTTAATGAGATCAAGATGAAGTGTATAAAGATAACTGAAGGAAGACTCTTGTATGTGTATGTGTATCCACTTTGTACTATTCAGTAGTCTTTTGCATATAAATGTGACAGATTTTGTTCGTGAAAGCGTATATAAAATATGCACCCATTATATTCAATTCCTCTGTGGCACCCAGTGATAGAAACTCAACATCTATCAACTTGTGATTTATCGCCACTATCATCGATTATCAATAGGGATAATTATCATTAGCCCCCCCTCCGCCGACAAGCCTGAACTCCACCAGTCATGACTTTTCACTAGAGGTTCAGGAACATTGTGAAATTAATCACAAGTAAGTTAATTATTATAATTGAACTGAGGCGGTTTTGTGGAGATTGGTATTAATTTTAGTTGCTTGTATTTGTTACATATTGACATAAGTTGGACACCACTGAAAATCAGTGAGCAGCGAATAGTGCTAAAATGAGACCCATCCTCGATTCCGCCATGGAGGGGTCCCATACTAGAACGAATCGATTGTCAAATGTCTCTTGGTTTTCAGTGGTACATAGTTAACACCAATTCGTAAAGAATACAAACAAGTGATCGTTTAACTTTTATCTTACTAAAGTACCACGCAGTATGTTATGTGTGAGCTTAATTACAAGGCTAAGCTAATATGATTATTTTGATTACACTCGAACCTAACTGGTATCATCCATGTTATTCTACCTCAACTCATTCCGTTTTTAATGATGTTGTTATGTATCGAAAAAAAATCACACTGTGTCCTATATAGTTGCCAATCTGTATGCGCACATGTCTGCCCTGCGTCTACCAGTCCCCAAAACCGGAATAGAGAAAACAACGATTTATGAACCAAACAGTCCGATCCAACCCAATTCAATCGTATTGTATTTCAATCATGCCTTTATATATACACAAATTCAGACCACACAGAAAACCAATTAGGGATTTTACATTAATACGAAACAGGAGAGATTGTGGCAGTGAATAGGGGTAATTTGTACACAACTAATTAACTGTAGTCCATAGTAAGAGACAACATAATAACAGCAAACATACTAAACGGGAGGATAGAGTAAGAGGAACGTAACAGTAATAGAAATGTAATGTTTATATTACTCACAACCTGAATAAATGAATTAGTCTTCTAAAACACAGTTGTGGAAGTTTCTCACCCTTCTTTAGTGATCCGACGTAACAACAGTAATCAGAGTTTAAGTGATTACATAATGGGAAGATACAAAAAACAGTTGGCAACACTTGAGTGGATGTTGTGAATTATGCTGTCATTAAAACTAAAATGTGTCATGATGACAGGATTGGATGTAACAAAGTGAATCTAATTTGAAGGAAACGAGATAGTGATGTAATAGGATGAATTGAATTTAAAGAACCATTAATAACAATGATATGATGAAATAAGAGTTAAGTTACCATAGTAATGGGAAACTGATAATTCAATTGAGATGGTGAGAAGTCGTGACTAGTGAAGTTCAGACTTGTCGGGAGTGAGACAGTTATTATCAATGACAGTGGATAAATGTCGCGCGATATATATATAACACAAATTGAGGGAAGTGGGAATTCTAGCACACGACCAGAATAAATGAATTAGTTCTCTAAAACACAGTTCTGAAAGTTTTTCAATCTTCTTTAGTGGTCCGACATAACAGACGTCGTAATTGTTCTATGCGAAAAAGTCTTCCAATATATTTATTAGACGATATAAGACTACAAAATATAGACTACTTGGTTTTTTTTAGTTACTTGGACGAATTTCCATTTACAGTGTTAATCACATTTTGCTCTGTTTAAGGTTACCCTGTTTAAATTATCTGTATATTAATTCATTATCAACCCGTTATATTATATGTAACGACCGCGAAAATACTAAATAATGATCAATATGAACATACTATTGGCGCACCTCAGAAGACGAATTTGAAGAGTCAGTGGGAACCAGTGATGTGTGAAGTTTTCCATAATGTTTGATGTATAACAGTTATCCACAGGTAGTAATGAATGAAGTAGCCTATTATATCTCAAACTGACCTTAAATAGAAATATCATCTTTTGAATACCAACTCAGTAGTTTATGAGTTAAGCATTTACTGACAACGTTCTGATATCCACCCTTAGTTGAGACATGGGGGCTCATTGTTGAGACCCATACTAGAAAGAAACGGCTATCCAATAGTTCTTTGATTCTCAGTGGTCTATTAATGTTAAATTCAATGTCAAAAATCTTCACGTCACTCAGTCCTAATTAATTAAGCATCTCATATCACTAAGTTGCTCAAAATGCAGTTTTCATTTTCGTGTTGTGAGGCATAATAAGATCACAGCTTCATTTATTATTACATGAACCACAATTACCTTAATAAAAACCAATATTGAGAAAGCTAGACACCAAGGCGATTGATCTATGCCTACACGTCTCCCTCGTGATTCTTAGTCACCAAGCCGGATAGAAGAGCACAGGATAAGTGAGCTAACATCCAGAGGAGAGACGAATTAGTTTTCACTTTTTCGTTTATATGTGCACAAAATCTGATCACACGATGGACTAATAAGAAGAATGACATTCATATAAAAGAAGGTCAATAATGACCAAAATCTGAGGGAACAGATGTATAGTTGGTTAATTATTGTTTCAGAATGGAAAATAACATCATAACGGTTTTTGGTTTTAATAGGAGGTTAGGACTAGAGAAACATGATATTAATGGAGATAAAATAATCGATTTACAAGCGCTCAAAATAAATAAAATAATCTTTTAAAAGGCTGTACTAAATGTCAGTTATCCCTTTTGAATTACCCAATATTACAAGGTTGTTGATGTTACCCCAAAAAAAAACAGTTTGAATCTTTGTTGATAAAACTTTTTTTAAAAAAAAGAAACGAAAACAAAATCTTTCATGCACTCAAGTATTGTCATCAGATACTTATGATAGTGTTGGATTCACTGAGCTTCTAAAACAATACGATGCTGACTTATTGAAAGGCTCTTAATAAGCCCAATTCTAAGGTAATGCTTGACATTTATCTGAATTATTAAATGAAGTAGACTTGTAAAACTCAGCAACTATCTTCAACCAAAGTTTGGATATTTGACTAAAAGGCGAATGTAAACCAGACCCAAACAACACGAGATAAAAGCAATTTTGCCGTTCGATCATACATCCATACCAAGATCGTATGATAAATGGAATATTTTGTCTAGGGTTGTCCGTGGCTGGTACAAGTCAAATAACATTATTATCATTTTACATTTTTCATTTAAAATTGGAAATTCCTATTTATTTCACAAGTATTAAGTCGGTCCTTACCGACCACCTTTATTTCCAAATGGTAATGTTCATAGGTTTATTTCAGTTGACCTCTGACCCTGTGATTAATTGGCACTTCTATATTGGTTGCTAAATTTATATTGATATACACTCTGGTGATATATGTCCTTCGTATGTCTTCGTATCAGAATTTAAAGATTGCTCCCCTCCATTCACCCCACACCTCTAAATCAAAATTCCTTATTTGTGTGAATGGTCATAAATGATAGTGAAAGAGGTGTAATTAACCACTAGGTAACATAAACATACTTAACGAGTAGCTTAGTGGGTGGCTTATTTAATAATTTTATGTTACATAATGCTAGATACTACTAGTCAATATGTGCCCATTAACAGTTGTTACTGAGGCAACCAAGTGGTAATTCATGATCAAACTTCATTTAGGCTACATTCAATAATTTAATAGATGGTTGAAAATAAAATTATTAGATGTTAATTGATGAATGGAGAAGAAGGTCGTCCTGATAGAAATGACATTACAGTTGGTAGTGGAAGCTTATCAAGTCGATATTTGACCTGTCTACAATTGTCATTTTAGTTCGCAGTATATAATTTTGTGAATATTTTGAGCTAAACCTACTTTTATTGCCTTAACAATTTTCTCAAGATCTCCGAAATGTTTCCAATGTGCTTCTTGTAGATTAGTATCATCTATTTACTGGTCTGTCGCACATAGCAACCTATAAACAACATTCAGAAGACGTATTGCCGAATGCTACAATACTATAATAAGACTAAAAAGTTCTGTGTCTATAATTTTAATGCTTTTAACTTTATCAAAAGATCCACCATAAGTCAGTTAAGGCTCATTTGTTATGTTGGGCAACTTGAGAAGAACTAGCTTTTAGGACTATGTCGTAGAAGACTTTCAGTTGCTTTAGTTGTAATTAAAGCAAACACATATACAAGAGCCAAAACCGTCCAACAGCCAAATTAGAATGATAACATGAATACAAAACGATGATATTAGTGATAGGAAACCACAGTAGTGTGTATATCCATCCAAACTCAGGAACAGAGAATGACATAGTAACAATTAATGAGTCAAATGAAAACTTAGGATAAGGAAGTTTGAAATTAATGAAAACAAAATAATTTTTTCCAAAAAACTAGTTCGTGAAGTTTAATCAACCTTGTTAAATAGTTTCTTACAACAAAACTCCTTCCTTGACCATTTTGCTTCGATCGTGTACCGACCAAATTGCGTAAATACGGATTGTTCAACAAACAATAGAATGAAACTCATCACTTTAAATCAATTTCGTCGACTACGAGAAATCATTCGACATTGTGGATAACAGAACTTTATAGAACCTTCTTCTACATTATCGTATGTCTCAGAAGATAGTCAATATCAGACGGAAATTTTACGATGGATTACACTGCAAAATTGTGCATGGAGGGCAGCTCACATATTCATTTCTAGTGAAAACCGGTATCAGACAGGTATGCTTACTCTCACCCCTTCTCTCTCTTCTAGTGGTTGACTAAATTATGAAGACCCCAATAACTCGGAGGAGGCCGGGAATACAGTGGACAACTTGAATGTAATTAGTCGAGTTGGACTTTATAGATGATCTATCCGTTTCATCTCACATACCAACAAATTCATATGAAAACGGCCAGTGTATTAGCAGCATCTGCAGCCACCAGTACGCCTCAACATACACAATAGGGGAGAGCAACATCCTTAGATACTCTCTCTACACAACGAGCACCAACCAAATTACAATTTACAGAGAAGTTCTGAAAGATGTAGATACTACTACATACGAGCACATCATCATCATTAAACAAGGAGGATCTGATATTCATTGAGTTGGATTGAGACTGGCAAGTGGAATCCAGGACGCGTGTTTTGTCCTATTTGGGACTCGTCAGATGTATGTACCTGCATCTCAATGTTGATGGCAACAGAGTCTGGTCAATTACAGTCCATCATAAATCAACGGGAAGATCTGAACACACTAAGGAGTGTCTAAACTGATGCAGATGTGAAAACACATATTGGAAATGTAAAGCTAGAGTAACATATCTACAACTGAAGAACATATTGAACTCAAAACTACTCGTAACCAACGCCAAAGTCACAATTTTCAATACAAACGTCAAGACAGTTCCATTAAATGGAGCTGAAACTTGTATGGAGAACTACGAATCCCATCATTCAAATGCATAGATATTCATAAACAGATGTGATTGCAAGATATTTTTGATTTGTTGGTTAGACATTATCAGCAGCAACCTACTGTAGTAGAGAATAAACCAACCAAAATCCTGATGAGGAAGAAATTAGGAAAAAACACTGAAGGTGTATAGGACACATTATAGAAATCACTAAGTTGTATTACAAGGCAAGTACTAACTTGGAATCATCAGGGTTAACGGAAACGAAAAAGACCAAAGAGCACAACGTGTCGGAGATCTGAGGTAGACATGAAAATAATGAATAGCGCTTAGATACAATTGGCAAGGAGATTTGAAGACAGAGTTGGCTGGAGATCACTCTGGATCACTCTGCACGAGGGCTAATAGACAGTGATTATTTGGATGTTATCTTAGGAAATTACTAATACTAGATCCGTACAGTAGATGACTTACTAGAAAGTAAGAATCAGTGTAAGAGTGTATCTGTCAGGTCAACGGTTTCAAATTAGTGTGTCATTATTGAAACTAAATTAGTCATTAATTTTTACTAAATACTTCATCCCGTAACCTATATGACGACATTTTTAGCACAATCATACAGCGAATTAGAATGTTCTCTCTTAAAGTAATCATGTTGTCTACTATTGCCAACAGAAAAAGAAATTGATTTGATGTTGATGTGTGGAGATAGGTATTAAGTTTAGTTGATTGTATTCGTCATAGATTAATGTTGCTTGGGAACCACTGAATAACAAGGAGTACTGGATGAAACAGATGTTCAGTGATCCCCGAATTCCAATGGTTCCAACCAATTTCAACCTGTAACTACTACAAACAAATAAAAATATTGGATTCACCAAGAGTATCTGTTATTTATTGTTCTGTAGATGAATTCATACACGAGTGATTTTTTCCACCAAGTCGTGGATCAAGTACATCTAAAAAGCATCCAAAAGTTCCTTGTAAACGATCACGTAAGTTCAACCTGTAAACAAATTTTAAAAAATAAAAGGTGATGTGTTTTATTCAAAAATATACAACACCACAAACCCACCCCCATAATTAGATAAATGGAACTTTAGTAAATTCGACTATTCATTCTGATTCAGTATGGTATCCTTCTGTAAACTTTAGTGATCTATTAGAATTAAACTTATCATTGATCCAGTTTGAATACACACTGATAAATCATAGTACTGTTGAACAATTTCATAACTGTACTCAAAAGTCTGTCTTCTAGACTTATGTCTGTAAGTGAATGTTTGTAGCTGCTCATACTTAATCCATCAGTTCAACTGATATTTATTCTTTTGTTGAAGACTTAATGAAACTACATAGTAATTTGTCACTGGTATAATATGGATCTGTAAAAGGTTAAAGTACATCACTTTCAGGTTGAAACAACTAAAAGTGTTATTTGATTATCAGTAAATAAAGTTCTGTTATCACAACAGTATCTCGTCAATCAACACCTCGCTTTCATAAAGTATATCAAGATTTCATGTACTAGTTACTAAATAGTTTTTAAACCAATCGAGTAAACACCAAGACGTAATTGAATTCAATAGAAGATAGACTTTCGCTTATATCACACTACTAGTTAATCACAAAAGTCAGATATTCTATTTAAACCTTTGGTATAAAATGTTTTGCTGTGATCTACCAACTAGTTGTTTCAAATGTCTGTTGACAATTGTTGATAGACAAAGTGACTTGATGCTGTAGACAAGAACTTATCATCCAGAAATAGGTACTTCGTTAAAAGAATGACATTCTTCCAAACTTACCATATATTGACTATAAACGTTCTATAAATAATTTGGTAAACATCATAATAAACATTTGAGTGAAGATCGTTTATAGTTGCATGTTTATTACCTGAATAGAATTAAACTGGAAACCGCTCATACAAATCTCAGGCATCATCAGATTGTTAGTGACAACTACAAATCAGCTGTGATACTTTTGGATGAAATAATGAACAAATGATTGGGAAACTTTAAGAACAAATTATGAAACCTACTGCATAAAATAAAGTACAGAATGCTTTGTCCCGATCAGAGTTTTCTACTTTTTTGGTTTTCAATGCATGGTATTGACAAGTTTAGTCACTCAGAAGCATTGTGAAATGAATAGATCTCCATTTAGACTGAAATCATGCAGCAGTTTCCATTTGTGTCAATAAAATAGACTAATTACACTAAACCATGAAGAAATACATAGTTCACGACATAAAGCGTAATGTGAACCGACTAAAGTTGAAAATATCAATCGTTTGGAACTAGCTCAGTGGTCTAATACTTAGGCGTTACCTACGAAGCTTGAAGGTGCTGGGGTCATTCCCTGATGAGGTAGTGGATGCGCATTACTGGAAAGTTTTATATACCAAGATGAAACAATTATACAGTGTTTCCTGACTGTCACTGGTTGTTTAACTCAAACTGATTTATGATATTTAAATCAACATGTTGTTCTGCTCCCATTTATATCCAATGAACGTATTATAACCATCAAACAAACATAAGAAGGCAGATTTCCATTCTAATAATAATGAATAAATATAGCTAAATACACTTGAGATAAATATATATAACGAGGAAAAAGTGATGTCATACTTACTCCATATCGAAGATCACTGATTAAGGCATTTTTATACACACATTCGAATTAGTTCATAGCTAATGATACAACCTACGCATCAAATAAAGACCACTGATGTTATCTTATATATTGATGTATAAAATATGGTTTTATAATCATCAACACATTTGTTGTATGTTTCACCGAAAACTAAACAAAGCTTAACACCTACTTCATTTCGATATTAGACTTCTCAGTAGTACACAGCCTCGAACTCTCTATGCAATCGGCTCCTATATATGTTTATGTCTCACAGCGACATTTTAACCATCAGTACCACAGGCCGACAGGATTCCCACTTTAGTCAATTTAAGATGTAGTACAACGATCTCTTGATTCTACTAGTGGCCCCAATTTAACCATGATAGTCAGCTCACAATGACCCACCTCAACACACTCCAAAATTTCTAAAGAGAAGTCATTACTGATGTTGTTTAGAGAGGCCGATCGCTGGGCAGATATCACCAACGGCAATTGCTGAGATCACCGATAGCATTGAGAAATCATCGTGTTATGTCATAAATTCACTGAAACGAGAACCTTACATTTGGACGTCAGTCCACCCAGTGGTCTTGATGGTAATGAGTTCGCAGTAAAACCAAAGGATCTTTGACTTTTCCCCCCCCCCTGGAGTGAGGAATAAGCAGGAGTTCTTCACTAGGATAAAACAAATGGTTAGTCGTTCTTTATTTTTCAACGATATCTAACTGAAGCGGTTCAGTAAAAATTACAAACAAATTTAAACCATTCATTGCAAAACCAATTCAACATGAATACACTCCTTGAAGAAATACCGACTGACAACCTGGAACACAAACGTGCCTAACTACTGTATTCGTAGTTTTACTGAATCCCTTGTTACACATTATATTTAACAAAATCACCTAGTAAATATGTAATATTAAAATATATTAGAGAAAATCCGAGGTAACTTACAACCACCTAAAATTGAAATTGTACAATAATCTTGATAAATGTTCATCATCTCACTTTATTACGTAGTATATGTAATGGATAGCAAAATTTTCAGTTTATATCCAGTCCCTTTTGTAATCATGCAAAAAAACATTAATGACTGATTTGAGGTGGTTTGTGGTATTAAGTTTCAGTTGATTGAATTCGTCACAGATTAAGGTTGGCAGGATACTACTGAAAACCAGGCAGAGCAGGACAGTTGTTTCGTCCTTGTATGAGACTCTTTAGCATTACTAAACATGTCAACAAAATTGAATGCCTATATTCTGCCTATATCTTCAATATTCTAATAAATAATGATTGACAGGAATAGTCATGTATTGTGATATAATCGTTTGACTTTAGAATTTATTTATATTTTACCTTGTAACTAACTCTAAATTAATGAGGGAGTTTTTGAATGTTTACTTCATTGTGATTAAAAGAATCAATGTATACATTCCATTCATGTACTGATATTGGCGTGGATGAATTTAAGAAAGTTTGATGTTCTATTGTATCATAACTATGTTTAACCGGCTAATCTAATTAAATTCAACCTGGAGTCCACATAGGGTTGCTGTCGGTCTCAATCCTGTATAAAGGAGGAGGGTTGGGCATGAAGGTACCAACCCTTGCTAAACAAAACGCTAACCAGTAAAACCTTTATAACCATTGTAAATCTGCCCCGGGGGTTGAAAGATTTTCATTCCTAAGTGTTACGACGCTTCATGGTGTAAGCCGAGTTACTTCAGAAATCACGAGGTCGATGCCCCTTCTGGCAACCAGTGAAACAATTAATTGATAAATCTAATTAAAAATACGAAATGCTATAGATTGCCCTTATTTCACAATGGTGATTGGTTTCACATAATCTAGAGGACATAATCTACCGGTTTCATAAATAATTTAATTGAAAGTGAATAGTTTGTTTTTCCAGTGGGCATGGTCAAGTTAGGAATAGAGTCTGCACTTATCTACCGCAGTTGAATCTACTACTAACACATATCATATTGTGGATTAAATATTAACATTGCGATATATTAAAGTGAATAAATTGTTTTAATTAACGTAGTTTTCATGCTGTTTACATCGTACTACATCGGGAGAAATCGGGCATACATACATCGACTGAATCTAAAATATGTCATCTATAAACTTAAAAGATCATTTAAAAGAAGGTGGGAACATTCACTTCCTAATTATCAATACTACTGGACAACAAGTGTCAAGGCTTCATGGGCAGTTGTGATAAGTATTTCATCAATAGATTAGGTAGGAGTTATAGATGGAAAGAAATCACAATAGAATAAAGTACAGTTAATGTCAAGGGACTTTATGATTTTTTCAACATTGGCACATTTTTAGAATGTATCATCGATATCTCTAGCATTTGTCACTTTTCACTGCCTACATGTAAACGATTATATCTCTACGGTTTAACTACTAAGTAACCTTCTCTTGGTCACAATGACGCTTTAAATCTCACAAAAAGTTATACGTTGTAGTCACTTACTGTCGTCTAATAGATTAATACTGCGCATCTTGAACTAATGACGTCACAAGGAAGAAAACATTTTTGTGCTGAGCTGTCCTGGGATTTTTTTTTCAATGATACAATGAGTTACTTAAATTTATCTGAACTATCATTTATTTTAACTGAATTGGTTGGTTAGGTACCGCTGAAAACTCGGAAGTACTCAACAACTATTTCATCCGCTTATGAGACTATTCCGTGAAAATGATTACCCTTGATTTCGTCAGCTAATCAAACCCAGGGAATTTAGGTCTCACGGTGAACGTTTAACTATCTGCACCACTGGCCCAACCGGAGTCCAATAGCAGAAGTCCCGCTTTTATCAATTTGTGATATAGTGCGGTGATCATTGATTGTCATTGGTGAAAGGCATCTTGCTCCTGACAAGTATAGACTTCATCAGTCACAACTCCTTACTAGAAATTCAAATCACCTTAAATTTAATCACTAGTGAGCTGATTATTATATATGAGGTGGTTTTGTAGAGATAGGTATGATAATGGCGTTATATTACAAATTGATGAAATTGATAATTCAACTGTTGGATACCAGTTGGCTCAGTGGTTCAGATGGTTAAACGGTCATCATCAAAGCTAAGGGCGAAGAGTTCGATTCACTGGAGGACTCGAGGGTGCACTCACCAGAGAGTTTACATTCCGAGATGAAACTGATATCGACTGTGCTCTGGTTTTCATTGGTACCCAACTGATATCAATGTCTTAGGAATACAAATAACTATTACTTATTTTGTTAATTATAATAATCTATGGAATGAGAGGTGATTTCGCTACAGTTACTATGATCTTTACTTCCATCTTCTTTGTTCACTAGTATCTCTGAGAATTATCCTTTCTTTGACTACTCCTTGATGTGGGATAATGATATCTAGACGGAATTCTTGAGAAAACTGTATTATATTTTAGATATTAGACAAGTCCTGTTAGTAACATAGGATTAAGTACACACTAGGATTTCCATAGAAAGAATTATCGTTCACATCATTTGAAGTATTAACTTTCATAATGAATGAGGTATAGACTAAAATTACACATTATTGAGTCACTGAGACTAGCCTGATTATATTTCAACTTGTTCGATAGAATTCAATTAACACAACAGATGACTCTGGCCACCAATCACTGACTAATCACAGTATGTTGTCATGTTGTCTACACAATACATGAAGTTAAATTGATGTCGTTATATGAAATAAACAGGATGCATTCAGTTGTTATTGTTATTTCATTCATCAAAACAAGTCATTGAAGTATTCGAATTACTTTGAATGTGGATATGATGAGAAATAAAGAAACATTACTGGATATACCATTACCAAGGTTATACTTGATAACTGTGAATCAACTGATCATTGGATAGATTGTTTATAAAAATGAGTGACATACATATTTGTTATACTCCAATAAGTAGAAAGTAAAATTTCTGACGTTTTGCAACTTAGTGTAAGCTGTCTCCACAGAGAACCAATAAACAGCCGAATTGAATCAACACAAACGAACGAATCAAAATAAGTTTGTATAATCAAAATGCAAGTCTGATCGTGTCATGTTAAGTCATTTAGGGTCAAGGTGATCTAAAATGGACATAATCGTATATGTTACTGTGATGTGAAGTGGGTATGAAATGGACATGTGTATAGAATGAAGATAAAATTGTGTGTTCACATGAATGAAATGTGTTCATCATAACCATCGACATTAAAAATATCCAAATTATTCAAAACGTTTACTCTAATTATAATGAAAGATGAATAGCTGAAACATTTTACATTCTGTAAATTACAACTGTGCTTAACAAAACGGTAGGTCTTACTTATTTAAGTTGGATTGTGACTCAGTCCGTTTAGTGCCAAACGCCAGTGCGTTCACCACTAGGCTACTGTGTCCAGACATTCGCACTTGTGCAACGGGCATATATATATATTTAGGATAAGCTTGTATTTTCCCGTTGATTTGTAATGGACTGAAACTAATCAGTCTCTGTTGCCATATGTACATCCTGAGGTCTTACTATTCATCTAACATCGACTATCTATCCAATCGACCCCACTTAAACTACATCAAATTTCATTCATGTTAACATACGTACTATTTTTCTTCGTTACACACATTTTTCACACCCTTTCATATCACATTAACATATACAAATATTGAAAAAATTCCCATTTGGGCATTAAGAGAGGACTAGAGGTGCAAAGAAATTTCTTTTCATTTAGTTTTACATCAAAGGTCTATACTAATATACATAAATCCACCTATCATTTGCCCATTTCCATGAAGATAATCAACTTATTCACCTTCATGTCTTAATTGCTTCCTTAACTAGCTGTAGTTACTTTACAAACACCTTTGTAACTTTAAAAGTATTACGTAACACACCACCGATTATTTGTTAATGATCATAAACCTATTGTAAACTTACACACATATATTAGTGTAGAGCTTTAATGGAAAACTAAGTGATAAGAAATTTCTTCAGTCCTCTAGTCCTTTCTTAATATACAAGTATGTCACACTTAAAGTCACCTTGACCCAAATGATTTGACAGAACACAATCTGACTTGTATTTTGAGTGTACTAACTTATTTTGATTTGATTGAATATGTCATAGATTGATGTTGACAGGGTACCACTGAAAACCCGGGAGCACTGGAAAGCCGTTTCGTTCTAGTGTGGAACTCCTCAGTAGTGCGCACCTCAGATTCCGTAACAGGGTATTACGGTTGGCGGCGAATGCCTAACCATCTGCACCACTGGGTCGGCATCCAATCGTAGAATTCCCACTTCCATCAATTTGTGATATATAGCGCGACGATCATCCATTGTCATTATTACCCTGCCAAAACCAATCTGTGACATGTTCAATCAAATAAATAAGCAATCTCCAAAAAATAACCATCCCAAGTCAAATATGTATATATCATTGTTGTATTGTATATTTTAGGAATTAGTCAATAAATTTGCAGCAGTTTTACCTTTAGTAAAAGTGGTATTCCAATCTTTTATAAGATATTTTAAAGTTTCACCTAAACGTGTACTGAAATTGGTCCTGTCAAAAGATTTAGAAGAAAAAAGAATTAAAGATTATCAGAAATAGTCGATATTGTTCTACAATGAAATTCTTGAACATTCTTCTCTGTAATATGGAGTTTGTGTTTGATAGTCTCATTACTTTATCCATGCATTTCGTGTAATCATTTGTTTAGAAGAATTTAATTTAGTTGACAAGTATATCACATACAAGGTCGTCAGTATGCAGTACAAACTGGCATATTCCATTTCGTTACAACTCCTAACTACAATTAATATCGAATTAGAAACAACGTATACAAGTGAACAATATTGTTTCGTCAATTAGATCATCATTAGGCTCTACTCTAATGTACAGCAACATTTATATACGAATATGAAAATTATTAAACCAATGAAGGTGATTTATGTGAATCAACAATTAAAATGAAACAGATAGATTACATAACTAATCATAATTGGTGAAAGGTGTAAACTGGTAATAGTAATGATAAGCAGATTAATAGTAACAACAACATGAATACATATTTCAACATAAGATAAATATAGTCAATTATTATTTGGCTGTAGGTGAAAATGGTGTGGAATTAAACTTCTTAAAATAATAATAATAATAATGTTTAAGTTGAATTGTGACTGGCAAGTGGAATCCAGGATGCACGTTTCGTCTTATTTGGGATACATTGGCTGGATGTACCTACATCCCAATGTTGATGGTCACACTGAGATTCGAATTCATTTCGCTTCATGCAAAACGCCACTGCCTTCACCACTAGGCTACTGTGTCCAGACAGTCACACTTGCGCAACGGGTAGATGCGTAATTAGGATAAACTTGAATTTTCCCGTTGATTTGTAATGGACTGAAAGTGGTCAGTCTTTGTTGCCATAAGTACGCGTCCTAGATTCCGCTTGCCAGTCACAATCCAACTTAAACATTACTTATGTAATATCGCTATATCAAGGCTTATCGCTCAGAATGCACTTATGGCAACAGAGGCTGACCATTTTAGCCCATTACAAATCAACAGGAAAATACAGGCTTATGCTAACTAAATAATAATAATAATAATAAAACGTTCTTTTAACAGCTCTAGTTAGTCTCTCATTTAGACGGTAAATGTTTCAGGTTTACTGTTAACCTCCGATAGAAAATTATAAGGATAGCCGATTTCCGTCAAGAATATTTTAGTATCAAATGGCTAGTGTTTAACTTCTGAAAGTAATTAATAAAGTTTTGTATGAAGACATGATTAGTGAAGTTAAATTATGTCGGGTGTGAATCAGTTACCCACCCATCAATAGTAATAGATCAGAATGTAAAAATATATCGCAAAATGAGTAAGTTATAAATATCAACCATCGCAGTTCAGCTAGCTCAGTAATTTAATGTCTAAGTGTTTGCCGAGAAGATTGATGGTCCTTGGCTAGATTATCTTGTAGGTTTTGGATGTGTACTGCTGAGGTGTCCCATATTAAGGCGAAACATTTGTTCAATACTCCCTAGCTTTCAATGATATTCAACTGACATCAATCTTTCACGAATACAAACAACTAAACTTAATACCTATCCTCACAAAACCACTTCCATTCAATCAGACGTTGAACTCACCAAAGTTCCAAAATAAACAACCTATAAAATCAATCAGATATAATCAGTAACTTCAGAAATTACAATCACACTTCATCACATATATCATACGAATATATGCAGTAACAATTTGGCAACGGATTAAAAACACAAACCTGAGAATGTTATTCATTTGTCAACTATTTAATTTGTTTCTTTAATAATTGTGCTTAGCCATAATTTAACATAATCATATATGTTCATATGGTTTTCAGTGTAACTTCTTACTATTTTTATAACCAATCGATCAATAAAACAGTTACCACAGTGACATGAAACACAATATCTGTGATCAGAATATCTATATGTACCGCGTAGGAATGACATGAATAACTCATGGACAATTATCATCTCATGCATTATGATGCTGAGTGTTATGGAAATGTTTGAATATACATTTTTCACTGGAGATATCTTCTGAAGTTATTGACCGAGGTATTCAACTAATCGGAGTAAAGAACTATGATATGATGAGTTAAATTTCTAGTAAATTGAGTATACTGTTGTGCATATGACAGTACAGTACTATAACACTTAGTTTAATTAAGTGTTGCTTGCAACTAACGAGACAGTAAACTATTACCTTATTACTATTAGTAGTGAATTAAGTTGAATTGTGACTGGTAAGTAAAATCTATAACTGATGTTTTGTCCAATTTGGGATTCGTCAGCCGAATATACATGAATCCCAATATTGATGTTCACATGTTAACTGGAACTCACTTCCTTTCGTATCAGACGCTGTCTCATTCACCACTTGGTTACTCAGTCCAGACAGATACACTCGTCTAACAAAAGACTGATTAACATATCAATGAGAAGATACAGTTATCTTCAAATTAAACTAATAATGAGTTTGATTCATAGCATAAATGAGGGTGTTACATCATGACCCAACGTTTATAAAACTAGTATAATGCCGAAGAAACAACAGTTGTTGTTTTATTAATATGAAGTAATTCCCTTACATCTACTGTTCATAATAAATCATGTATAATTCAATCAAGTCGTTTTTAATCAAGCCTTATCTTATAAAATCTATTCTGATAATAGATAATAGACTTTTCATACTACTCATCATTGTTGTTCTATACACTCTGGAACATGTAAGAATAAACCACTGAGTTATATGATACATTTACTAAAGTAACTTAACCCAGTAATATACTTACTTAACATCAAAGATCGCTAAACGAATAAACGGAGTCGATTATTCAATATAATGTATTTTTATAATCAGTAAATAATGTGTTACTTTCATTTGTTATAGATTGTTCTTATGAGGGTACCAGTGAAAATCAGGAAACACTGGACACCTGTTTCGTCATAGTGTGGGACTTTCCAGAAATCAACCATAATACCATGCCTCAGATTGAACTCTGTCTGGTGGATTCTATTTGTGATATGTTTTATATGTCGTGTATATCTGGATGCATTGTAAAAAGTTGCTTCATTAAACAGCTGAAGAAGGAACCTCCAGAAGAGCAAGAAACAAGATACAGACTATAGAAGATAACGAAAGGGATTGGAGGAATCAACCTGGATTTTAAAAAATACACAAACAGCGTGCAAAGAGATTACCAATACTCAGATCATGAGGAGAACACTTAACCGTCTGCTCCTTTCTATTAATACAGCAATTAACATTTAAAATCAAAACGTTTGCGTTTATCTTCCATTTGACTATTAGACTAATGGGATTCTATTCAGAACTGAAAATTCCAACGAATCAAATTCAATTTTTCCAACCTATTCATGATATCAAATAACTGAAGCTTGAAAGTTTCACCATAAAACCCACTTACTACTAATTGACTGTTACTTTTGTGAAAGTAACTTTATCAATTATATAAAAATAACTTAAAGAACTGTGATTTTCCAGTAACGTATTTGTATTAGTAACCACACTTCCACAATAACCGGAATCAAAAGTAACACATGGTGAACAGATACATTAATAGTACTGGATTCAATACTACAGTAGCAATAAACTAGATACTCTAACAGATGTTAAAGAAATGCAATAAATTATCACCGGAATATAGTTATGATAGAAGTGAATTGAACACAGACTTGAATTGGAAATAAACCTGAATTAGTTTGACGTGTAATTGTATTACAATATGATTATATGGTATTAGATTGTAATGACGTAACATTGGAATAACAATGTAATAAAAAAACCCCTCTCTGTCAGTGTGTATAGCAATATCTACTGTTAATATAGTGCACAGAACCAGCACAACAGGTAGTTGGACAGATATGAAACCAAGCGTAGGTATATGTGAACAGGAGACCCGTCACATTGTTGTGATACTTGAAGGTACTAAGGAAATAATCTTTTATATTTCACGTCATCAAGTTATCCAACCATAATAAGATCTCAATTGAACTGAAATTTGGACAGATATCTGGATGCATTGTAAAAAGTTGCTTCATTAAACAGCTGAAGAAGGAACCTCCAGAAGAGCAAGAAACAAGATACAGACTATAGAAGATAACGAAAGGGATTGGAGGAATCAACCTGGATTTTAAAAAATACACAAACAGCGTGCAAAGAGATTACCAATACTCAGATCATGAGGAGAACACTTAACCGTCTGCTCCTTTCTATTAATACAGCAATTAACATTTAAAATCAAAACGTTTGCGTTTATCTTCCATTTGACTATTAGACTAATGGGATTCTATTCAGAACTGAAAATTCCAACGAATCAAATTCAATTTTTCCAACCTATTCATGATATCAAATAACTGAAGCTTGAAAGTTTCACCATAAAACCCACTTACTACTAATTGACTGTTACTTTTGTGAAAGTAACTTTATCAATTATATAAAAATAACTTAAAGAACTGTGATTTTCCAGTAACGTATTTGTATTAGTAACCACACTTCCACAATAACCGGTAAAGCCATAACAAGGACTAGAGCATTTCAGTGCTAGATATCTAATAGATTATCAAATAACTTAAATATAGTTGGAATTTATTTGAATTAGTATCCAGAATCTTTGAACTTAATGCAAATGAATAGCTCGGCTACAGGCCATATAGCCAGAATCCTCAAACGCAATTGGATATCATACAATGTAAAATTCAGACACTGGACACCATACACTCGACGCTTTGACTATCCAACATATTGACAAATGATTTAAACATTATTGCAATTAGCTGAAATTAGGATTAAGATGCTCTAAACCTTATTCACTTGAATAACTAACAAACATACTGGATATCTAAATTCAAGATTTCCTTCATTCATAAATGTATTCTGTCATTTACCTTCATTTATTATCAATATTTATGCTTCATTTGATCAAATCTGAAGGACTCAGTATGTTTTAATATTTAACTGAACTAAATTTACTTCTGTAAATCAATGAATTCAATTCCACCTTCAATGCCTTTCTGTTACTTTACTTTATGTTTTTTATTAAGTTAAAGTCTACAGTTATACTATAGAAATATCCCTACTAAATCATCATTAAAATAATGATTTCTAGTTAGTTTTCTGTATTACAACCTTTTGTTTTGAGGATGAACTTGTATATTCCCACTTGTATATATCCCACTGTGAACATTAACATTGGGATGCAGATACATCCAGACGATGAGTCCCGAATAGGACGAAGCGTGCGTCCCGAATTTCACTTACCAGTCACAATCCAACTTATGTAAAACTTTTGTTTGATATTCATCAGAAATAGAAAACTGAATTGAGGTGGTTTTGTGAAGATAGATATTAAGTTTACTTGTATGTATTTACAATGGATTGATGTTAGTTAGCTACCACTGGATAGCTGTTTCATCACAGTATGGAACTCTTTCATGAAAGTGTTCATCACTGTTTTGTGAAATCATCTATAAAATGACTTAATTAAATCTGCATTGAATGAAGTTGTTAAAACTGTATTGTACTATATGAAAACCACAATTTGCATGATTAACGTATGTGTTACTTGAATTAGAAATTCGCATGTTACATTCAAAGTCATGAAATAACTGGTACATTTATGTAGTAAAATAAACCATGAGAACTTACCTTCACCTAAAATCAACATGAATGATAAAACTGTAATGACTAAACTCTTGTTAAAACATACTTTTATTAGTAAGAATTTGTTATTTCCATTGTTGACGCTCATGACTACAATTGATTAGTCTTTTGTTGTGTGAATATGAATGACATAGAATAAGGTACTCAACCTAACAAGTCTTGAATAAAATGGAATGCACTTACTGGATCCCATTGTCAGCTATATAATGAGAATACTATAATCATCTATTAGCTTTGACTAATTGCTGATAATATATTTCACCGGCAATGTTAATATGACGTTCTATCATACATGAACTGTCGAAGTAAATATCCTACGTATTAGGTAACTAAGAATTCGTTGTTATGTTTAGGTATCGTCCGTTGTAAACAGGCAATCATCAATAAGAAACCAGAAAACTATTCTAATGTAATAAGAAGTAACTGGAAGTTACGTAATACCTAAGGTCTTACTATGATAAAACGTCATGTAGATATACTCTACAATTAGACTGCTGGTGTACAGTATAGAAATGATCAAACGTTGTACTTAAATGACAAAGTAAAGTTTCTCAATTAACCGATGAGCTTCACTTAAGTTGGAGTGTGACTGGTAAGTGGAATTCAGGAAGCGCGTTACTTCCTATTTGGGACTCATCGGTTGGATGTACCCGCATCCAGATGTTGATGTTCACAGTGGGATTCGAACTCAGTCCGTTTCGTGTCAAACGCCACAGTGTTCACCACTAGACTACTGAGTACAGACAGTCACACTTGTTCAATGGGCTCATTGGAATTAGGATGAGCTTAACGTTAACGTCCACAAAGTTGTCGTGAATTTGAACTGATAATGCATACTATATATATTACGTCATAGTTAGGAATAGTAATTACGTCAAATATTAAGAAGTTCAGTTAAAATAAGACTTTAATTGTTAGAGATTTGATTTTGAGTTAGGTTTTAGAGTAAGGAATAGGTTTTGTAATAAGAATTAGAGCTAACTCTATGAACCAAAAAGTTGATGTTGAGTCACATAAAGTTGAGGAAAACAGTATTTAAAACATTGAGAAATTGTATATAAAAAAGGGAGGGTTTCGCAAGACTTCGTCATTTTAATGTTGGACCGTCGTCTCAACAAAATACTTTGTATTGTTAATGAAATAATGCTCATTACAGTATACATTCCCCATATAGAAGTTGAGTAAGTCGATATTGTCAGTAGATATTACATACACATATTGTTTATTGTTGAAATGTATATGGAGTGCATCCATCTGTCTATAATTCTTTGCTTATTAGTAAAGATTTTTGTTAGGGAGGTATATTTTAATGATTCTTCACTTTGGAAACTAACGGAACAACTTTTCAGTTATGTAGATGAATTCCTTTATTATCGTTTCTACGGATTAACAGTTGCAGCACCACTACAGAACTATAATTCATTTATTCACATTTTAAATTATTTATATCCCCTTTATTATAATCACCTCTATTCCTGATAAGCTGTCTAGTCGTAAATATTATTCATTCATTGGCTCAAAGTGGTTAATGAGGCTCTTTCGTAAACTCAGCGAGGACATTCCACGTATTGCGTTTGTTCTTTTCTCTACTGTACTCTAGCATAATTCCGGTTAACGTTAGACTTAGCCTGCTCAATTTCCATTAAATGTGTCGTACACAATACTTTTGATCAATTTTGTACTGATTTATTCAATGAGTACTGAATATTAAGGTGCAATTTTTATAAAGGTTACATTTCAAGTGTTAATGCTTACTATACTTGTGTTTCATGTCCAGTACGACAAGCTGCGCTACATTGGACACTGTTTTAAATAACCCCATCTGTTTAGAATGGACTCTTGGTAGAAGTTGGACCCTAATATCTAATACTAACTTTACCCAGTATTCTAGGATTTCTGTAACAGGCCTTTTTTAAAATATGATCGCATTTCGTTCGTTTAACTTTTGCACATTATATTATCCCACCATTTATGAGATGTTTACTGAACATATTCTATTAGCAGCTAATACACCTTAACACAACAGCGAGTTTTCTCAATTGTGCATCTATTATTTTACGGTTTGGATGCTATAGTATAATTGAACACAGAAATTGATTCAATTTACACTTCCCGCTTGTTTCAATTCTACGCTTGTCGGATTTACGTTAAGTCCAAATATAATTCTTCTATATTCATCTTTATCGACTTTTAATATGTACATTTACCCAATGAATTGTGGATGTATGTGTGTGTGTGTGTGTCAATGAAATTTATAGTGATTTAAAGACAATTTGGAATTATATTATTATGCAACCGAGTTCAGTTGTAATCCAGTATAAACAAGTAATAAAGATTCATCATCCCAACAGTCAACCGAACACGCAGCCTAAATAACTCATATGTATCTTCACTATAATCAAAACAATAACTGTAGTTAGCAATTCTGAATACTCAATCGTTGATTGAAGATTGTTGCTGGGCTATACGAGCATATTTCATTTAAGAAGTCAGATAGATACCAAGCATTATCTAAACATCTGGCTTCATAGAGTCTACAACCAAATGTTTCAATAATTCAGCATCGTCGATTCTACAATAAACATATGGGCATTTTACTATTAGTGAACTGAGTGTGATTATAATCCGATATAAATAAGTAACAACAATTCCTAGTTTATACTTTGTGGAACACTAAACCTGTCTAAACGATGTGGAATTTCATATTTACGAACACTGTTAACATCAAGAGTTGTCGACTTATCTAAACATCTCACACTGAAACATATACACTCAACTTACCATTCACTCCATGTAATAAAACCAAGGAAATCAGTAACACAAAATAAACAGACAACATACTATTGAGTTCCTTCGTTTAGATTGAAACATAATTATTTATGTAAATGTTCAAAGAAGTTGTAATGATATTCTATACACATATGATAGGTAAATATACTACACACACCAATCATGATATTCATTTTGCATAAAATGCATATCATTCTATTAACAGAAGATTGGTTAAACTAAACGATTGATTACATTATTTTACAGGTGTACTGTACTTAGTAACTTATCTTAATAATACAATGTTTGCAACTGACACATTCTCCATATCAATTGTACATCAATACTGATGATCAATGCATTCTAGTTACTTTATGAATTTCCGTTGGTGAGTGGGATAGCAAAAATGTAGAAGTTTCAATGATGAAGTAATAGAATCAATTCACTTGCCAAGTTAGGCTTCTTTTGGTAATTAAACTAAGTATTCATAACTTTAAGTGACCGTACTTCAAATGGCATCTGTCTTTACTTCCAATAACTATGATGGGGCCCCAATTACTCTCTGAGCTTAGTAAAGTTTACACTGTGCATTTCTTTGTTAGTATAAAAAGGCTATGATTAAACCACCTGCAAATACCTGGACTGGTTGAACTATGGTTGCTTGGTAGATTTAATTGGGCTCAAATATACTGTTGTCTAATTTCTAGCATTGACTTCTTATTTCACGTGAATTTAATCAACCGCATGTGTGTGAAGTCAACTGATATGCTAAAATTATATTCAACAAGGATATATGTTTAATTTAGGCCAACACATCTACGGTCTAGAATCAACAGCTCTTGCAACTAATCGTCTTACGTGAATTTAGTTAACGTTCCATCCACACACGCGATCCTCAACAACTATCCTAAAGTTTAGCTTCAACGTGTGAAAAGCTTCCTACTGTTATGTATACACTAAATTTGTTACTGACAACTATGGTATACAACTTTTGTCAACATTTGTTTAAACGTGTCAATAACAGATACGTACACACACCAGCGCATTATCTTGAAGCTTCTGTCCTACTCGCTTTAATAACTCCGGAGGTATAATCCCGATCAAGTTTACAAGCTATTCAAAATGGACAGTAGTAGTTTTCCATGCTTAGTAAAATACACAGTTTTGCTTGTAATCTACTTTCCAAACTGCCATTTTGCTTTTGCTGAAATGTTTTGGCTAATATATCTCCAGAGAGAGTACTTAAGCACTGATTTTCATTGTACTCACTAGTGTGCATGCCATATTTCTTGAGTTGGTTTTTGCTTTGCATCTTACGGTTCTCTTGCAAGTTAGTGGTAAGCTTATTGTTCATCTTGGTATCAAGGTTTTTCTCCTCCTAAAGCTACAAATTTGTTCTTGTTGGCATTGTGAGATGTATTTTGAAGGTTTTGTTTGTGAAAATCCTTCCACATATACATTTGTAATTTGTCCTTATTGATTACTTTAGTGATACATTTTGTTAGCCTATTCGATTCCATTTAAGATGGCAATATTTGTATTTTATTATAGTTTTTAATTTTCTTTTGTCCAATCTCTGGGTTTCCATGTTTCTTTCTTAAATGCATTCATGTTGTTTGTAAGATCCTTTTTGATGATTCTGTGTGAAAATCCCTCCAAGTAGCATTTTCCCCATTGTATTTCGTTGTTTTGTGTTTAAAAGTACATTTATTCCTCTTCTTCCACTTAACTATGCATTTTAATGACTTTTTCGAGTTAGTTGCTATTTATTTTCATTGTAATGGTTGTTTTTCCCTTGAGTTTTTACCGGATTTCTATTATTCTCATTGATTCTATATATTTTGTTTTACTGGACTTCGGATTGGCGGCTGCCATATTGGTTCGTTCTTCCTCTGGACCGTATTGCTTGAATTGACTGGGTTTGTGCATTTTTTGATTGTGGACTGACGCACACTTCCAGAACTTGTATTATTTTATTGTAACAAGTAACCTTTGATACTTTGTTATTGATATTTCTGTAGATTTAGACCTTACTCTCTGGACAAGCAATACTTGATCTATCCCGTAAGGATAGAATAACCTTCTTGTTTATTTCATAAAAACTGAATTGATTATTCCAATCTTTGGGATAAATTTGGGTTGAATAACTGGTGGTGACATTTGTTTAGGTAATAATGTACCTTGTATAAATAATTTTACATAGAACCGTTTCTCACCCAACCATTTGTTCTGAATTTCTACTGGGCAAGAGTACGCGTATCTAAACCAACCTCGACAGTTATTCTTCAATCCAAACTGACTTAGTTTGGATTCTACAGTTCTAAACAAATCTCAGAATATTGGAAGTACTTTCCCTGCAGTGAATTGGTGTCGCTCTCGGAATACAAAGAATATTTGGCTCTTAATGACAACGAAGCGTCAAAGGAAGTCAAATTTGAAGTCGGTGGATAGCAGTGAAACCAAACTGTACGATGAACCCTCCTGTATAAAGCAAGTGCCTTTGCATACCTCTATGTGTCATGGTTTAGAATTTAATAAGGGTAATACTGATGATAGAGCGACTGTTTCTGATTCTATAGTAGATGAAATGAAAGATCTTAACTTAGAGGGAAGGTTTAAACCTGAAACACTAGAGAGGAATGAGACTCGAACACGTAAGGTAGAGTTAGGCGATTCAAATGTTTCTTACCGGAATTATGTATTACCTGCTATGGTAGGCTTAGAGCTACCCAAGGTCGAGCTTAATTACTTCGATGGGCAGCCAACGGCGTACTGGATGTTTATACGGCAATTCGAGACTTACGTCGCGTCAAGAGTTATTGATGACAGTCAACGCCTGTTATATTTGATACACTATTGTAAAGGCAAGGCAAAGGCCGCGATTGAGGGATGTGTCATAATGGATCCTACTGCTGGCTACAACAAAGCCAAGGAGATTTTGAAGCGGTTATTTGGTCAACCGCATATTATTGCTCGAGAAACGTTGGAGGGCTTATTCAGTGATGTGAACGATTATAGCGATGCTGAAAGGTTAGCAAACCTTGCTATAAAAATGGAAAATTGTGAGATGGTTTTGAAACAGATGAATTATGATGCCGATTTGAGTTCCTTAGCGACTTTGGAACGTATCGTTAAATTGTTGCCCCGTTCGCTACAAGTACAGTGGGCGGACCTAGTCGACACATTAACAGAGAACGATAGGGAACCCACGTTTTCTGAGCTTACTAAATTTATAGCATCTCGTGCCAGAGTCGCTGGTAGTAGATTTGGACAGTTGGCAGCACATGTAAAGAAAAGATACGATGCAAAGATGAATTGTTATTTGCAGTCGGAACAATACAATAGTTTAGCTGTTAAACGCAAATGCAGTGTTTGCTCTAAGGATCATGATCTCTATCGGTGCCCAAGTTTTCTGTCGATGACGATTGAAGATCGATGGTCTCATGCTAGGGCCAAGGGTGTTTGTTTTGTCTGTCTAAAGCAGGGTCATCGTGCTAGTGAATGCAAGTCGAATAAACGTAATGTTGAAGAGTGTTCGAAACGACATCATTATTTACTACATAGTAATCAACATCTCGACCGTCCGGAAAGCAGTTCCAGCATAGCTAGTCATTGTAGATACACTAAGTCTCTAGATAATCATGTGTGCCTAGGGATGATACCCATACGGTTGAGGTCAGAACATGCGGAAGTAGTAGGCTATGCCCTGTTAGATAATGGCTCTGATGCGACATTAATACGTTCAGACTGCTTGGATTCACTTGGACTAAAGAAGGAGAAAGCGTCAATAGTGCTCCAAACGGTGGGTGGTAACAAGATAGCTAAGGTCACGAACGCTTCGTTCAAAGTGTACTCATTGGACCAAGCAGAGCACGTTGAAATAGAAGGAGCTTTGGTTGTGGAAAAGATTCCAGGACGCAAACCTGCCAGGTACGTGATGGATGATGTGCACAAGTGGCCCCACTTAGTTGACGTACCATTAGGTAGTGTTGACTCTGATGAAGTTTTGTTATTAATTGGTTGTGATGTACCTGAAGCGCACTGGGTTTTAGATCAACGGTTGGGCGGTAAGAAGCGACCATATGCTATAAAAACATTACTGGGGTGGGTCGTTTTCGGTCCCACGTCGTATCGTGAATTGGGAAAACGAGTCGTAAACCATGTTTGTATGGGGCAATCGTCGGAAGACCATCTTCGTAGGATCTATGACATGGAGTTTTCCGATGTATATTCAGGTGATAAGACTGTTTCAATAGATGACCTGAAAGCCATGAAGATAGTGGAAGATGGGACGTATTTTTCAGATGGTCATTTTTTTGTTCCCATTCCATGGAAAAATAAAATAGATAGATATAGAACAGATAACTATGAGATGGTCAAACGCAGATTACAGAGTTTGAGACGCAGATTAGTTGGAGATTGTTGTTTTCATGATAAGTATACTAGGAGTGTCGAAAATAATTTTACCAAAGGTTATGCGGAAAAAGTCTCAGAAATACAACGTAAAGTCGGATATTGTCCTCGATGGTATTTACCTCATCATGCAGTCATAAACCCACGAAAACCGGAAAAACTAAGAGTGGTTTTTGATTGTGCTGCTAAGTTTGCAGGAGTATCCTTAAACGACATGATTTACCAAGGGCCGGACACTACTGCGGAGTTAGTGTGCATATTGTTACGGTTTCGCAAGGAAGCTATAGCTATTTCTGCAGATGTGGAAGAAATGTTCATGCAAGTGAAGGTACCGGAGTCTGACCGAGGAGCCTTGAGATTTCTATGGTGGCCGAACGGTGACACGTCAAGAGAACCTGTGGAGTTTCAGATGACCTCACATCCATTCGGAGCAACGTCATCGCCGTTTTGTGCGAACTTTGCTATGAATAAGACCGCACAAAGATTCTCGGCTGGTTATGATGATTTCGTCGTGGACGCCGTGAAGAATAATTTCTACGTAGATGATTTAGTATCTTTTCCCACCTGTGAACAAGCGAAAAAATTTGTTGTGCAAATGAATGAATTACTATGTAAAGGAGGTTTCAAGTTAAAGAAATGGATAACTAACTCCGAGGCAGTGAAGTTGGTTTTTCGTTTTGTATGTGATGAAGAACCCTCAGTTGACCTACCTATACTTCAGAATGTCACCCATCGAACTCTAGGTTTAGAATGGGATCCAAGACAAGACGTATTTAAATTTTGTTTTGACGCACCAAAGAAGCCTATAACTAGACGAGGGGTATTGTCAGTCGTTTCCTCACTGTTCGACCCTTTGGGTCTAATCGCTCCTACATGTCTCACCGCTAAACTTCTACTGCAAAGACTGTGCAAGGCTCAGATAGGTTGGGATCGACCGCTCAGTGAGCCGGACGTTTCTGCCTGGCTAAAGTGGGTAAATTTCATGCTGCAGGTAGGCCACGTCACTGTGCCACGGGGAATCAAAAGAATAATTTACGAGCCAGATGCGAAGGTAGAGTTGCATTTATTCAGTGATGCATCGGAGTTAGGATATGGAGCAGTTGCGTACGCCCGGGTCAAGTATTCACAGCAATCACCATACTGTGTTTTATTATATAGCAAATCTAGAGTTGCACCGATTAAACGAATCACCATACCGAGATTAGAGATGGCAGCAGCAGTGTTAAGCGTGAGAATGAGTGAAGTCTTGAAGAAAAGTTTCCCCAGATTTTTCAGTGAAGTGAATTTTTATACAGATTCAATGGTAGTATTGTATTACATTAAGAATACAGAGAGTCGGTACAGTACCTTTATAGCGAATCGTCTCGCCGTCATACATCAATTTACGAGTGTCGAACAATGGCGTTATATAAGATCGTCACAGAACCCGGGTGACTGGACGTCGAGAGGTATTCAGAAGGTTAGCGATCTTAAGTCTTGGTTTGATTGTCCTGTATTGTTGGACACTAATGTTTCCAGAATGGCAACGAGATGTCCAGAACCTACCCTTGAAAATATTGAGTTTAGAAAACCGTTGGTTAATGTTGGCCTAAGTAGTGTGGAACGACGCAGTTCTCCAATTCTGTTCTATTTTTCTGAATGGATGAAATTGGTAAGAGCTGTAGCATGGCTTAGAAGATTCATCGAATTTGTTGAGGTTCTAAGTTCATCGAACGTCGGAAGATCCGTTCATCTAGGTCATCTTAAAGTTAATGAACTTGAAATGGCTAAGCGTAAAGTGTTGATGATGGTTCAGGAAGAAGTATATGGAGAGTTGATAAGTGAAATTAAAAGTAGCGGTAAGTTAATGAAACATAACGACCTGAAAAAATTGTCCCCGATAATGTTGGATGGACTGCTCTGTGTTGGAGGTCGCTTAAATTACTCAGATTTCCCAAGTACCTTTAAACATCCGATAATTCTTCCTAACCGACATTTCGTGACTGAATTAATTATTAGACATTATCATAGAGAGGAAGGACATACAGGAACGTCTCAAGTATTGGCTACGATTCGCAGAAATTATTGGATAGTAAAGGGGACGAGCGCGGTTAAAAGAGTAATAGGCCAGTGTGTGACCTGTCGACGGTTTATGAAGAGTCCAGGACAACAGCTGATGGCACCCCTCCCAGTATGTAGAATTCGGCAAGGTTGGTATACCTTTTCATCCGTGGGAGTTGATTACTTTGGACCGTTCATAGTGAAGAGAGGAAGATCATTCGAGAAAAGATATGGATGTATGTTTACTTGTTTACAAACAAGAGCTGTGCACATTGAAATGGCACATAGTCTGAATACTGATTCATTTGTAATGTCTTTACTGCGTTTCATGGGGAGGAGAGGGAGGCCCACAGAAATATACAGCGACAATGGGTCGAATTTTATAGGTACGGTTTCTGAACTAAAAGGGTTCATACAACAGTGGGATCAGCGAAGGATAAGTAATGAACTAGCAACGAAGCAGATCCAGTGGCACTTCAATCCACCATTGTCCAGCCACAGAGGGGGAGTATGGGAAAGAATGATTCGATCAGTACGGCGGTTGTTGTTGTTGATCACAAAGGAGCAGACTTTGACTGATGAATCCCTAGCCACTTACTTAGTTGAAGCTGAGAAGATATTAAATAATCGACCCTTAACACCAGTGACCCAAGACGCAGAGGATAAACTAGCTTTGTCCCCAAATGATTTGTTGTTACTGAGAGAGTGCGATGGAGTGGTTGAGGAGGGTACCATTACTGATAAGTACAGCAAACGTTGGAGACAGGTTAATTACCTTGCCAATGTGTTTTGGAAAAGGTGGCTAAAGGAGTACTTACCGTCTCTACAGTCACGTCAGAAATGGTTGGTTGAACATCGCAATTTCAAGGAAGGCGATGTAGTAATCGTGACTTCGGATATTTCAGCTCGCAGAAAATGGCCCCTAGGAGTTGTAGAAAGTTGTGAAATAGATAACGACGGAAAGGTTAGGACAGTAACGATTCGCACTGGAAATGGAATAGTTAGGCGGGACATACGCAAGGTGTGTCTCCTTGAGGGGTCTGAATAGCCTTGTGGTGTATTAGAAAAGCTAGGACAGGTAGGCGTACTGCTGTAAGTCCTACCCGTTCTTTTTACTTTGATGATATAGTGGACAGAACCATGACAGAAGGTATCAAGTGGCCTTGCAGTACATGGAGGGATTTTGTGGGCCGGTGTAAGATCCTTTTTGATGATTCTGTGTGAAAATCCCTCCAAGTAGCATTTTCCCCATTGTATTTCGTTGTTTTGTGTTTAAAAGTACATTTATTCCTCTTCTTCCACTTAACTATGCATTTTAATGACTTTTTCGAGTTAGTTGCTATTTATTTTCATTGTAATGGTTGTTTTTCCCTTGAGTTTTTACCGGATTTCTATTATTCTCATTGATTCTATATATTTTGTTTTACTGGACTTCGGATTGGCGGCTGCCATATTGGTTCGTTCTTCCTCTGGACCGTATTGCTTGAATTGACTGGGTTTGTGCATTTTTTGATTGTGGACTGACGCACACTTCCAGAACTTGTATTATTTTATTGTAACAAGTAACCTTTGATACTTTGTTATTGATATTTCTGTAGATTTAGACCTTACTCTCTGGACAAGCAATACTTGATCTATCCCGTAAGGATAGAATAACCTTCTTGTTTATTTCATAAAAACTGAATTGATTATTCCAATCTTTGGGATAAATTTGGGTTGAATAACTGGTGGTGACATTTGTTTAGGTAATAATGTACCTTGTATAAATAATTTTACATAGAACCGTTTCTCACCCAACCATTTGTTCTGAATTTCTACTGGGCAAGAGTACGCGTATCTAAACCAACCTCGACAGTTATTCTTCAATCCAAACTGACTTAGTTTGGATTCTACTTGTTTTAGTTGATACTTGTCTTGGCGGCAACCATATTGATTTGTTTCCGCTTTGATTGTGTTGCCTGCATTGACTGGAATTGTGTATTTCTGATTGTGAATAAGAGCACTTGTTTGGCTGGTGTTCTATACAATCCCCCCCAAGAGCTTTGGATTTTCTAAACACGCCGTTTTTCCAGGCAATTTATACAGTTACTCAATCAAATTATATTCAAATACTACTGATGGGTGACTTCAATGCTCCAGCAGTATATTTCCCTACCAAATTATAATTAAGATTATTGTCCGACTTTAAGCTCTTTCTAGTTGATCATGAGGTTTGTGACAGTGTAACTCAGTGTACTCATTGTGAACCAAATGGGAACGACTCTGTTTTGTATTACATTTTTTCTAATCTGGAAACCAATGTCTTGAACTCTGAAATTCTTAGCTCATTAAGTAAAAGTGACCGTCCCTTTTTACTCTTTGAACTGTCCGTCCCTTATCTCCATACAAAGCCCACAGCAAGTAAGGGTTAGCGCAGTGCAAATTACAACAGGATTAGAACAAACCTGGAATACACAGTGACCAAGTAAACAGGACCCCATCAACGTAGACGAAATATTGTGTCGAATTAAAGACACCGACCTTTAGTTTATTGGTCATCATACTCTCGCTGGTCTCACAATAGACCCTAAATCATCTTCTACGTTGGCCTAAGTATTGTAAAGTTAAAGCCCCTTGTTATCAAATAGGCTGTCTTCAGTAGCTAAGATCATGGGGGAGAAATAATCAACAGTTATCTCCCTAACCATTTTCCTAATAATTTCCTACTGTCTGCATCTTAGCATAGCTTAGCAGATCCTGTAACATTAATCTTCTGATAGCCTGAAATAGTTGGGTTTTATCAAAAGTGAGCTACTATCCCATGCATATAGCACTCTTAGATTTCCCCAAAGCTTACTATAAAGTATATTATCAAATTCTTGACAGGAAATTGCAGTCGGTTGGCATTAGTGAGTATCTATTAAAATGGCTTGAAGATTAACTAAGTGACATGTCCCTTGCAGTTAGGGTCCACTCTCGAAGTCCACTATCAAAGTGCTACATTTCCTACCCAATAAAATGCACCCAGTCTTGGGTGCCAATCCATGTAACACCCAACAGAAATTGGATTAGTAAACTGATTAGCAGGTATCACCTAACAAAGCACATGATCGAAATTACTGATATTTAATCATCCAATTATGCATGCATTATTTACTCACTTTGCCACACATTGTGTTAGTATCCTACTAATCTAATTCCCTTATTCCAAAATGATTGCATTTCACTATACTGTTGACTTACAGTTCACTCCTAGCAATTTCATTTACTTATATAATCAGCCTCCTATGCATTCCTATGAAGCTACTGTATCTCTATTTGGGTTGACCAATGCTTGTATGCCGGACTTTTAAAATTAGAATACTACATCATCACCAGCATTTCAGCCATCCAGAACAGCTGCAGGTATGTTATCCAAATAACCCTTGTGAAAGCGAAAATAGCCTAATCGTCGTAATACAACCATATTAATATAACAATTAAAAATATTAATAATTTACTAGAAACCAAATTGAATCAAACAGTACAAGTAGCGTTGTGACCAGCATTGGAGGGCGACACACTGCGACGGTGATATTCAGGCCCTAAAACAAAACGCTGGTTACAAGTCAATGGTCTGAAATCTAAATCGAAGAGATGCAACGTCATGTACTTCCACATCCTAGAGGAGCGGAAGCGTCACTACTACTTCTGTGGAGACCGTCTCTCCATCAGCTCAACGAAGTGAAGTCTAGATCTAATCTCTGCTAACAACCTCGATACATGTGGTAGCTAAAAGAGGCCTACTACCGAAGCTCTTGCATTATTTTGCCTTGTCCAAGGGCAGTTAGGGGCGCTCACTTCTTCGTCGCCTGCAAGACCTGTATTCGATCGTCTCCAAGTACTGAATATAGTCACTCCCCCCCTCCTTAAATGAGTTGCTAACCTGTCAAAAAGGTGCAGAAACAAGTCACACAGTGGGCCACTGAACTCAGTCTAAGGTCGTACGCAGACTACATTACTTCGGTCTTATCTTGTTTAACGTCAGAAGAACGGTTGGGTTTAAATAACCGTTTGCGATATACCGGACAACCCAGACCACCCATGCAGAGCGACACTGCCTTAGAACGCTCGGAGTCTACGACTAGGAAATTCTCGCAAAATCACATGCCAAAAAACAAACAGTTGAGTTTCACCACACCCTGTCCAGCCTTGGGACGCTCTTCTGATTACTGTGACCTCAGCCAACTTAGTAAACACATCTAAGAAGCGGCTGGGCGAACACGTAAGCACATACGGAATACCGTTTTCCCCCTAAAGCAGGCACGAACTACGTTTTCACCCGCTCCTTAGGTCGGGTACCTATTACTTATTACTGCTGCATATGATACTACCGTCAGTTGATCCAACCTATGTAATCTTCTTATAATAATTTATATCTCTGTTCCTAACCGTTGTTTCCCTATTCTTCCTCTTTTTTCTCTTTTATCTCTTTTTTACTACATTATTACCTAACTAACTGTGCAGCAACGTGATACCTGATGGTTTTTGCAAATTCACCTTTCTGAGACACACCTACCTTTCAGCTACATCAGTCCGTAAACCAGTTGTCACAACAAGAGGGCATTTCGCAGTCAAAAGGCTAAAACTCCAAAACTAGATGCTGCTGAAGAACAGTAACCCTGACTCAAAATCAAGACGCTAACGTGAACAAATCGACTGGTTTAAACTAGCTCGGCAAATATATTGGGCATTGGAAAGGCGGTGCATTGGGTGGTTGCGCAACGAAATGTCCTACACTGAGGCAGAAGCAATCAAAAAGTTACAGGACCTGGACAACTCTCAAACCTCAGTAGAGAGTGCATCCCAGTGGTTTTTAAATAATAAACAAATGGCCAAAGATCTAGTTAAGCTTTGGTTCAAAGAGTTTCGAAAAAGTAATTATTTATTTAAATGCATTCTCTTACTTAGCTTCTCCTAAGAAGAAAATCGCTTTTCTCCATCTTGCTAATGATGTTATACAGAGGGGTATAACCGTGGCACCACAATTCAGGAAATTATTCGAGCCAGTCCTACCCACAGCATTCAAAGAGACATCGAAGTACATTAATTTTCCCATACATCTAAAGGTTTCTTAATGTCAGTGTTGTACTTTTTACCTATGCAATTCTCTAACTAAGAAGCACGAATGTTTTGTATCCGTTTCGGCGGTCATACGCTTATTTAGTTATACGACGCAGACTTTTCATGATAGTAAATATTTTTCTGACTAATATGATATAAATGGTTTTAGAATTAGTCTACTGACAAACATTCTAGGCTGGTGTGACAAAATGTAAAGGTTTGGGGTGTGATAGGAGGCATTGTCACTATCTTTGGCTTTTCTTATATTATCTTAGATCTTTACAAATTCGTTCCTAATTCATCAATACTAGAAAACTAGGTAACTTCTTATTGTAATTTTGTCTGATATCTGTGGTCCTTTAACAACTTCTTGCCACATGTAGTATCATACTGCCAGTATACCTAGATCATCTCAGTTATCTTTGGTTCTTTCACGGTTTATTTTTTTACAATCACTACACAGTGATTCCCAAACACATTCAAACTTCAAAGTCAAGTTAGTTGTGCATTTTATAACTATAAAAGTACCATTCGGTGTTTTGCCCATTGATATTATTACTGCTTATAAGCTGTTATTATCCGTATCTGTTTTGTATGACATATTTTACTTTAATTGCTTATGTACTAAGGGTTCAGCGTCATTCAGTGCGTTCATCGGTTGCTCATCTTCTAATTGTGTGGGCTACTCGCCGAGTATATTCTAAAAGCTTCTTGAGGCAACTTCGATTTATATGTCAACGAGCTGTTGCTGAAGCAGATACTCCTGATGCTAGTGAAGAGATCGTAAGTCTACCTTATAAATAAATATATGTTTACATGGTATTTTTATCTGCTCTCATTTTTTTCGACCACCTCACCGCGAGTTTGTAACTATTTTGCTTAAACAGTTGAATAATACTTCTAGCCCTATGTCTCCTAAAGCGTAGTGCGTGGAAGATTACTGGCGCACTTAAAAACGTATGATCATTTCCTTTCATTTTAGCAGATTTCTATTTAAGTTTGTACTATTTAAATGGTCGAAATTTAGGATCATCTAATTTTCTATCCATTTAGACTATAGTTCGTTAGTTCTAGCTTGTAATCACTGTGATTTCAGAAATAAGACACTAACTTTGGTACCGTTATGTTTACCAATTAAAACGACATTCTTCATTAATAGTTTTGATGGTAACTAAGTGTCCAAGTACACGTTCGTGCACTCTTTTGTTCGTCAGTGGTGCCTACTGAAACTACATAGTCATTTGCGTAGACATTTTCCTGTATTGTATTTAGAGTCTGTTTGTTAAACATATTTCCTTAATCAATAGCTGCACGTTTTTAAGTATATTTGGAGTTGTGTTGATGTAACCCTATGGAAGTATACGTTTAACTCATAGATATTTATTTAGAAATCTGGTTTCGCATTTGTTTATTATGGAAAGTGTAATTATATTGTTATTAGGACTTAGGACTTGGTATTCCGAATTACAGCCACGAAGTAACCCAGCAAAAAGTCAGCAGTAGTAATAGTACTAGTATTGTATTGTATGAACTAGCAACGGAATCACAAGCAGTCAAGCCAGAAATCAAGGAATCAAGTAATATGGGAATCAACCCCACATACAATCCAGTTATATATATATATAAGTGCTCATAATGTGAGTCATTTGAAGGGGTCGTAATTGAAGAAAGTCAGAATAATGCAACCAATATAAAGGTCGATATAACAAAGGGGCAAGTGGGCAAATAATCACACGTATAAAGGTGCACATGGGTAATAACAAAGAAACATATGAATCATACAAAGCACAAAATTTATTACAGATGGCTAAACGCATTTTGATCTCGTGTATATACATTAGAATAACCCTATTTCATCTGAATATAAGTCGAACTCTTATTAAACCACTGGTAAGGCCTGGCTATTAATGTAAATAGTCACTGTGGTATTCCTCGCACCTTTGGGTCATCAAACACAATATGAACCTCCCCTAGTCTTGTTGGGTTTAAAACAGTGGTGTCAAGTAAAATATTGTTTTTTCTATTGCTTGCGGTTCTCGGGTTTTGCAACTGTTGTTCTCATCCATAAATAATATGCTGGCGTGTTGCTGTGAGAGAAATTCCTCTTTCAGCTACCTTGTATGTAAGTGACCTAATCTCCCTTTAGCTTTCCGTTTGTTTTATCATGTTAGGGGGGTATTTAATAATGCTTGATTTTTATTGTCGTAAGTTCATTAGTTGTCACATAATCAGGCATTTCTGTTTTCTCCTGCACATGTGAGCTCCTTAAATCCAATTTTAAACATTTAGATGACATCTGTTTTGATGGGCTCATCTACCGATTTAGTTATTTTAGACGACCCACCTACTTAGATCAAATAATCACTTGGTTGCGTCAACAAAACGTATGAATTTTCGTAAGTACCGCTACGTCGTTCCAGAATAAAATGAGCCCCTTGAACATCGGTTTCAGTCAGTACTCCTACATATTCACAGGCCATATTTTGTTACTGAGTTCCAGATAATTCCATTACTATATATCCTTGATGTCCAGTATTTTAACGTTCTCTTAAATGGTAAGCTCTGAGTAATGTGAACTTCCTGGTCACTTATCCCACGATCTCCACTCAACAATTCTATTCCAAGGTTAACACCCTAGCATTATCAAGTAATCCAAAGTGTAATTGCATTCAAAACATTCTGCAATCAAGAACGATTTATGTGTTTTGCACCAAGTAGCAAGATTTTTCAGTAGTTGTCCACTGGAATTTTCTACTAGAGATTTTTATCAATCAGTCAAAGTTTTCTTCATTCTTATGTACGAACCTTATGTGGTTACAAACTTTCGTTAATAACAGAAATTAACTGATTACACAATATGAACGTATCTCATCATAATTTACTTTTATGATTTCTTACACAGAAACGTAACATCATTGCTGCATCTCCATTCGCTTTCTCATTCACGGCAGTTTTAGCGAATTCATCAGGATCTGGAAATAAAGAATCATTAGCTGTTAATCCTCTTCAAACACCAAAGCTGACTAACAACAAGGCTAATCGTAAACAGCGACACCGTTCTTCAACAATGATACAGGACATTTCAATGGCTCCTTTATCTTTTGATGCTGAAAATTACGAGAGTAGTAATAGTAATATGTCTCGTAATCCAATTTTGGCATTTCGTGAAGAATTAGATCTTGCTTTACAAACTGAAGCAACCCAACCCCCAAAGGTATGTTGTTGCCTTTTATTATTACCAATTCACGACTGTGCTCATTAATACTAATGAAAGTTACTAAAAGATTTTAAAAGATATTATAATTATGTTTGATTTCTCCTACACTTTATAAGACAAGTAGTGTCAACCTCGACTTGCGTTGTGTTTATATGAAATCCTTCTTAGTTCAAAGGTCCGACCGTGCTGCTACTTTTACGTGGTGGTCGAGCTTGCCTATCGTGATGACTCAACCGGGCTATACTGGCTGGAGCAATCGTCCCTCTAGGTCCTACCATGCCAGGCAGGTCGGTTGAAGAGCGGTGAGACCAAAAGCAGCAAATATAAGGTCCGAGGACGAAGTCGTACTGCCGGCTATACAGAGGTGTGACGGCAGTAAGGTGTTTTCTTCGGACAACCAGCATAGCAGCGATGCTGCCTTCTCACAAAGGAAGGGCGGGGTTAGAAAAGGTCGACCCTAAAAATGCACACCTCACCTTACTCCACGGATCTCCGTCTCCAGCAGTAAGGCCTCAACAAGTACGGAGCTACAACAACGACGAAAACCTCTCTCAAAAAGGCCGTGTGTGACCGGCCTCAAGCAATTGTTCCTTGGGCACTGCGGTCGCGCTCCCAGGTCTTTCAGACCAACCCTAACCAATTTTGCTTTTCAGGTACATCAAGAAGAACCCTTCTACAGTTTAGGCAGCTGGGAAGAGATAACCGCTCTCATACCTCCAACAACACGCAAGATCACTGCCATTTTAATCAAACTCCTTCTTCTATTCCTAATGTTTATCCTGCCCCCACCTTCAAGCCTAAATCCTTATGTTCAACTTCCTCCTGTGTCATTAGTGCTAACGATTCCGGCCCACGAAATAACGTCCCGAGCATACTAAGACCACGCTCCAAACTTCACATTGGTGCATTCAATGTACAAACCCTGTTTCAAATAGGGCAACAAGCCTCCCTAGCTAGGATATTAGAATCCCGCGCCATTGATGTATGTTGTTTCTCCGAAACACGCATATAGGATCCTAGTGTGGTCATTCACCTGGTTGCATTCAATGTACAACCCTGTTTCAAATAGGGCAACAAGCCTCCCTAGCTAGGATATTAGAATCCCGCGCCATTGATGTATGTTGTTTCTCCGAAACACGCATATAGGATCCTAGTGTGGTCATTCACCTGACCTCACCTAGTCAGAGTGAACAACCTTCGCGATACACTCTTCGTTTATCTGGCGATTCAACAGCAACTTCTCGTGGGCTCGCTGGTGTAGGTATTGCGTTAAACATGAGAGCAGAACAGGCGCTTGTTGAATGGATTCCTGTCGACAGTCGCCTATGTGCCGTCCGACTAAATGGTTCAGTAAGAACTCGGAAAGATAGGGACACACGCCGTTGTCTTTTCGTTGTTTCTGCCTACGCTCCCACTGACTACAGCCTGGATGAAGTGAAAGATGAATTTTACAGAAAACTTTCTGAACTACTTCATAGGGCCAAACACTCAGATTTGGTAATCTTGGCTGGTGATTTTAACGCCCAAATAGGTAGCTTGAACCAATCTGAAAGACATTTAGGTGGATGCTTTAGTGTTCCAGCTCAGAGAACGGATAACGGCGATCGTCTGCTGCAGCTTTTCTCAGATAATCGATTATTTCTAGCCGACACGAACTTTAAGCATAAGGTGCGACATCGTTTAACATGGAGACCTCCTGGCTCTACTCAACGGTGGACTCAAATAGACCATATTGCGATTAGTCACCGTTGGAGAGGCCTGATAGAAGATTGCCGATCTTTCTGGAGTACATGTTTGGATTCCGACCACGCTCTAGTGCGAGCACGCATTTGCTTGCGTCTTACCGGGCGAAGAAAAACTACCACAGGAAAACCTGTTAGAATTCAGTTTAGTAATGAAACAGCCAAGATTAAATTCCAGGAACAACTGAGGACTCACTTAGGCAATTATAAAGATGCGTCCCAACTAGATACTGCTTGGCAAGATGTTCAAGCAGCTGTGGCATCTACAATGATATCTATCAAGGACTTAAATCAACTTGTCAAGAAAAATCAATGGATCTCAATGGCTTCTGTTGATTTAATAGACTCCCGAAGACTTATCCCATCGGGCTCCGAACACGATGATGAGCGACGAGTAATCAGGCATAAACTGACGAAAAGTCTGCGAAACGACCGTGAGCAGTGGTGGGTAACGAAAGCAAAGGAAATGGAAAAGGCAGCAGCGATAGGTAACACTAGACAACTTTTCAAGTTAATAAAAGAAACTGGGGTTAAAAAAATCCAGCGTTAGTGAGACGATTTCCGAAAACGATAGAACACTTATTAGCTCTCAGTCTACACGTTTAGAACGATGGGCTGAACACTTCAAGGAACAGTTTAGTTGGCCTTCCGCTACTCTAAAACTTCCCACTATTTCGAGACAGCCAGAATGGAAAGTCGACTTAGGTCCCCCGACTCTTTTGGAAGTCGAAAAAGCTATAGTCAATCTAAGGCGAGGCAAAGCAGCAGATCCAGACGGATTATCCCCAGAGGTGTTTAAGGATGGTGGTCCCACATTGACAACCAGGCTGACTGATGTTTTGACTAAGGTTTGGGAACTTGACATAATTCCGTCTGACTGGTGTCGATCGTTAATCGTCCCAGTATATAAGAAAGGGTCAAAATCGTCCTGTAATAACCATAGAGGAATTACTTTGACTAATATAGTGTCTAAAATACTAGCTTCTATAATTATCAGACGCTTAACTGCAACTCGTGATCTCCAAATACGAGAAAATCAGGCTGGTTTCAGACTTGGTTGTGGTTGTATAGACCAGATATTCACCGTTGGTCAGATTTTAGAACACAGACATACTTTTCGGCGGCCGACAATAGTGGTTTTCCTTGACTTGAAAGCGGCATTTGACTCTGTAGACCGTGAAGTTCTATGGCAGTGTCTTTCATTGAAAGGCGTGCCCCAAAAGTACATAACACTTGTTAAGGCTCTTTACTCAAGCACTATTAGTCGTGTCAGAGCATGGGGCGAACTGTCATCCGAACTTGTAACATCAAGTGGTGTCCGTCAAGGCTGCCCACTTTCCCCAATTTTGTTTAATTTCATAGTTGACATACTGTTGGAAATTACACTTTCATCGTCTGACTTTTCAGGAATCAATCTCCTACCAGGAGATCCACTTATTGACTTAGAATATGCTGACGATATAATCCTGTTTGGCGAAGACGCTGATACGATGCAGAAGCTTTTAACAGCAATAAGCTCGAATGCAAACATTTTCAGAATGCGTTTCTCCCCCTCTAAATGCAAACTACTGCTCCCGGACTGGTTTTCGTCAACACCTGAACTAAAGGTAGGGAGTGAAGTAGTTGAGCACGTCGACCACTTCACTTATCTTGGAAGTCTGATTAGACCTAATAGGTTAGTCTCTGACGAAATCTCAGTACGAATTCAAAAAGCTCCTTTGGCTTTTGCCAGATTACGTCACCTATGGCGTAGACAAGATATTCGTCTCTCAACGAAAGGGAGAGTGTACTGCGCAACAGTTCGCTCTGTCTTACTGTATGGGTGTGAGACATGGCCATTAAGGGTAGATGACACTCGGTTATTAGTTTTTGACCATTGATGTCTACGAAACATCGCTCGCGTTAGCTGGGTTCACCGAGTAAGTAATAACAAGGTTAGACGACGGGTGTTAGGCAAATGTGGTAAATCAGTCGATGAGGTTGTGGATCTTCATCGACTGAGGTGGTTGGGCTATGTGTTGCGTTTGCCCAGCCACCGTCTTCCTCGACACGCAATGCTGGCTGATATAGGAATAGGATGGAAGAGAGTTAGGGGTGGCCAAACTAAAACATGGCATCAATCCATGAAGTCACTAACTGCCGGATGTGAAACATGGCCGTTAAGGATAGAGGATATTCGTAGGCTCCTAGTATCCGATCACAGATGTCTTCGAAACATTTGCTCATGTTTTTTTTGGGACCACCGACTAAGCAATACGTGGGTTTAGGAATAGAGTACTAGGTAGATACGGTAAGTCTGTTGATGAAGTAGTAAATCTCCATCAGCTGAGGTGGTTAGGACATGTGTTACGTAGGCCTGACCACCGCCTACCTCGATGAGTAATGCTTTCTGGTGTAGGAGTAGCTTGGAAGAAAGCTAGGGGCGGCCAAACCAAAACATGGCGCCAGTCTATGATGTCATTGACAGTTGGGCTGAGCCATGTTAGTAGGTGCAGACTACCTGGTTGGGGTCCGCGTGACGCTCGTAATAAATGGTTAGAGACCTTATGTGATATGGCCCAAAATCGTTGGCAATGGCGCAGGTGCATCCACTCCTTGTCTTCCTCCAAATTCTAAGTTTGTGAACTTATCATAATTTTCTCTTTATCCAATCATATTTTCTTAAGTCTTATCTCCGATCTCTATTCCCTTCCATTAATACTAACTCTGCTACTACCTCCCCTACTCTGGGATTTGATTCGACAATTTAATCTCTATCTGCTAATTGAGGCATTCCAACTTGAACTGACGTACGCATGTACCAAGTTCTACGTTGTAACTGTCTGTCTGTCCATACCACATTAGCACTACGATATTAAGTTTATAGAGGTAACACAACAACAGAATACAAGAGAGGAGAGTGAAGTAAAGGTGTGCAGAAAAGTATAGTAAAATTTAAGATCTATGTGAAGGTAAAGTGTGAATACACTTGCACCACTGTGACCGATTCTGAGCCATGTCTCCCAGTGTCTCAAGCCACTCGTCGCTATTATCACACTGACCCCAACCAAGTAATCTGCATCTACCAACATAGCTTAGACCAACATCCAAAGACTTCATAAAGTGATGTCTTTTTTTTTGGTTTGTTCGTCCCTACCCTTCTTCCATCCTATTTTAACTCTAGCCAACATCACCTGACAAGGCAGGCGGTGGTCAGGCATTCGCAACACATGTTCCAACCATCTCAGTCGATGAAGGTTAATGACCTCTTCAAGTGATTTACCATATTTCCCAAGTACCTTTTGTCCAACCCCAATATTACTTATTCGATGATATACGGGCGGTTCCATGAAGATTCCCATAGTCAAGTACCTAAAATCGTCATATATCTTGGGTTTTCATGGATTACGTTTCGCAGCCATATGTTAAAACAAAGCAGACTGCTACGCAGTACACCTGGCCTTTCGTTGAGAGACAGATATCTCGCATGCATCAAAATTGGCGAATGCTAATCAGGCTTTCCGAATCCGTGTTGAGATTTCGTCAAACATCTACCCACCAGGGGTGATGAGACTTCTAAGATAAGTAAAGTGGTCAACACAGCTACTTCACTCCCTATAAACAATCTAGGCGAAGGAGCAGATCAGTCCTTGAGTAACATCTTGCATTTAGAATGGGATAAACGCATCCTGAATATGCATGCATTGTTACCCAAGGTGCTCAGGAGACTGCGTATTATCAGCATCTTCACTGAATAGAACCATATCGTCTGCGTATCCTAAGTCGACGAGAGGACTTCCTGGAAGAAGATTAATTCATAAAGAGTTAAAAGACGTGAGTGTGGCTTCTAAGAGAACGTCTATGACGAAGTTAAATAAAAAGGGGGTAAAGGGTGACCCTGATGAACCTCACTTGAGGATGAAATTCCTCGTGGCAATCCGCCATAGGCTCTGACTCTACCGGTGGTGACCGAGTTGAGAGCCTTTATAAGATGTGACAGGTACGCCTTTAAATGATAAACACTGTCACAAGACTTCACGATCTACTAAGTCGAAAGCTGCTTTGAAGTCAAGAAATGCAACTATAGTCGGACGTTGGTACATGTATCTATGTTCGAGAATCTGACGCAGAGTGAATATTTGATCAATGCAACCACGTCCAGGTCCGGAACCAGCCTAGTTTTCCTGAGTTTGCTGTTCTCTAGTGTTGGATAAACGCTCAGTGATTATAGAGGATACTAGCTTAGATTCTATATTAGTCAAACTGATTCCTCTGTGGTTGTCACAAGAGAATTTCTGTCCCTGTTTGTTAACCTGAACGATCAGTAAATGAGACCAGTCAGATGGGATGATGTTCACTTTCCAGACTTTGGCTAATATATTAGTCATACCGCCAGCTAAAAATGGACCACGATCTTTAAAGATATCTGTAGACAACCCATCAGGTCCTGCTGCTTTCAGTCGCTTCAAGTTACTCACAGCCTTTTCAGCCTCACTGAGAGTTGGGGGGGGACTTGTGTCAGTTTTCCGTTAAGGTAACCTAGAAACGATAAGCTAAGAGCTTTACCTTTACAATCTGTGTTTCCATATCTGCATCAGATCAGACCCTCTTTAGTATGTTCAGATCTTCCCGTTGATTTATCATGGACTGAAATTGACCAGTCTCTGTTGCTATCAACATTGAGATGCAGGTACATACATCTGACGAGTCCCAAATAGGACAAGACACGCGTCCTGGTTTCCACTTGCCAGTCTCAATCCAACTCAATTAATATTAGATCCTCCTTGTTCAATTATGATGATGTGCTCGTTTGTATAAGTATCTACATCTTTCAGAACTCCGTAAATTGTAATTTGGTTGGTGCTCGTTGTGTAGAGAGAGTATCTAAGGATGTTGCTTTCCCCTATTGTGTATGTTGAGGCGTACTGGTGGCTGCAGATGTTGCTACTACACTGGCCGTTTTCATATGAATTTGTTGGTATGTGAGATGAAACGGATAGATCATCTGTAAAGTCCAACTCGACTAATTACATCCAAGTTGTCCACTGTACTCCAAAAAGTAATATCCTTCCATTGTGTAGGCAGCCAGGAAGTGAAAACCACCCTCATACTTCTAAACAGCTCGCGAGATAATCTCGTTTGAGGTCAAATCCCGCCTTCAACTCTTAATAACTCTCTTATCCCTACGACCAACTCTTCTCATATAGTGGTTCGAGGTCACGAAATGCTATCTCTGGTATCCTGGAACCTCGCTCTAAACTTTATGTTAGAGCCTTCAATGTTGGGAATTTGCACCAACTAGGACAACAATCCTCCTTAACTATGACTCTAGAATCCCGCTCCATAGATGTCAGCTGCGTCTCTGAAACGCGTATACAGGATTTAAGTACAACCATTCGCTTTACCTTACTCTGTCAAAGAACTGGCCCAACTCACTTTTCGTGTTTTCGGAGCCCTCAGCGCTACTACCAGAGACCTTGTTGGTGTAGGTATAACACTGAGTTCAATAGCTGAACAGGCTCTCCTTGACCAGATTCCGGAAGATAGTCGCTTGTGCACTATCCGTCCAAACGGGACAGCAAAAATTCGAAAACATAGGAACACACACCATTGAGCCTTCGTTGTCTTTGCCTACGTTCCCACTGATTGCAGCTCAGATGAAATAAAAGATGAATTTTACAGTAAGCTTTCCGACCTTCGAAAAGCTAAATACACCGATGTATTAATCGTGGCTGGTGATTTTAATGCCCAAACAGGTAGACTAAGCGGAACCGAAAGACACCTAGGTGAATCCTATGGTATCTCGGTTCAACGAACAGATAATGACTACCGTCTGCTACAACTATGTTCAGATAACCATCTGTTTCTACCAAGCACCAACTTTAAGCATAAAGGAAGACATCAATTGACATGGTGATTCCCCCCCACAACCAACTCAACGCTGGACTCAAATAGACCACGTTGCTATTAGCCATTATTGGAGAGGCTCGATAGAAGACTACCGCTCATTTTGGAGTACATGCTTAGACTCAGACCATACATTAGTATAAGCGAGTATTAGTCTGCGTCTCACCGGACCCCCCTGAGAGTTCAACTTAGTGATGAAAAAGTCAAGAATACATTTTAAGAACAACTAGAAAACCAATTAGTCAACTATGTAGGCGATACCCACCCCTAGTCAGCTTGGAATGATATCCTAATATGCTGTTGAAAAAGCAGTGATATCTACTAGTAAACTAAAACAAAAGGTTTAGAAAAATCAGTAGATTTCATCTGCATTTACTGAACTGATAGATGATGCTCGATAACACATCTCGTTTGGCTCTGAACACGATGAGCGCAAGCAACTTAAGCACAAGCTGGTTAAAGGCTTACGTAATGATAGTGATCAGTGGTGGATGGCGAAAGTTAAAGAGATGAAAAAGGCAGCGGTAATTGTTAACAGTAGGCAACTGTCCAAACTTATCAAGGAAACGGGTATCAGAAATCAGGCTGTTAATGAAGCTATCTTGGAAAAAGGTGGGACCATTATTCACTGTCAATCTAGAAGGTTAGATCGATAGGCAGAACTCTTAACGGAACAGTTCAACTGGTCCTCGGCCTCATCTCAGTCGCCTACTATCCTCAAACTATCTGAACGGCAAATTGATATTGGTCCCCCAAATCTTAGTGAAGTTGTGACTATAGGGAATCTACAGCGAAGGAGAACAGAAGGACCTGGTGGATCGACCCCCCCTCCCAGTGTCCCACATCTGGAGTACTCTGGTTGTTAAAAAGTAGATCGACCTTGTAGCTTCTGAAGAAACTCGGCTTTCACTATGAGGCATCATAACTCCTTGAAATGAAGACCCTTTAACTACCGGGGTAGAGCTTAAATGGTTTTTCTGATTATCGTTTTCTAACGAGATTGTTTTCTATAGGATTGAGTTTCTAACCCAATGCCCAACTTTCATCCTTTATCTAGGATTGGAACCGGCAGTAACCCTAGAAGGGCCCCAGACGGAGATATATTTTCCCATACCTATACATTACTGACAGTACCTAGTTGTCAGTCAGTTCATCGTAAGGATGTAGGATGTGATACATTTTATATTCAGCGGGAGAGTAACATCACAAACTTGCTTGCATTGTCTACTAGTGGGGTATAGTATTTATGATACTTTTTTTACTTCTTTATCCCATCATTAAAAACGTCCTCTGAATTTTTCAGGTCAGTGAACTTATCCAACTTCTAGAAGCTCTTCAATCAGCTGCTTCTGCTGATGCGGCAACACGTCGTGAAATAGCACAATTTCCACCAGAAGTTTCTGATGCAAATAAAGCACTTGAAATTATGAAATCGTGTACGTCTATGTTGCCCATGTCATGTATATAAGACAGATATTCATTTAGAAATGATAAATATTTTTACAAGATCAATAGGATCCTATGTCTTTACGCAATCTTTTTGATGAGCCGTCAGAAATAGTCGAATAGTTCGTGTATTTTGGTAGTTACATAAATGTTTTTGTTGGTAACGCTTTGCATTCGATCATTCTAAGCATATTGAAGCTAGAGCGGTTTATATCAAGATCGGTCATCTTTGGCACTATCGTGATGTAAGAATATGGGGTAACCCTGTTCCATACCACTTGACAGTTGTGATAGCGATTCATCATATGCTCGAACTCAACCAGTTGTGTTCTAGTAAAGAGCTTTCATACGTTTTTTGTACTTCAGCAGAACCAGCCAATCTACGAAGTCGAAAATCGCCTTGAAGTAAAGTAATACCACCATTGTTAGACGTTTAATATGTTTTTTTCTAGAATCTGGCTTACAGTAAGTATTTGTCTAAGCGTCCTCACTCATGTCTGAAAGTAGCCTGGTTTTCCTCAGTTTGGCATTTCCTAGCTTCAGATAAACGTCGGCTGATTGCAGGAGCCAATATTTCAGACACTGTATTAGTCATGGTAACCCCTCTGTAGGCATCACGAAAGGATTTTCGTCATTTGTTATAAATTTAGACGATCAAAGTTATCCGGATAAGACTACATTCTGGTGTAAGTTTGGCTGGGGACAGATTGGGATTGCAAAGTGCTTTGTAATTGTGTAACCCTACTCTTTCTTGCTATATTCAGTGATTCTGTCTTTGATCGTAGTTTTTCTGCAAGGATTGTTGACAGTGTCGACTTCATATCAGTAGTTTCGGAGTCCAGTTACGTGTATATTCGAGTACAGTGGTGATAATTCAATTTCAGCATTTTATCATGTTTCGCAAACGTTGCCACAGCTATAGAAATTATTGATCAAGTCCCCTTGGTTCAGTGTACGGGAGAGAGAGAGAGAGAGTGAGAGGGAATAAACCGAATATATCTTCCAAGTAAAATGTCTTCTAACAAGTAAGCACAATTACATGATGGATCAATTCGTTATGAAAAAAAAACTAAACACAGTAACGACAAAATTAAGGGATTTGTACGTAGAAACGGGAAACAAATTTTAAGGCAAAATAAGAATTCTGGAGCGATAAAGGATATTTTCGCCTTTACTGCGTTTACAATTTAAGGAATACAAATATCATTCCTACTAAACGTTTAATAAATACAGTTTGTCAATACAGATCGTAATAACATTAATAGTATATTCCTCATTATTATTCCCGATTATTTGTCCCATTATAACACAGATATTGTTAATATCAGATTATTTTCTTAAATAAACAATCTCACTCATCTTTTTTCCTACTTTTCCAGCATCTGAACAAGAACAACAAGCGCTAATTGAACGCATCGGTAAATGTTCCTCCCGTTTAGATGTTTATAATCAGTTGCTGGAAGAGGAAACTACCAAACGTAATCAATTAGCACTTCAACTTCGTGCTTTTCATAGTCATTTAAAAGAAAGAATTTCACAGACGAAAACTGAAGTCGATGTAAGTTCTATGGTTAATGAGAAAATAATTTCAAGCTGATGAAAATCTTTAGTGTTATTGAGGAAGAAATAAAGATAACTCAATTGAAGGGAATTCTCTTCTAGGCAATTGTGAACAAAATGATGTCTAGTGGTATTAGACGTATGAGGAGAAGTTATCACTTCCAGGTTGCTCACACCACGAAATGGTTGTTATCTCTAAGATACCTAGGTAAGAGACTGAATTAGAGATGGTCTCAGTGACCTGGGAGCGTGAAGATATTGCTATAGTGCTAATCGCCTGTGGTCAACCACACACGGCCTTTTAATGAGTAGTTTTATGTATGTTAACTCGATACTTGTAAAGGTTCTACCACTGGAGAAAATCTTCGGAGTAACCTGTGGTATGCATTTCGAAGTCTGACCATTTCTAACTGTTTTCCTGTACTACGACGAAGACGTTGCTGCAATCCTGGTTGTTTGAAGAGAAGAAACCTTCCATTACACCCCTGGTACAGTTGGAAATATAACTTCACTGTCAGACTTGATGTTTGCCGCTTTTCGTTATACCACTCTGCAACCAACTTGCCTGGAATAGTAGGGCTTAAAAGAGCAAGTGTTTCAACCAAAATTGCTTGATCGATTCATCAAGATATGTAAGCCCGACCACCACGCTGAAGTAGCAGCTTCTGCCAGAAAAATGAAAGTGAACATGTTCATTTTTAGATAACCATCTTGAGTAATGCTCAGATATGCGTTTGAACAAAGTACTTTATTTTCCCCACCCTAGCCAGTAACATGGTAAATAGATATTGAGGTAACCCAAAGTGTTGCTTCATTCCTGACTCATCTACGAATTTTCTAGGGGAAAATATCCCCAGTTCAGCTGAATTGAATGTTTCCTTCAACAAAGAGTCTTGGGGGGGTACAAATCTACTTTCCATCAGTATTTGTTGAAGCTTATCCGATTCTTCATTTAATGTCTTATGTAATGATTCTTCTGATTCTCAAGGAATGGGAATTTATGTGGTTGTTTTTTCTGACTAGTGAAATCCAACTTCGAAAGTTTATATATTTACTTCCTATATATCGATGTTGGTAGTGAGTTAGTCATACAGCCTTCTGTTTAGCAAAAAACATCAAGGTCATGGAAATTTGCATCCGGCTCTGATCCTATTTCAAGTGTAATTTTCTGGTCATACATATTAAACTCATATAGAACTTCGGTAAAGTCGTTAGTTTCGTCTCTGATGATGATGTCATGCATATATCTTTTTCAAGTATAAACTGTTGGTCGAAGAATAATACTTTCTTGGTTCACCATGTAATAGTTTTCTAAAAGAGTATTTAGCAGTAATCCATTTGCAACTCCATCGGTTTGTCTGTAGAGCATACCGTTAAATATTCACCGAGTTCCCTTTATTTCAATTTGAAGTTGATTTGTTGTTGCATTATCATTGTCGGCTGACTGGAAATAAATAGTATGCAATTCATATACTCTGAGTACTGATTTATGTATCCGGCTTGGAGTCACATTTTAATTGTACGGATGGGGAGGAGGGAATTTTTATATTATCCAACTACATAAACCAATGTAGTTGGGATTTCCCACAGAATGTTGATAAATCAATGCATTTCTCAGCATATTCTGAAGAAACTATTATCTAGACATTGTTTAGGACTGTTGACATTAGCAAATAACATACTTATAGATTAATACAATATGTGTTACGCCATCAATATGAAATTAAACATGATTAGATATTAGATATTAGATCATCCGCACTTCAGCGCAACCAATGAGTTGATTAATGTGATGGAATACAGTGATATAAAATTAACAATATCAGTTAGGTAAAATGTCAAACATGGAAAGTATAGTTCTAATGCAAAAAATGTTCAGTTTTTGCACTCATCTCCAGAGAGTAGTAGTAAGAGTCTGTCATTTACCACTGTTGATATTTAGGCCTGCAATTAACTGGTTTCTATTGCCATATGATTATCCTCAGTTGGTTACTTCAATATAGTCTCCATTCGGTAACCATAGTAGCTTTGTAGATAACACATCATTTGGAACAATCGGCATTTGGTTTGAGTCTCTATGTGAATATCAAAACTAAGACACTGATAGGTCCAGTTGACGAGTATTAATTAGGATAGTACCGGCTTATTAGATCCCACTTCTGGCTATAATCTAAGTATTCTATTGGGTAGTGTTTGCAAAAAATTTATATTTTTTTTACTCCTGTTCATCTCATTTACGGTTCAATTCATCTTTTGTTTGTCTATTATTAATATTCTAGGATTTGAAATCTAAATTGGATCATGGTCAGTCATTAAAAAGTGAATTGAATAAACATATCTTAAATCTCCCGGATCTACATCTCCTGCCAGATATGACTAATTTTGGTTTAGATCCTTTACCCACAGTTGGTGACCTGTTCGGTTAAATATAGTCTCTTAATTATATATTACATTGCATAATCCTATCCTCTCTTAATCTACGTATATATGTTTGAATTCACTTTGTAAAGCCTGATATTTTTTGTAAATAAACCTTATCTTCATAAATATCAATTATATTCTTTTTTTTCTTTACTAGATTCATTTTATATATTATGTTGACTTTGTGCTGTTTAACTCATCTATCAAGTTTAGGTTCATGTAGTTGTCTCTTCAAGCTATGCTCTAAGTGCAAGGACTAGTGACACTACTTGATTGCTGTAGCTGACACTTTTGTATTTGATGGTTTTGAGGTTAAATCATTCAACTTTCCACCAAGCCCTCTTTTTAAACTTTTCCATTAATGTTGAATCTAACAAGAGTGTACATCAGATTAAGAATGAATATTATTAATTTTGCGCAGTCACCTAACGTCTTCAACCATTTTGTTACAAGTATTGCACATATTTCATCGAGGAGGTCTGAACTTTGTAACATGGTTCAAACTAACAGTTGATGACTCCGGTAACTAATTCTGTCTTGAATTTCCAGCCCGTAAAATTCTCCGACCTATTCTTATATCGGTTACAATTGCATCTAGGGATATGATAAAAAATTGTAGCCTCATTATTGAGTTCATTATTTTTACTTGGTACCCTACGCCTGTCATTGGTATCATTTACTTGGTGAATCCATCATATGCAAGTAATTATGCGACGACACATGATAAAATACTTACTCCTATTTCTATTGGTCACGTTCTGCAGTCATAGGGGTGGTACGTAACGAACTGCTTGGCGGTATACTATCCTATTAAGTGCCAGATTAACATCTCTCATCACAAATTAAATTAATAAAAGCTAAGTGGGATTTTTGAATTTCTGAGCCACCAACTTATCAGGACTAATGAAACTTCTAAAATAAATGAAATAGTCAACAGACACCTTTTTCGCTAACTGTTGTCAAACTAAGCATTGACATAGACCAGACATAAAGTAACATTTAATATTTACAGGAGAGTATCACACCCCCAAGCTCAGTTGAATGGCTACTCAAATCGTAGTACGAGTCACTCTTGGCCCTAAATGCATTACTGTATCTCTTCAAATACTTTTGATGTATAATCAGTGAGCTTTAAACTGGTTAATAGAAATTCTACTGGCTTCTTGCGTCGATATTGAAAATTCCGCTGAAAGTAATATAAATAACTGGAAAATTAAATCAAACCCCGATAGTTTATTGTAGCCAACCAAATGAATTTTCTTAAACTTTTTTCTTGCCAGAACCCGTAAAATTAACCTAATCAGATAAAGATATAATCGTCCTACTCCGTTACCCTGTTCCTTAATTGAGAGTATTAATAAAATATACTTGTAAACATTAATTGTAGCTATAAGTTAGTGAGGGGTGAACAAGCGACTTAGAGTTATGATTCAAACTTTGTATTATGGTTAGATTGATGAAACATTAGTATTCCTAATGTTTTTCAATAACAAATCGAAATCTTAAACTTCTGTATGTATCACCGAATGCTATCCATTCCTAACCAGATATTGTTGTTTTATATTCCCTTTACGTATCCTAGTAGCTACTCATACTAACAATACATGCTTCATAATCAGACACCTTTTAGTTTCGGAAACAACATTTAATCAGTTAGACCATAGTAATAAGGTTAACCTATTCTCGTTTCATCTACTTGGTAGTTCATAGGTCCAGAAAAAACTCAACTGGATAAGTACGCTTCGTTTTCTAGTCTTAATACATCAAGTTGTTATTCACTTTTGCACAGTACTAACCAACGTTTTTTCTGTGATCTTATTCTTAAACACAAACTAACATTGGAAGTATTCAAATTGTTATCGTTCACGATTACTTTGCACCAATTGGCCCAACTTTTTCCAAATAGTGTAGAATCATGAATCAGTTACCAAATTTTATAGAACAGTGTACAGATAATGAGAATTGAAACGCTAACCAGATCACGACACTACAAATTATTCGGAGCAGAAAGTAAGTTTCCAATCATTCCCATTAATTGACAAAAAAGCACATTCCACAACAGTTCAATTAAATGTTTTACTGTACGTCAAATAAAACCTACTACTACATGTCAAAAGATTGATCATTAAATATCATTCAAACAAATAGTGGTTTATTCTGTTTACTGTTACTATTAATTCTTTAATGATTGCATCGTTGATGAATTCCTTCTCCCCGTTCGGCTGTTATAATTTAACATTTTCAATCATATTAATTAAAAGGTGGGGAATATAATTTCGGTGTGTTGTTCATTCTAATCAATTATGAATAAACATAAAGAATTGTATGCAAAACATTTTCAACACAAAGAGGAGAAATGGAAGGATTTATTACATAAAGTAAGTTGTGTTATTATCAACAATAGACATTTTCTACATTGAACTGTTTATGTATAAACATTTGTTTCTACTATCTTGAATATACTGTCAGTCATTATGTTAAATAGTTGAAAGTAGTCAACAGGAAATTATTCCACCTGGTTTCCGTACTAGTTGGCATTCGTCAGTTTAGTGTACCTGTAGTCGTGAATTAATTAACTCTGTCTGTATGATTCGAACCCATATTTCCCAGCTTCACAATCTAAAACATCATTACTAAGCTACTTGGCCCGTAAATTAATCTCTTATAAGACAGATATTTACATTAATTGATCACTGAGTGATGACTAAATCTGTAGTTCTTTTTGAAACCAAATATATTGTTTGTCTCTAGATAACTGTAAGCCATCTGTGCGAAACTTTGTTTGGCCACATCGAGATATAACTGTCAAGATGAAAACCTAAATGGCAAAGTTGTCCTAGCATGAATGATAATGATAAAAAAGATTATCCTTAATGAATATGGTTTAAGTGGAAAGAATTAACTATAGATTAAAAAATTTTATATTATAAGTTTGAAACTCACGATCTGTGGAATAACAAAGAGTCAATACATCTACATCATTTCAACTGATTCCTAGCTTTGTTATCTAACATCCTGAACCACAGGTATTAATAATCACTAGAACCTGACCCTTTTAGTCTACAGTTATCAACACAGTTCAGACGAATAGTCATTACCTTCATTGATTAATGCTATGTTCTATTTTGACTACTCCTAGCTGTACAACACCAAACTTTGCTTGTTGGGCATACATAATATATGTCCCATCAATCTCAACCAATGAGGATTTGCAGTACTGTCAACAGATAGAAATTAATAGCTTCTAGAGTTAACTATGTGTGCTACAGTAGAATTGATTCTTGAAGTTGTAAACAATTCTTCGAATTTTTTCAATTACAATTATTCATTAAACACTTCCTTATTACATTGTAATTATTATTTTTACTAGCGTTTCATGGAATCTATGCGATCGAAACGTACAAATTTTATTGACCATCTTCGAAACATTCATAATTCTGAACCGAAAAATTTAACCGATGAAATACTTCTTCAAGAAAAACGTGAACTTTTAAAAAGCTTGGTTGAAGGTAGTGAAGTATGTATTGTTCATCATATTCATGCTAGGTCCTATGAATTAATTATATGGTAATTTTGATTTATTGAATACGTCACAGATTGATGTTGTCAGAGTACCAGTAAAAACCATCAGGCGCTGAACAGCTATTTCTTTCTAGTGTGGAACTCCCTAGCAGCGTGCACCCTTGACGCTTCACCCAGGCGCTTCAGGTTGGTGAACAACTAACCCTCTGCACCACTGGGCGGCAATCAATGACAATGGATGAACGTTGCGCTATATATCACAAATTGATGGGGGGGTGGGAATTCTACTATTTAATGCCGGCCAAGTGGTGCAGAGGGTTTGGTGTTCGCTAACCTGAAGCCTCTGGGGGTGCGCATTGCTGAGTAGTTCCACACCAGAAAGAAACATCTGTCCAGTGTTCACTGGTACCTTGTCAACATCAATCTGTGACGTATTCAACCAATTGAAAATATCAATCTTTACAGAAATCCATCTCAATCCAATTATATGGTATTTTTCAGTCTTTCATAAATGGCAGCCTAATACAATTAAGGAATATAAGATTCTGAAGATTATGAGTGTACGCATTTACGATACAGTGACCGATTCTGAGTCATGTCAACCACTGATTGCAATTATATGCCAACCATAACCCGGATAGTCTGCGCCTACCAACTTCCAATGACTTAATCAACTGATGACGTTTTAGTTTTTTCACTTCTAGTCTTCTTTCATCTTACTCCACCAATCATTATCATATGTAGTAGTAAGAGTTGGTCGGGCATACATAGTACATGTCCTGACTACTTTACTTAATAAACATTCACAACCTTATCAATCAATTTGCTATCATCGAATATTACTTTGTGTCTAACCTCAACATTGCTTACACGTTTGTCCCATGATATGCGGACGATGCTTCGGAGACATGCTCATAGACCTCTACACATCTATTTGTATTGCGATTGGTTAATTCACAAAGGACAGCCACATAGTATACTCACCTGTGTAAATAATATTTTCAGTAAAGCTTAAGAATAAGACTAAATTTCTGCGAGTTGGGGGGGGGACTTTTAGAAATTCTTGTCCACATTCTGTTAATCAGAAAATAGTAAATACGAATGAGTGACTCATTTTAGATTATGAAATTTATGAAGTTTATGCTGTTTCCACATTATTAGTAAACTTTTCTAAGTTACTTAAGATTAGGGTATGTATAGACTAACTCCGGTTATTAACTTTGAGTATTTAGTGATGCCTTCTCCATTAGGATTAATCATACCTTTTGTGTGTATATTGGGATGTTAGTGATAACACGTAGTTGTCTAAACCAACGGAACCTGTTATTCAGTGATTGATAGTTTATTGCTTTTACCGTCAGACAACTGCTCCACTGTCGTTTTATGTAAGAATCAGTGTGAACATTAACAGCGAGATGCACCTGTATCCACCTAATACCTAGTAAATAGAAGAAAACACGATACTTTGATTACAACTTTATTACAATAGTTCTATCACTACAATATGGATTCACTTGAAATTTGAGTTTTATTTCAGCATGCATATATATATATATATATATATATATATATATATATATATATATATATACAATCTCAATATTTCGTTACTCGTAGCAAGAATTGTATCCTTAGTTATAACAACTGACTATTTAATAATCATATCTTTCGATCTACTATTAACACTTCTCTCCCTCGTAACAGGCGGAACAGTTAGATCTGGATAGCTTAATTTCATTACAGGACCGAATCTTGAATGAATTATCTATTGGTGAGTGTAGTATCTTTTTTCTTACCTTTAAGTATATATCAGTTTTGCATACATTTTCCTATTTTCGATCTTCAAGAATACATATGACTCGAATTGTTCTTAGTGGTATTGAATTCTCTGAGTTAAATAATTTATTTGTGGAGCTTTCGTTGTCATTATTGATAACTACATTATCAACACAGTTCTTTAGTTATTTCACGAGAGTTAGATCAGTTCATCCTGATGATCCTGTTATGTAATTGGTTGTCTTCATTTGTTCTTGTATTACTATTAACTGCCGTGTTTGTCTGGTCTCATCATGTGGATACTTGACTGACTGTCTACGTATGGGCTGATACATTGGATGTCTTTTCGTACCGATCGATCTAATCATTCAGTAGTCACAAGTCTTTTGAATAAGTCAATCAGAGGGAATACAAGAATAAACGAAAACAACCAATCATAAATATAGCTACCAAGAAGAACTGACCTAACACCGGTCGCTGCGTAGTCGCTTCTACGTACTCATTGTTTATGTAGTCCAGAACGACAACGGTGACTTCACAATTGAGTAACCTAATTCCTAGGATTCAACAGCACCTAAGTTTTAATATTAATTGGAGGTGGTCTTGACGACCTAGTTTTTCCAAAAGCGATTATTAACTTCCATCTTTCTCTACTGACCTTCTATTCTCAGTCGACTTATGTTGATTTTTTATTACCACGCCAACCTCACCACGTCACGTTACAGTTTCACTTTTATCCTATCAAGTTGCGCGACTGATTTTAACTGTTATTAATTCGTACCCAATTTGCATGATATTCTGGTGAATACTTAGTTTCCTAACAGCTTCATTTTCGAATTCCTAATATGAATAGTATCGTCTAAGGGAAAGCGGTGTGCAACCACTTGTTTCAATTGTTCTGATCTGGTAGTTGAATTATTTAGAGTTGCCCATTCTTTGCCGTTGATGGCGCTCTGGAAATAGCTCTGAATGATGTACGTGATTGGTCTGCTTCTTCCCCCAAATTATTTATAGGGAGTGAAGTAATTGAATGCGTTGATCGCTTCACTTATCTCGGAAGTCTCATTACCCCTGGTGGGTCGGTGTCTGATGAAATCTCAGCGCGGATCCAGAAAGCTCGATTGGCATTTGCCAATCTACGGCACTTGTGGCGCAGACGAGATATCCGTGTCTCAACGAAAGGCCGGGTGTACTGCGCAGCAATCCGCGCCATCTTAACATATGGCTGCGAAACGTGGGCCATGAAAACTCAAGATATGCGTCGTCTCCAGATATTTGACCATAGGAATCTTCGGAACATCGCCCGTATACCATGGAATAACCGGACTAGTAATAGTGAGGTTAGACAAAAGGTTCTTGGGAAACACGGCAAATCAGTCGAAGAGGTCATTAACCTTCATCGACTGAGATGGCTAGGACATGTATTGCGCATGCCCGACCACCGTCTACCCCGTCGCGCCATGTTAGCTAGGGCTGAAGTAGGATGGAAGAAGGTTAGGGGCGGCCAAACCAAAACATGGCATCAGTCCATGAAGTCCTTGACTACTGGCCTAAGCCATGTAGATAGATGTAGACTACCTGGTTGGGGTCCGCGTGATGATCGCAACAAATGGCTGGAGACACTAGGTGATATGGCTCAGAACCGGTCACAGTGGCGCAAGTGTATTCACTCTTTAACCTCATCTAGATCTTAAATTCTATTGTTATTTTCTGGACATCTTTACTTACTCTTCTCTCTTGTATTCTGTCTATACGTTACCTCAATATTCTCGTAGTGCTATTGTGGCATGGCAACTTGAACCTACAGGCGTTTGTGCCCGGTTCTACGTTGCTGATGATGATGATGATGATGTAATATTGTCTTACCTTGCGATCACGCACATACCGTTCGAATGGTACTTGATTAGTTGAAAATTAGTGTCATAAGTACGGCATGTACTTTGTACCTTGTGAATGCAAAGCCCTTCCCCAAGACTCACAGAAGTCTTTGGTCGCTGTCACATTCTATGATCAACCTTTAAAAATAGTCGGAAGTTCGTATATCTGGATAACTGTGCGAGTGAGTACTGTTATCGACGTAACAAATGAAATCAATCTGCACATTATGAAATCCAAAGCGACTCATGTGAGTTTCAGCCATCTTTAGTGCGGCTGTGATGTATTTAGCTGTTAAAGTTTTGTTGACACCAAATTTGGTGTGACTAGTTCTATTCTATCTGTTGAAAGAGCGGGAGACATTCCATCCGATCACTGATCGACAGAACCTTCTAGAATCTCAACGTGGCGCGTTCTAGTTGGGTAATAGTTGAAACTTCCTAGTTCAGATTGGATGGATTATAATGTTGATTTTGTTTTGAAAAAACTATAAATATACGATTATTTTATACAGAACTGACTCTCCATTTTACTAGAATAAGGTTCCCTGTCTTCTCGTCTTCTGAATTTGCAACTAGGAGGGTTCAAAGCGTTCGAGTGCTAAAGTTGTTTGCGGCTAGTTAAGATATCATGTACGAGATATAACACTAATCGTGTGACACCTGGTTTAACCAAGTTCTACATTGTAACTGACTGACTAACACCTGGTTTCTCCGAGATAATGGCGTTTGATAACTCTTTGTATTCCACTGTCGTTGTTTTAAAGGGTTTCTGTGGTCCTGTCACAACTCCATAATAGTAATACTGACGCTAGGCAATGTATGTTCTGTTGTCAGTCAGTCAGTCAGTTATAACGTATAACTCGGTTCGTGCGTACATCAGTTCAAGTTGCCATGCCCCAATTAGTAGATAGAGACTAAATCGTCGGACCAAATCCCAGAGTAATGGAGGTAGTAACAGAGTTAGTATTAATGAAGAGAGTTAGGGACTGGAGATAATATTTAAGAAAATATAATTCAGTAAAAAGAAAATTATTATGAATTCAGAAACTTGGAAATTAGAGGAAGATAGGGAATGGACGAACCTGCGCCATTGGGAACGATTTTGAGCCATATAACCTAAAGTCTCTAACCATTGGTTACTATCATCACGCGGACTGGTCTGGCCACTCCTAGGTTCCTTACAGCCTACATCAATAGTCAACATTTCTCGTCGAGGTAGGTGGTAGTCAGGTATACGTAACACATGTCCTAACCAATTCAACTGATGAAGATTTATTACTTCATCAATTGATTTATCATACTTACCTAGTACTCTATTCCTAACCCACGTATTGCTTAATCAGTGGTACCAGAAAATACGAGCAATGCTTCGAAGATATTTATGATAGAATACTAGAAGCCTACGAATGTCTTCTATCCTTAATGGCCATGTTTCACATCTTTAAAGTAAAACGGACCGGACTACTGTGCAGTAAACATGTCCTTTGGTCAGTTGACAGATGTCTCGCCTACGCCATATGTGACGCAAATTGGCAGAAGCCAATCGGGCCTTCTGTATACGAGCCAAGACTTCATCAGACACCAGACCATCAGGATTGATGAGGTTCCCAAGATAAGTGAAGTGGTTAACACATTCAACTACTTCACTCCTTATCATTAATTTCGGTGCCGAATCAAGCCAATCCTGAAGGAGCGTTTCGCGTTTGGATATGGTGAATCGCATCCCACTATCTTAATGCTCCCGCTTCCGTGACCTGATCATGTTTTACGAATGTAATCTCAGCGGCTTCCATATCGCATATTATATGTCAACATTAGGACTAGATGTAAAACGAATAAAAGTGGTCAGTTTTCGACATGGCGTCGTGTGGTGATAGAACTGATCTCTGTCAATCGATAATAACTCCTCAGAGAGAGAGTGCTAAAGTGGTTCAACTGGGTGGCTTCAGATTTATCACATATATCTCAGAACAAAACCATAGCAATCTTGGTGCATTGTGATGACCTTCAATAGGAAGAAGTCTCTCTTGGTTGTATTATTAACTGAAATATATCTCCTACTATGCAATTTTCTTACTCTCTTGTTAGATTTTACCTTTTTAATTATGATCACCTTGCTTCTTTAATTTCTGCAATACATTACCTGTTTAATTGTGTACGCGGGTTGGGGATACACTTCTTAGTACCCTCTTTTACCAAACTCCATGTTTGATAAATACATAAATATAAATGAGCATTGCTGTTTATTGTTGTGAAACAAAATGCGTTTATCTGCTATCGTATAGCTTTGAGGTAATGAATTTATTGTTCAATTTGACTGTTTTTGTAGTATTAACCCTCACATTTAGAGTGTGCTTCGAAGCCAAGTACATGAATCTGTACTTAGTAAATGTGCTGACATCACAATACGTCTGTATACTCCTCTGAGTGCTTCATTGTTAATCTGATCATTAAAAGGTTATAGTTAAAGTGGTAATTTAGTTTACAATACATTTTGTGTTTTTTTCTTTAGATATTGAGGAATATTTGAATCCAGAACTTTGGAATAGTAAAAGTAATAATGCAGTGAATCCATTTTATTCAGCTGATGAAACTCATATTGAAACTGTCCTTTGTCCATTATGCCAAAAGTAGGTAGTTGACTAATTAAATGTTTTAAATTAAGTATTTGCATCATACATCGAATTCATTAGATATTCTCGTCAGCTACGTACAGGAATCGTATGTGATGATATAAGTCATGATAACAATCATTTAGGCATCAGAATTTGCAACAAGTTAGGAAAAAAGCAGGTGTTTTGATTCCTAGACGTAGGAATTTACCATTGAAATAAGGAACCTGTTAAAGAATTTTCTATCAGAAAGAGTTAACAGTATCTCCACTTTCATAGCTTCTGTTCAGTAAATGATTAGGCAGTCACTTCATGTATAACGTAGATCTTAGCATATATGTGCATCGATCAAAGTTGCCATATCCTATTAGCGTATTAAAAGGAATATCAAAGTAGTAGATGTCGTAATAACATCAATAGTACTAACAATCAGAGGACTGGACATTCAGAATATGATTCAAAGATCAAGTGTTAATTCGTTGAAACGGAAGTATACAAAAATGTTAAAACCTATGATACACGAAAGACAAAGAGTGTTTGTGTTATTTTTATAGATTCTGGTTACGACAGTCACACAGACCCCAACTAGGTAGTCTCCATCTACTAACATAGCTCAGGCCAACAGCCAGCAATTTCATAGACCTATGGCAGGTTTTGATTTGTCCGTCCTTAACTTTCTCACATTCTACTCCTACATCAGAGGTGGTTAGGCATACGTAATATATTTTCTAACCACCTCGGTTGGTGAAGATTCACAACCCGTTCAATTATCCTACCATAGTACCCTGCATCTAACTTCAGCATTTCTTACTCGATAGTCTAAATAAAAGCAAGCAATGTTTTGATGATACCTATTATCAAATACTTACGAATATCATCTACTATTAAGGACCATGTTTTGCATCCATATAGTAAAACGAAACTAACGGCCTTGCAGTATGTTTTGCAAACAGACATTTCTTCGCCACTATAAGTGGCATAAGTTGGCAAAAGCTAAACGTGTTTTCTGAATGCGTACTGAGATTTTACCATAAACACTCATCAAGGCTAATCAGACTTCCAAGATAAGTAAAGTTGTCGGATCCCTTAACTCCTTTAATTCTCATCTTTAGTACAGATGTTAACACAGAGAAATCGTGAATTAAGTTTTCACTTAGTGGGAGAGAAACGCATTCAATACACTTGAATTGTTATTAAGTGCAATTAAAAGTCTATAGATTTTGTAATCGCCTTTATCAACCAGGACTACATCATCTGCATATTCTAAGTCAATAAGTGAACCTTCATTACGGGAGATTGATTCCTGAAAATTTAGTCAAGAAAATGTTCTTTCTGGTAACAAGTCTAGAAGTCTGGACAGTAAACAGCTTTGATGGTCACCACATGAGGTAGCTAGCTCAGATGATAGTTCGCCATAAGCTCGGACCCAACTAGTTGTGCTCAATATGTTTGTATTCGTCGCATATTTCTCTTTTAAGTACGATTGTACAACATAAATTGTATATTATGAAATCTTGTCAAAAATTCTCGATCTTAATACCTCTTTGTATTTATTTGATTGGTCACTATAGTGTGTAGTGCGATAGGTTGATATAGTTGAAAGTGTTCTACTTTAAATTACTAACTCTCAAGTTCGAACCTTACACCAAGCATTTCGGTTTGTACAGTTGTAGTGCTTCACTAGCTTGAAACCATGTTTACAAATGTGTGCGTAACAAATGAGTTACATAATACTAGTCCAAGTTTTTTGAATTCAGTCACTAATCTAATTCGAACTTGTTCCTTATGTCGTCGTTTTCTCTTCTATTTTTAGTGGTTGTTTATCTTTGGATGGTACGATTCTCACTTGTTCTTCATGCCATTTGCGTTTAGATACTCAGGTATTCGCATACTACTATGTGTGCTTATGTATTTGTTATATTAATAATAATTGATAGTAGGAGATCTCAATCTTTATCACATGATATATGCATTTTCTTTATTTATAAATGTGCAACTTTTACCTTGACGTGATATTTCCCTTTTCTACCATAACTACTCAATCGGGCTATATTGGTTAAAATCCTTATTCCTTTAGGTCCTATCATACTAGGTAGGTCGGCTGGAAAGAAATAGGAAGAAAAGAAACAAACCTCAGGTCCGACGGCTATGTCATAATACCAACTGTACAAAGGTGTAGTAGCAGTGGGGTGCTTTCTTTAGTTGTAGCAATGGTGTCTTCTTACAACATAAGAGCGGAGCTAAAAAAATTGTCGGGTTTAAAAATGTATACTTTGCCTTACTCCATAGATTTCAATCTTCGGAAGTAAGGCCTTTACAAATTCAGACATAACACATCTAAAACTACCAATAAAATGGCCTATATAGTTGACCTTAAATAGTTGTACCTACGACATTACAATCGCATTTCCAAGTCCTTAGGACCATCCCTAATCCAGCCTCATTTTCAAGTACCTCAGAAATAAGAACCCTTCCACGGCGTGGGCAACAGGAAAGTTGTAACTGTATTCATACCTTTGATAGCACTCTAGATCACTTTGTTCACAAACATACCTACAATTTTGAGGGGATTGAAAATATTCGTAGGATTGTGACTCTCCCCACTCGGTTTTATAGGCTAAAATACTAACGCATAATTATTTCATCTGAGACTGACCTCCTGTTAGATTCACTTATTTCACTAATCAATAATAATAATAATAAACTCCTCTTTGTTTTTCTCGTTTTCCAGACAGATAGTCTTAGTCTAACTATGATTGGGAATAGTTTATTAGATGCAAAAATAAAGCATCAAACATCCGGTTGTCCGTATGCATTACATGCTTGGCTTATTGACCAGAATGCCAATAGTCAATCATTTGTACAAAATAATACTGATGAGAATGAGAATCCTTATAAATCTTCAACAGATATTGTCACTCTATTATGTATTGGTTGTGATCAATGTTCATTTATGGAAGTTGTTGTTTAAAAAAGTAAAGCATTGAGTTTTTTTTATTTAAAATATTTACTAGTTTAAACAATTAATACAATATAAGGAAAAAACACTTTCATCTATTTAAAAACTAACTGTCGTCAAAGCAATTCATTTATGCAATGTAATATAAGTATTGTATTTGTCAGCGATACTGATGTTGTTAAGAGTTGATTTGGTTTTTATATTATACAATATGCATTGGCGTTTGCAGAGAACAGTACTTTGTTCAAGTCATAATGTAAATATTAATACTGAGATATAGTTATATTTAACTTACGAGTTCTATAATTGGATGGAATGTATGTGCTGAATTCCACTAAAGTTAATTAGGAGATAACAGAACTTTAATGGAATTACTAGTTGATAAATTGACGAGATTGTAATACGGATCCAGAGGCTAGTTTAACTTATCCAACCTGTATCATATATGGCGTACGTGTGGTGTCCGTGCATCAACAGAAGGACGATTATACTATATAACAGTTCTATCTGTTTTAGTGCATGATTACGAGACGTGGTGTTTCAAATTAAAGGATACTTGTGTGTTACTAATATTCAATCACATGTGTCCTCAGTGCATTAGTAGCGTTTATCGAAACTACTTAGTGGTAAATTTTCTGGTTAGAAGGCAGAGTACCAGGTAATGATGTTAAATTGGCTGATAATGATGTGAATCTTCATCGATTAAGGTAGTTGGGTACGTACGTAAAACCACAGCCTACTTCGATTTGATATTTTGACTGATGTTGAAGACGGTTGATTATAAGTGACACTATATTGGACACCTTTGTTGTTATGGCTTGGAATTGGCCACATCCATTTAGATGCTCTCACTCTTCATCTTCTCTTAAATCTTGAGTCTCGAAATTATTGTATTCCTCAAAACTATTCTCTCTTCACGCATAATATTTTGTGTCCAGAACTTTATTTTACCACCAGTGATGTTAATAATATTTTGTTACTCATCTCGGTAACTTCATCTCTCTGTACTTATGTGATATGACAATTTGAACTAATTTACTTTATAGAAGATTCTACGTTGCTTATGACTGACTACTAATAACCTAGTAAATCATTTAATTTATTATTCTTACTATTTTATGTTATATCTCGTACTTGATATCTTGACTGGCCGCAAACAACTTTAGCACTCGAATGCCTTGAACCCTCCTATTTGCAAATTCAGAAGACAGGAAACTTTATTTCAGTATAATGGAGAGTCAGTTCTGTATAAAATAATCGTATATTTATAGTTTTTCAGAACAACAAAGTCAGTATTATAATCCATCCAATCTGAACTAAAAAGTTTCAACTATTACCCAATCAGAACGCGCTACATTGAGATTTTGGAAGGTTCTGTCGATCAGTGATTGGATGGAATATCTTTGGCTCTTTTAAGGGTTCTGGAAGCTTCGTTGAGGTTTCTGGGAGCTGTCCCAACATTTTAATATTAATGTTATTTTAGTACTACAATAATAGACTACCCATACTGAACAGGTAAAATGATAAAGACATTTTCAATTGAATTGAGGTGGTTTACGGAGATTGGTATTACGTTTTAGTTAATTGAATTCTTCACACATTGATGTTTGTAGGGTATCATCGTAAACCAGGGAGCACTCGACGGCTGTTTCGTCCTAGTAGTATAGGGCTCCTCGTCAATGAAGTCTTAACTGATGAAGTTCAAACTTATCGGGAGTGTGATAATTATCACCGATGACAATTGATGATCATTGCGCTATATCATTAACACATTTTTACTCTTTAGAGTAACTTAGATATTTTCATGGTCCCCGTTACATCCAACTGATTAGTGCCGTAAATCAGGGAACCTAAGTTATTAAGCTAAGTTCGTGAATTCAATCTTTAGAGTTAAATAAACACTGAAAATAAAACAAAATTATTATATTGACTAATATTTAGGGAATAATCAATTTAAAGTACGATAGAAAAGTAACCGGTACTTTTTCCTAGTTCAGAATATTAATACATCCTGTGTCAGCACTAATTAAGGAAGCTGTAAATCAAAGACTCTAGGCTATTGCTCCACCAATTACTACTCTAACAACAGAAAAAATGTCTTATCAATCAACGTGTTATCAAAAAATTAACTACATATGCCAGTAACGGATCGTTCTATCTCGGGTATCATCACCAGAATTTTGAGACTACTTAAAATCACCTTATTTTACAAATTGGTATGCCCACTATTCTTTTTCATCCATAGCGAAAAATGCAAATATAGTATCAATAACTCCGTAAAACATATTGAGCAAAGCAGAAACCCTCATCATCCACGGACGTATACATCAATTATAATTATAGTGGCATAATAGACTGTTGCATAATATCAGCGCATGTGGACCTCTAACAGCACAAGAGATCATTTTGCTCGAGGTCAAATCCCACCCTCAACTCTCAATAACTCCCTTATTCCCACGATTAACCCGACGAGCCTAACCTTATCACCTGTCTGATAACCTAGGAATGTCGAAAATCAGGATCGGGAAAATTCTAAGAATGGTGGTAAATTTCTTGAAGTATGACATTCCAATCAATTTTCCATCAGTATGAATCCAGTCTATTTATCTAAGCGGAAGAGGTCAATAATTCACATAGTGATAAGTCAGTTGCAAGGTATAGTGGACAGGAGTCGAATAATAAATGACAATGACTAAACTGACCACAAATAAGCCCATCCAAGCGAACTTATTAAACACTTGTTGAGTAACGACGTAACGCATTAAGCTGGCTCTGACAATAAATAGAATTGTAATGAGCGCCTTATAATCGAACTGTCAAAGTGCGAGAACACGTCATCATGTGAAGTGAATTTATACAAATGAAGGTTTTTTATTAATGATTAACTTCGAAAATTTCTATCTACTTGCTTAGAAAGACATATTACAGTTACCCGTTCTGGAGGGTTCTAGTAGTTTACTATTAATAATAAATCAATCTGTTTTTCAATAAGTTGATAAGTGAATGGGGTTGGTGTCGGCAGAATTCACTATATAATTGCCTCGTTCTGGTGATAACTCAAAAATGTCCACTCTCGACGACATCGCTGATATAGACCAGCATCTCGAACCTTTTCGGCGAGTGTTACCATATAGGTCTTCAAATGATTCTCATTTTTATCTGTAGTCAGTTTATATCTCTGTCTCATTTTTAAATACCACATGTCTTAGATGTTATTAAATGATATCATCGAAAGGCAGAATTCACTTGTCTGAATATCGAGATTGAGTTACTGTAATCATATAGTAAAACCAAGTCCCTAAACAAAATTGATTAAAAAATATCTTATTTACTTATGAGTAGTTGGCAAACTAATATTAAAAAATGTATTACAAAGATTCGCGTGTGCAAAACATTGTACGCTGATACATTTTGTAGACATTTCATGGGGTAAAAATGATCCAGATTTTAGCTAAATTATACAGTAAATGAGATCGTCTCAATTGAGGAGTTCCGTAAATTGGTATTCATCTAATTGGAATTATTCAACCAATGCCCGCAACTCCACGTGGAGTATAAGCCGCCGACCAGCATTCTCCAACTAACATTGTCCTGAGCTTTCCATTGCAGTTCTTCCCAAGTGCTATTCATTTATTTTTTATATCTGCTTCCAGTTCTCGGCGCGATGTGTCTTTCAGTCTTCCACTTTTCCTTTGGCCTTGAAGATTGCAGGTTAGTGCTTGTCTTGTGACGCATTTTGATGATTTCTTCAATGTATGTTCTATCCACTCCCAGCGTCTTTTCCTAATTTCTTCCCCAAATGGAAGTTGATTGATTTGTTTTCTGCCACAGTGAGTTGTTGCTGATGGTGTCTGGTCAACGGGTTCCGAATATCTTGCTCAAGCAACTGTTTATAAATGGATGTATTCTTGAATGTTGGTTTTCGTAGTTCTCCATACAAGTTTCATCTCCATACAATAGAACCGTCTTTACGTTCAAGTTGGATTGTAACTGGCAAGCGGAGTCCAGGACGTTCGTTTTGTCCTATTTGCGACTCATCGGCTGAATGTGCTTGCATTTTCATGTTTATATTGAAAATTGTGACTCTGATGTTGTCTGACAGGTAGTTAGATTTCCAGATGTTCTTCAATTGTAGAAATACTTCCCTCGCCAATACGTGACCTCATATCAGTATCGGATCATTTCCTCTTTGTTTATCGATAATGCTGCCACCCAGCTATGTAAAATCTTCACCCCTTTAGGCCTTCATTACGTCAAGTGTAACTGGGCTTGTGCCCGTCGCGTAGCGTCTAAGGTCCCTTACTTGTCGCCATGTGTATGTTGAGGCTTACTGGTGGTTGCAGAGGCTACTATCGCACTGTTCATCTTCACCTGCATTTGTTGGTATGTGTGGGATAGAACAGCCCGGTCATCTGTGAAGTCCAATTCATCTAAGTTATCCACTGTATTCCAGGCTTCTCGGGAAACTTTGAGGTCTTCATAATCCAGTCACCTAAAAGAAGAGAGAAAAAAGGCGAAAGTAAGTAGCCTTATCTGACACTAGTGTTCACTTGGAATGAATGTGTGGACTGCCCTACATGCACAATCTTGCAGTGTAACCCATCGTAAAAATTCCGTCTGATATTGACCATCTCAGATATACTATACTGTTAAAGAAGGTTCCATAATGTTTTCCTGTCCACGCTGTTAAATGCTTTCTCATAATCAAGGAAGTTGATGTAAAGTGATAAATTCCAATTAGTTGATTGTTCAACAATGGTCCATTGTGGTAGCGATTTTGTTGTTACACGATTGATTCTTACAGATTCCGTCCTGTTGATCTTGAAGTTGTGCGTCTTCCATCCGATTCAACAACACTTTGTTGAAGACTTTTTCTGATGTTGAAAGTAGGGTAATGCCTCTATAGTTATCACACTTACTAGAATCGCCCTTCTTTGGTATCTTGATGAGATATTTTTCTTTTCAGTGTCTTGGTACTTGTTCTCCTCCCCACCACCTTAAATCTTTGTTAAGCAGACGGGATATCTTTGCAGTTACTCCTGTGTCAGTTTTCAGTTTATTACTGGTATGTTGTCTAGCCCTGTTGCTTTATCACTCGTGATTTATCGGATGGCAATTCTGATTTCTTCGGTTGTTGGTAGGTTGATATTTATAGAGAGATCCATAGATGCTGCTTCGATGAATAGTGGGTTCAGTAGAGTCGGCCTATTCAAGAGTTCTTCGAAGTATTCTATCCACCTATTTTGTTGTTCGTAAGTCTAAGTGATTGGTTTGCAATCCTTATTCTTGAGCGGTCGTTCCAACTCATTGTATTTTCCAGCTAGCTTCTTCGTTGTATCGTATAAGTGTCTCATGTTTACATTATTTGCACATAATCTCCTCACATTTTGAAAAAAGGAGCATTTTAGTCAAATTATGGTGACGATGCATACAAAGTACGTTTCCTTTGGTAATTATCTCCAACACACATGTTCCCGATCATGCGTTCTTGACGATTATTTGCGAAGTGCTTTTCATGTTCGTTCTAACAACTTTTGTAAAAGTTAGGGTAATGGTATTTGTTTATGGAAGTTTTCGAAACAGTGCTCGCGTTTGTTTAGACTAGTGGGTAGGTAATGATGAAGTTAGATACAGGGTATTCGAGGAAAATAGTGAATCGATTGATTGAGGTTGTAAATTTCTATCAACTGAGGTGGCTGGGACATGTATTAGGTACAGCCAACCGCCTCCTATCTCGACAGGGAATGATGATTGGTAGTAGAGAAACATGAAAGAAAGATAAAGACGTCTTACTCTGAACATAGTCTGAGCTATGTTGGCAGGTACAAACTACTTGGTTAAGGTACACCAAACTGTTTTAACCAATGTTTGGAGACTGGGTGTTATGGTTCAGAACCGTTCACTATTGTATAGATGCATTCTTCCTTTGTCTTCCGTTAAATCGAGAGCTCCAAATTTATGTCGTAATTAAAAAAAACTAATTCTTACTCCACTTATCCTGTATATTCATGATGTTTTTTTACTACCACTGATATAATTCCTACCTCCATTAGTTTGATGTACTGCTAAGGCGTCAACTTGGACCTATATATATATATATATATATATATATATACCAGGTTTTACACTGCACATGGATGAATGAAGCGTAATAGACTGGTAATTAGGTATAATTATCTGTAACATAAGTATGAAAACAACTTAAACGTTATGAAAGTTAAACTACTGTTGCCAAGCCAAAACTATGACTCACTTTTCGCTCCACTTACACTCCATGAGCTGTATGTTACCAGCATATATATTTGCATCTTTGCGTTTTGATGCTATAGAATGCAATTAGTCAGTTACTGTTACTATATGTGTTTCGTGATCAATTTTCCTCATTATAACATCAAGTCAATTCTTTCATTGTGAACATTAACATCGGGATAAAGGTATGTCCAGCTTACGTGTCGCAAACATGACAAAGTATATAAGCCCAAAATTTCATACATCTTCCACAGACTATCAAATCAACAATATTGATTCAATCCTATTGGGTTGAATATATATAACATCAATGAATGATCACTTGCAATCTTGAACATAAACACTAAGGATGATATAAAGCTTTAAAAAATTAGTAAACTAAAACTTTAGATCTTCAATCTTATCACTTAAAACTATTTCATTCTATTTTTTCTTCTAACAAAAGTAAACAAAATGTGTACTATATACATAAAATTAAAACATATTCACTGTGTGTTTCTCATTCTAGTGTATACATTCACTCTAAATAGTAATAGTTTCTGTCTAGAATTTCCATAGGTCTAATAACATCTGATGATACTAGTTCATAGACTTTATTTATAGCAACAAAAAATTGTTTTGTATGATTTCTTTTTTTCTTACAGAAGAATATAAGTACAAATATGTTGTTATTTCTATTAGTGTTGTCATTATTGTTATCATTGTTTGTTTATTTAGGTTAATAGAAAAGGAAATTCCAGGTGGAAAAACAATGCATTAATCGTTATATTCATGTATCATATAACCAAATAGTGAATGTAATAGTGTGTAACACTAATTAACTAGGTTCCAGTTCCTGTGTAAACATCAATACAAATTAAAGTTAATCCAATTGATGTGTTTTAAATGGAAAGTATCACTCTTCTTGAATTTCACTTGTTAGGCTTAATCAAAAGTTTCATCAAACAAAGTGTCTCCAGTGTGAATAGATTTTCATTGATTTTTTTTTTTAATTCTACATCTCTTGAGGTTGTCATCATCTTTCAACGTTTTCAATGTTCAGTAAATGTCGCAGTTTTAGGCACTTTATTTCCAGTTTATTCAATAGATGAATACTACTGAAAAAACTGAAAAATAACTAGACCTATATGATCGAATTTGACTGAAGTTAGTGTTATTAAGCGCTTGGAACTAAAATTGTGCGCAGAAAAGAAAATAACTATCAGTTTAGTTGACTGAATATATTATAGATTGATGTTGGCAGGGTACGATTGAAAACCAAGGAGCACTGAACAGCCGTTTCGTTCTAGTGTGAAACTCCACAGCAGTACGCACCCCAGATTCCGCATCAGGAGCTTCAGGTTGACGGCGAGCACCTAACCTCCTACACCATTGGGTCGGCATCCAATGCTAGAATTCCCACTTCCCTCAATTTGTGTTATATATATATATCGCGCAACATTTATCCACTGTCATTGGTAATAACTGTCTCACTCCCGACAAGTCTGAACTTCACTAGTCACGACTTCTCACCATCTCAATTGAATTATCAGTTTCCCATTACTATGGTAACTTAACTCTTATTTCATCATATCATTGTTATTAGTGGTTCTTTAAATTCAATTCATCCTATTACATCACTATCTTGTTTCCTTCAAATTAGATTCACTTTGTTACATCCAATCCTGTCATCATGACACATTTTAGTTTTAATGACAGCATAATTCACAACATCCACTCAAGTGTTGCCAACTGTTTTTTGTATCTTCCCATTATGTAATCACTTAAACTCTGATTACTGTTGTTACGTCGGATCACTAAAGAAGGGTGAGAAACTTCCACAACTGTGTTTTAGAAGACTAATTCATTTATTCAGGTTGTGAGTAATATAAACATTACATTTCTAGTATTGTTACGTTCCTCTTACCCTATCCTCCCGTTTAGTGTATTTGCTGTTATTATATTGTTTCTTATTATGAACTACAGTTAATTACTTGTGTACAAGTTACCCCCCTCCCCATTCACTGCCACAATCTCTTCTGTTTCGTATTAATGTAAAATCCCTAATTGGTTCTCTGTGTGGTCTGACTTTGTATATATATAAAGGCATGATTGAAATACAATACGATTAAATTGGGTTGGATTGGACTATGTCTGTTTGACTCATAAGTCGTTGTTTTCTCTATTCTGGCTTTGGGGACTAGTAGTCACGGTGTCCGTATACTAATTGGCGATTATCAAGGACATGGTGTATTTTTTCAATACATAACAACTGTTTTGTTCGCCATTTCTGGTTCCTCCTCTTACTTCTTTTACGTATACTTCCAATATTCTATTCAACATTTTAATTATGCTTACATGTTTACCATATTGATATAATTGAAATCTACCAACTTTATCCTCATAAGTAAGTTAAACTTTGTTTAATCAAAAAAAAGATTATTCCCGGTTGTATGCAGTTGATGAGGAACCATCGAAATAAAATGAATCGTCATATTATTCTAAACAAATAGCTTTTCTTGCTCTCTTCAAATTTATAAAGGAAAAGATGTATGTTAGAAAATTTTATGAATTTATCAATTCATTTCAGGGCTTCTAATCATCAACTGGAAAGTGATTAAACTTGCAAGGCATAAATGTAGTTACGTATGATGTATATTGATATGTTACATAACACAAAGTAGCTGAGTATGAATATAGTTACTAAAAGTTAATTGATTATTATTTGAACCACGACATTTTTATCCTGTCCGTTTAACAGATCTAGAACGTTACTCTCAGTCTCTAAAATTAATAAAGAATAGGCAGTAATCCAAAATGGTCTTATGAACAATGAATACCAGAAATTTATTACGAAATATGAAAATGTATACTGTTTTCATATGTGTTACTTCCGAAAGAGATGAGATGTCAATAAAAATCTATAAAAGAGTTAGGAACGAATTAAGAAGAGCTTTCCTTGTTGCTCAACCGGGCTTAGGATGTTCGTTATATCATTCAAAGGTTAATCAATACTTTTCAGAGGTTATATTCACAAAATCACGTGTACTTATGGTAATAAGTATACAGGAAAGACTGAATGAAATGCTTTTACTAAATTTTCTAGGCTCATTCTTAAAAAACTACTTTTAAAAGACAATGAGGTTTTCACAAGTCCAATCTTTAATTTCATTAAAGGCACCTAATATAATGTGGGCGTTGCTAAAGTATTCTGAATTAGTAACAGTCAAGAAATATGTTTAACTATCAGAAGTATATGACCTGACCTATGTGTAAAGAAAAATAGGTAGATAAATGCCAAAGAATTTCTTTCTTATATATTCCTAACTGATATTCATATAGTGCATAGACTATGGTTCAAAATTATAATAAGTAGTTGTGTAATCATCTATTGTAATTCATCCATAATTATGTCATATCTCTTTTCTTAAATTCCATCATGATTAAAAAATTCCACCTCCACACTTCTTTATTTACAGATAACCACACTAATCAACTAAGTAACACCATTCATAGTATTCACTAAGTAGTATGTTGGAAATCACGTCATTGTTCCGTTCATCCAATGAATAAAGATTGTATATTCAAATACAATTCTCACTCAATTTTTCATATGAAACTTCAAATCTAATCATTAACTTACCGTATACCAACTCCATTACACTGATATGTTGATTGCAAACAGTTATGAATTACTCCACCCAGTAGATATCAAGCTATTATACAATATTCCATGTTATTATGTTGTACACACTCATTTCATTGTAATTGATGAGCACATCACAATCAATAACCATTGGAAACTTCGTAATAGGCAGTCAGTTATCGATATTCTGACAAAGTGGTTGATTGAACACTACATTACACGTGGTTTGATTGTATTTACGAACACTACCAATTTGGAGGTTAGTCAAATTAAACGAAGGTGATGACGAAACAGAGTGAGTGAAATGTGCAAACTGTTATAAAGGTATTAAGTGTACTAGTAGATATACGAATAATAAAACCAGTATGAATAAATATTTCAATACAGGAGGTAGGTTAGAACAGTAGAGTAAAATGGAAGACAAGTGTGAATAATCGGTACTAAAATATAACTAGTCACATATAGAGTGGGGTAAGGTGAGTTGGAGTTACACATTTCTGTTCATCACTGGGACCAATGTTGTTTACTCCGATCTCAACAGTTTCTGTTACATATTTGAGACAATAATGGATACCATTCGGAAAAACTAGAAGGTATTTAATAAATAACCCTGATAGTTTTACATATATTCACTGTGTAATCAATATCAACCAATTGTTGTTATATTATTCAGCTGTGTACTGAAGTATTCTAATTCTTACTAAACCATGAAAGAAAGTGTATATCAACTCATATTCCCATATTATCATATGCCTTATATAGCTTTCGTAACAGCAGCATCTAAATCAGTAAATACGCATAAAATTGAAACCGTCGTCCTAGTTTACAGGAAAGAATAGAAATCCACCTGTGAAAACCATCGTGAAATCATTTCGACTAACATGGTGTCTAAGATACTTATAATAATACGGCGTTTACCAGAAACTTGGAAACAACAAACTAGGCTAAGCCAGGCCAGTTTTGTACTTGAGCTAGAATGCATTGACTAAATATCTATTATTCGTCAAATTCTAGAATATAGGCATACTTACCAACGTCTAACACTAGTTATATACGTTGACTTGAAATCCACGTTTGACTCGGTACATCGAGAAGTCCTGTGGCTGTGTTTGCCACTGAAAGGCGTACCTCAAACGTACATAGACCTCATAAAGGCCCTCTACTCGAACACCACTAGTCGATTTAGAGCTTATGGTGAATTGTCACGAGAACTATCGACTTCAAGTAGTGTTCGACTGGGTTTCTCTTCATCCTCCTTCTTATCTAACTTCACCATAGATGTTCATCTGGAAGTTACACTTTCTCCATCTGACTTTTAAAGAATTGACCTCCTTTCAGGAAGCCCACCTGTCAACGTAGAATACATAGATAATTTAGTTCCATTCAGTGAAGACGCTGACATTATTCAATCTCCTGAACACCTTGAGTGGCAATATAAACATAATTGGAATATGTTTTGCATTCATGTACCCGACCGTGCTGCTACCTTGAAGTGGTGGTCGAGCTTGCCTATCGTGATGACTCAATCGGGCCATACTAGCTGAAACAATCGTTTCCCAAGGTTCTACCATGCCAGGCAGGTCGGTTGAAGAGCGGTGAGACCAAAAGCAGCAAATATAAGGTCCGAGGACAAAGTCGTACTGGCGGCTGTGCAGAGGTGTGACGGCAGTAAGGTGCTTTCTTCGGACAACCACCATAGCGGCAATGCTGCCTTCCCACAAACGAAGGAAGGTGTTAGAAAAGGTCGACTCTAAAAATGCACACCTCACCTTACTCCACAGGTTTCCGTCTCCGGCAGTAAGGCCTCAACAAGTACGGAGCTACAACAACGAAAATCTCTCAAAAAGGCCGTGTGTGGCCGGCCTCAAGCAGTTGTTCCTTGGGCACTGCGGTCACGTTCCCAGGTCTTTCAGACCAACCCTAACCAATTTCACTTTTCAGGTACATCAAGAAGAACTCTTCTACAATGTAGGTAACTGGGAAGAGATAACCGCCCTCATACCGCTAACAACACGCAAGATCACCGCCATTTTAATCAAACTCCTTCTTCTATTCCTAATGTTTATCCTGCCTCCACCTTCAAGCCTAAATCCTTATCTTCAACTTCCTCCTGTGTCATTAGTGCTAACTATTCCGGCCCATGAAATAACGTCCCGAGCATACTAAGACCACGCTCCAAACTTCACATTGGTGCATTCAATGTACAAACCCTGTTTCAAATAGGGCAACAAGCCTCCCTAGCTAGGACATTAGAATCCCGCGCCATTGATGTATGTTGTGTCTCCGAAACACGCATACAGGATCCTAGTGTGGTCATTCACTTGACCTCACCTAGTCAGAGTGAGCAACCTTCGCGATACACTCTTCGTTTATCTGGCGATTCAACAGCAACTTCTCGTGGGCTCGCCGGTGTAGGTATTGCGTTAAACATGAGAGCAGAACAGGCGCTTGTTGAATGGATTCCTGTGGACAGTCGCCTATGTGCCGTCCGACTAAATGGTTCAGTAAGAACTCGGAAAGATAGGGACACACGCCGTTGTCTTTTCGTTGTTTCTGCCTACGCTCCCACTGACTACAGCCTGGATGAAGTGAAAGATGAATTTTACAGAAAACTTTCTGAACTACTTCATAGAGCCAAACACTCAGATTTGGTAATCTTGGCTGGTGATTTTAACGCCCAAATAGGTAGCTTGAACCAATCTGAAAGACATTTAGGTGGATGCTTCAGTGTTCCAGCTCAGAGAACGGATAACGGCGATCGTCTGCTGCAGCTTTTCTCAGATAATCGATTATTTCTAGCCGACACGAACTTTAAGCATAAGGTGCGACATCGTTTAACATGGAGACCTCCTGGCTCTACTCAACGGTGGACTCAAATAGACCATATTGCGATTAGTCACCGTTGGAGAGGCCTGATAGAAGATTGCCGATCTTTCTGGAGTACATGTTTGGACTCCGACCACGCTCTAGTGAGAGCACGCGTTTGCTTGCGTCTTACCGGGCGAAGAGAAACTACCACAGGAAAACCTTTTTGAATTAAGTTTAGTAATGAAACAGCCAAGATTCAATTCCAGGAACAACTGAGGACTCACTCAGGCAATTATAAAGATGCGTCCCAACTAGATACTGCTTGGCAAGATGTTCAAGCAGCTGTGGCATCTACAATGATATCTATCAAGGACTTAAATCAACATGTCAAGAAAAATCAATGGATCTCAATGGCTTCTGTTGATTTAATAGACTCCCGAAGACTTATCCCATCGGGCTCCGAACACGATTATGAGCGACGAGTAATCAGGCATAAACTGACGAAAAGTCTGCGAAACGACCGTGAGCAGTGGTGGGTAACGAAAGCAAAGGAAATGGAAAAGGCAGCAGCGATAGGTAACACTAGACAACTTTTCAAGTTAATAAAAGAAACTGGGGTTAAAAAAATCCAGCGTTAGTGAGACGATTTCCGAAAACGATAGAACACTTATTAGCTCTCAGTCTACACGTTTAGAACGATGGGCTGAACACTTCAAGGAACAGTTTAGTTAACCTTCCGCTACTCTGGAACTTCCCACCATTTCGAGACAGCCAGAATGGAAAGTCGACTTAGGTCGCCCGACTCTTGTCGAAGTCGAAAAAGCTATAGCCAATCTAAGGCGAGGCAAAGCAGCAGATCCAGACGGATTATCCCCAGAGGTGTTTAAGGATGGTGGTCCCACATTGACAACCAGGCTGACTGATATTTTGACTAAGGTTTGGGAACTTGACATAATTCCGTCTGACTGGTGTCGATCGTTAATCGTCCCAGTATATAAGAAAGGGTCAAAATCGTCCTGACTAATATAGTGTCTAAAATACTAGCTTCTATAATTATCAGACGCTTAACTGCAATTCGTGATCTCCAAATACTAGAAAATCAGGCTGGTTTCAGACTTGGTTGCGGTTGTATAGACCAAATATTCACCATTCGTCAGATTTTAGAACACAGACATACTTTTCGGCGGCCGACAATAGTGGTTTTCCTTGACTTGAAAGCGGCATTTGACTCTGTAGACCGTGAAGTTCTATGGCAGTGTCTTTCATTGAAAGGCGTGCCCCAAAAGTACATAAAACTTGTTAAGGCTCTTTACTCAAGCACTATTGGTCGTGTCAGAGCATATGGCGAACTGTTATCCGAACTTGTAACCTCAAGTGGTGTCCATCAAGGCTGTCCACTTTCCCCAATTTTGTTTAATTTTATAGTTGACATATTGTTGGAAATTACACTTTCATCGTTTGGCTTTTCAGGAATTGACCTCCTACCAAAAAATTCACTTATTGACTTGGAATATGCTGACAATATAGTCCTGTTTGGCGAAGACGCTGATACGATGCAGAAACTTTTAACAGCAATAAACTCCAATGCAAGCATTTTCGGAATGCGTTTCTTCCCCTCTAAATGCAAACTATTACTCTAGGACTGGTTTTCGTCAACACCTGAACTAAAGGTAGGGAGTGGAGTAGTTGAGCACGTCGACCACTTCACTTATCTTAGCCCTATTCGGTTAGTCTCTGACGAAATCTCAGTACGAACTCAAAAAGCTCGTTTGGCTTTTGCCAACTTACGTCACATATGGCGTAGACGAGATATTCGTCTCTCAACGAAAGGGAGAGTGTACTGCGCAACAGTTTGCTCTATCTTACTGTATGGGTGTGAGACGTGGCCATTAAGGGTAGATGACACTCGAAGGTTATTAGTTATTGACCATCGATGTCTATGAAACATCGCTCGCGTTAGCTGGGATCACCGAGTAATTAATAACGAGGTTAGACGACGGGTGTTAGGCGAATGTGGTAAATCAGTCAATGAGGTTGTGAATCTTTATCGGCTGTGGTTGGGACATGTGTTGCATATGATCAACCACCGTCTGCCCTGACGCGCATTGGTATAGGAATGATATAGGAATAGGATGGAAAAGAGTTAGAGGCGGTCAAACTAAAACATGGCATCAGTCCATGAAGTCACTGACTTCCGATTTGAATCGTGTCGATAGCTGCAGACTACTTGAATGGGGTCCTCGTGATCACCGTAACCAGTGTCTAGAAACACTGAGTGACATGGCCCAGAATCGGTTACAATGGCGCAGATGTATTCACACATTGTCTTCCCTTAAATCATGAGCTTTGAATTATTTCATAACTTTCTTTCTACGTTTCCTGAACCATATTCTATATGTTTACACTCCTTGTTATTATTATTATTATTTTATTTTATTGAAGTAACTTCTACTAATGGTGGTGGTGTTAATCTTGCGGTGCCATGCTGGTATGGCAACTTGAATCGATGAGCACATGTGTCAGGTTCTATGTTGATTATATATACATACATACATACATCGCATTCATGTCTTTCAGACATATAATAACTAACCGTATTTATCTTCAATCACTGTATTGGTTCTGTTAAGATTGTATCTACAATTGATCTACTATCCAATACATAACATAATTGATTCCCACTTTTCAGTAGTTGTCTAACGATAATCTTTTCTTATGTTGAAACTGTATTCTAACAGACTAATTCTCTATTTATTTACTGATCATATGACATATAATATTATGGACGAACTATGAAATAAAAGAAAAATAAACATGCAAATAACAAAAAATATTGTTCTGTTATAATGAAGAATGTCACATGACATTAAGGAACAAACTGAATAAATCATCTTCAATTCCAATAAACAATCAATCCTACTAACATATGATATACAAATCTATTAGAATGTTGTTATAACTTGATGTTGTTTACTTACTCTTCCATTTCTCTTAGATAAGTTATAGCTTCATTTATGCATAGGAATGAAACAGACTGTCACTGATTGCATTCATCGGTTCAAAGATGTATCAAAAATGCAATTCTTGTATTCCAAGTAGAACTAATACTACTTCACTTCAAAACGCATAAAGAAACCATTTTATTGTTACTTTTATGAATAATATACTTGACAAGACTTAAGTTGAAAATATCCTTGTTCAATGGTTTAAAGTTTAAACATTTTCCATGTAATTCAAAAAATCCTAGGTTTCATTCCTTGGTAGGATCATCGTTGAAGATTACCGAAGAGTCTTACGCTGGACCTTGATTCTAAATGATTGTCTAACCCAGGTCAATTCGTAATATCAAATTCAAATAATCGACTAATTGGATAACTAAAATAAGTACAAATTTCTACCTATAACATCCACGTATTCATTGTCATATAATTTCATTGGTTTGATTTTTCAGATGAATTCAACTTTAGAGATTTTGTATAACCGTGAGAATGATGTACATTGAATTGTTTAGAGTGAAAATATTTACATTCAACTAAATTTATTACGTCAGAAGTAGATAAACAAAATGAATATGAAAAGATAATTAGTAGTATACATTTGTATTGAGTTAGATAACTATTGAAAACCAGGAAGCACAGAACGGTTGACTCATTATAGTGTGGAATTGTTCAACAATGAGCATCCATGATCCCACCAGTAAGTTGAGCTCAGTACATTCAGGACTTATGTCGTACTCTTAACCATTAGATCACAATTTAATCATTTCCCAATGAATATTATTAAAGATGTATAAAACTGTTATCCTATAACTCGACCAGTTGTGACGTATGGGTGAGAAATAATAACCTTGTTGAGGCCGATGTACACGAACGTTAGCACGTGACATTCATTCTACCCTAAAACGGTCGATCTGATACCAGCTAGCCCGATCTAAGTAGAGTGAGAACAAAAGACCTTGATTCACCAGCCCAAAGATTTTTCTTTAAACCTGAAATATATATATGTAACCAGACCACACAACGAACCAATTAGAAAAATAATATCAGTACAAAACAAAAACATTTAGAACAGGAAAACGGAGTAAATGGTTCAGAAGTAACCGGTTCTAATTTATGCGTGGAAAACTCTATAACAATTTGTAGTTTAAATAAATGCTGGAAACAAAGCAGTACAAAGATGATAATAATAATAGAAATGTATATAGTCGTACAGACTGTATGCAAAAATAACACCTTTTTAAAACAGCTTTCTAAAGTTAGTACCTCTTGTATTAATTGGCGCCCACAACAAAAACGAGACGTTTTGATAATGCAATAAGAAGACGAATTTTATCAGGGCTATGTGCAATACATTTCGAACAGTCTGATCACACATACACTTGTTAAGGCATTTATATATGAAAAAATAAAGGTCACTAGACAATTAAGAGTATAAGCTAAGTAAACAAAGGTAATAACGATAACAATGTAAGTCACACTCTACCAAGGTAGGTTGAGGGAAAGTATAAATTGTTTTTGAACAAACAAGAGGTGGGTTTGAACTTCCGTATAGCTAAGGCTTCAACAAACTTTAGTATACGTCCTAAAGCACTTTTATACAAAACCACAAAAGATGATTTGATATCAACTATGCGACCTGTCTCAACGAAGGGTTTAGCGATAGACGATGAAGGTTGTTTATCCTGTACTTTTACTTCTCCTTTCGAATCCATTTGTTTTTGGAGCCATTTAGGTATGTGTTCAGCTACCCTTACATGCAGATCACGAATGCTCCTCCTTATGTATGTGTGTCCACACACACATACATACGAGACGATTTATTACTGAATAATAAGTTCAATGAAACATCAGGATATGGAACCGTCATTCAAAGTTTTCATCATCATACAATAGAAGAACTACAATGAATCCTGAGACAACATAGGATTCAAGCGGTCTACATATCTAATAATACCATTTGAGGTGCTCCAGTGTCTACATGTTAGGTTGTGTTCATTGTGATGTCTTCTGAATTAGGGAGTTGTCTAGAGAGAGATTCTGACTCATGCCATGAAACTCATGAGTTACAGAAACAACCTAATAATCCAGTAGATATCAAAAGGTTGTTAGGATCTGGTTGTGCTAATGGATTCGTAACCTTGTTAGTTTCAGCAACTATATATGTATATACTATCAGTAATTTAACCTTCGTCAATAACAATGAGTCATACACACATGATAATAGTACAGTACACGTATGATCAAGAAGTCCAGGATGAAGATACAACAGATATATATATATATGAACCCAACGAATCCACCGTTATAAAATGCATAACGTGTCAAAGTTAGATGGTACAGTACAATCTGACACTAAACACATATACCAAAGCAGAAATAAAAGGTACAAAGATCATTATTTTACAAGATGACCATGGCCTTTACGAGGTTATTCGTTCAATGAGTTTATGATAAAAGTAACATACAGTTACATAAATACCTTTAGTTGCAGCACATCTGAAGAAGAAATCAACATGTGAACATGTTTGTTCAAGCTTGTAAATAATAAATGTGTTGTCTAGTAGTAATATGTGCATGATACCATGCCAGTTTACAGGTAAGATCAAAACTTTCTAAGTATAGTTATGTGGGGATTATTTCCATAAAAAAAATCAGTTCGATTGGTGTCATAATATACAAAGATCTTTCATGAAAGTACAGTTAATAGATGTACATGCAATCCAACAGTATCATTATGAACTTCCAATAAATAACTAGGCGGTTTTCAATCCTTAACTTACAATACCCAAAATAGCTTGGGATAATCGATGTAAGTTATAGAGTTTTTATAAAGATTAAACTAAAAGTATTTAGTTCACAAATACAAATGTAAACGCTAAATAAATTTCTCGGATCCATTGTGATGATGGCAGAGAGGAGACACAACAGGACGTGAAATATCTCACAGTAACTATAGTGTTAACCACGATTAGAAGTTGGTCACTTAAGTCCATTATCTCAAGAGATAATGTTAATATAGAATACATATATGTATTTCAGACATAGAGAGACATAGAGTCACAATCCAAATTATATAATACTTGTGAAAAAATCGCTATATCGAGGCAATCTGCTCATGATGCACATATAGCAACAATGACTGACCAGCTTCAGTCTATAACAAATCAACGGGAATATACAAGCTCGTCCTAATACCAATGTGCCCGTTGCACAAGTGTGACTGTCTGGACTCAGTAGTCTAGTGGTGAACGCGATGGCGTTCGACACGAAACGGACTGAGGTCGAATCCCAGTGTGAACATCAACATTGGGATGCAGGTACATCCAGCCGATGAGTCCCAAATAGGACGAAACGCGCGTCCTGGATTCCACTTGCCAGTCACAATCCAAATTATATAATAGAGAGATAATACTTAGTTTGAGTCGTGACTGGCAAGAGGAAACCAGGATACGTGTTTCGTCCTATTTAGGACTCTACCGCTAGATGCACCTATATCCTGATGTTGATGTTCACACTAGAACTCAAACTCAGTGCCAAACGCCACCACGTTCATTACTAGGCTACTGAGTTATACTTGTGCAACAAGTATCTATGTCGTTAGAATTAGTTTTTATCTTCCCCTTGATTAGTCATAGATTGATAATATGTCAAGGGTAAAAATAAATCAATCAGGTGACTACTTTCTAAATGATGTAAACATATCTTCACCCACCACCTCCGCTGGAAACATATGTGGTGGTAAATAATCCCCAAAATAAATAGTTACATAGGTCCTCGACATTGATGCTGACCATGTTTGTTTTAGCGGACACTTCTAGTTGAAGGCGCTCGGTCACGCATCATCACCAGATCACGTCACGCCGTACCGTGGAAAGCAACTCTCTCTCTAGTTTGCCAGCCTAGACGTTGCTATTCCACTGCCGCTCTATTCACAATCAAATATAACTTCTCTTCCATCCTTCATTGCCTTCTGATTTATTCTCATTTGTAAGAGTGGGTTCAATCGTTAGAAGTTGCCCTGGTAATACCTCAAGCGTAACTTGGTCATATATCGGGTGCACTTCACATATAAACCACTATATTAACTGGCCTTTGATTACCCTAGATGCTACCGTATTGTTTAAATATAATTAGAATTCACACAAATTAGTGTTCAAATACCCTCAAATCGATAGATTTGAATGACTTAGTAACATGACGTATGTCGAATACCATTAATTGTATTGACTATCATTTTCATTGACATCTTGATTAACATTGGCTAACATGACAATGAATACACGGGTTAATTTATCAATTTTTGATTGGTCACTTTATGCTTTAAAGTCATTTAATGAATATACAACATCAACAATTAAAATGACGTGTTTTGATGCGTCATCAAATAAATATGAGTCAGATACATAAAACACGAATTATGGGTGGGGTTATTCACAACTTTTTTATTTTATTGTTTACTATGTTGTATCTTTTGCTTTCAGTCAGTTTTATGTAAATCTAGTGGATGAATACCATAAATTAAAGATTTTTACATTCATCATTTATTACAGTTCATGCTCTACATTGGTCACTATCAAGTGATCAACTAGTATAGACATCTTAATCTTACATGGGATCAGCCACGGCACGAATAGCTGATTGTGAAGCAGGATGACCGGGGAGATAGAGTCCGTTAAGATTGCAGGTATGTTTTACTTATGAGTGCCAAATAGCACAAAACATAGATCCAGGGTTTCTTGTCGATTACCCATCTCCCCCAAACCATTTTTCAGCTCAAGCTCTTAATTTCACCAAATTTCTGCTTTTTTCAACAGGCTATTAAGTTGTACTAGATTAACAAGTTCAGCTACTGTTATATGACATTTTGGCAAGCTAGTTAAATTTATGAAGTTATAACGAATGTCTAAAACCTAATTTAGGTGAATTTTCATTAAGTTCAAATTACTTAACAATATACCATATAATCAAAACCGATATGTTCATAGCAGATATCTGTGATTAACTCCAACAACTTGAAACTATATGTGTATAGGAAATTACATTCTGATCCACTATATGAACATTTTAAGTACAATATATATACTAAACATTGAATTTCGTGCAACTAACCTTAGAAGACTTATGTCAACATTATATCTTACGAATTGTTCTTAAAGATTAATAAGTAGTATTGTAAGTGTTAGGGAGTTCCTAAATATCCTTAAGAAGAATCTATAGAGGTCCAGGAACGCCAGGGAACGTCGCATCCAATCAGCATTGAACAGAACCACCGCAGAGACATCTGGAAAATATTGGATCACGTGCCATTATTCTGATTGGATATTTGGTCATATCGCTACTATATTTAGTAGGGTTCCCGAACGTCCGAGAGACTCAAGATTATTTGCAATTCTATAAATACCTTCATTTTTCTGTACAGAAAGTTACCTTCTAATAAAGCGTTCATCTCATGCTTCGCAATTTTCATCTGTGTTCAAGTCTCGGTGTAGATTCAGCCTGGGGTTATCCGAAGTAGTTAGGAATCGGACCTTGCTCCTAGTTAGCAGACTTATCAATAGGGCGTACGGTTTCTGCAACAATTATGTATTCACGAGTAAATACGTTATTGTTATTTGTATTTTCTTATACTTTCCACAATATTTGTTTGTAGACTCTATGAATCTTTCATACGTTGTAGGACAATAATCTAAGAAGTATGTATGTAAAATTTTGAATCATTTTAAGTTATTTATGCAACACAAGAATGCCTATTCACCAATCATAAGATTTAGTTCAAAGCTTACTTCGGATACCTCTTCAGCATCATCGTTAAGCATGGAGGATCCGATTCAAATGTAAAGGCACGAACGAGCAAGGCAAGGGTAACATTTCTACAATTGAAAAGCGTCTGGAACCCAAACCAGCTGTCAGTCAACATTAAACTCAGAATTTTCAATACAAATGTCAAGACAGTCCTATTGTATGAAGTTAAAACTTGGAGAACTACGGAAACCATCATTCGAAAAATACAGTTATAGGCTAACTGCTAATGTGATTTAAATTCCTTGCAAAACTCAAAGTGTCTTTAACTTGGGTTGGTTGCAATGTCGATAATCCGCTAAGTTGTGTAATCTGTCTATTGCGCTGTAATGTTTAAACAAACTATTCCATACTATCTGTAGGTTGTTTATTACGTAAGTAATCCATATGCTCATAAGACATAATTTTCATATCTTTCTTTTAGGACAATCCGACCAACCTTTATTTATATAACTTCTATTTATTAATCAACTAAAATTATGTTTGTCCTGTAGTTTGTAGGTAGTAGCCAGGACGCTTTGATCAACTTTCATACTAGTTAAAATTCATCAGAATGGCGTATTAATAAGCTTAAGGGAACTGATGATTTTTGTGCGATTTTAACCTCCTTCACTCAGTTACACGATCTGTAACTTTACCATTAAGTAATTCAGTTAGCGACATACCATTTTCAGGACTGAAATGTTTGCACTGATTGGTGACTAGGATCATGTTTGTCTGTTCCTTGCTTTTGCTGGTCGGATTCAATCTGTCAAGCTGCTATATAGCCGTTATTCAAGATTATGAGCACTACTCCTGAAGTGTCGACTAGCACAAAATCTAGATTAGATAGAGTCTGCTCCTGACTACCACCTTTACAACATGGTGCAATCCTTGGTAAGCTACTCAAACTAGTGACTTAATCGATAGAATCCCATCAGCCTTTAAGGGATTTAAACAAACATTATATTGGTCACTAATCAGTAGCCTGTCAACCAGCGGATAATTCGTTACTCCTAATTATTGACAAATACTTTGTTCAATAATGCTGAGCTTATTTATGATATATCTTGAACTACGACCAGTCACGTTATACTGAAAATGGTAACCTTGCTATGACCAGTAGCTCAATCAGACACAAAGACAGTTTGATGCCCATGCATCTGCCTTGGTATTGCTGGTCCACAAGCCGGATTGAAAAACGCAAGATAAATGATCCAACAAGCGGAGAGCGACAGATTATATTTCACTCATTCGTTTATGTAGATGCAAAACCTAATCTCAGCTGCCCAATAAGGAAACTAACATTCATACAAAACAAGAACAATAATGACTAGAAACTAGGGGTGGGTGGCAGGTACATAGTTAATTAGTTATTGTTCCCGAATGGAAAATGATATGACAACAGTTTGTGTCTGATGAGAGGTTAGGGCGACGGAAACATAATAATAATAATAATAATAATAATAATAATAATAATAATAAGGAGAAGAAGAATAAGAATAAGAATAAAATCTTCGACTCCCTTACAAACAAAATAAGTGAAATAGTTCTCTTAGAAACAGTTCTGGAAGTTACCTGTTTCGTATTCATTTGCCTGATCCAGCAGTTTACTTCATGGATTTATCAATCAGAAAAAAATCATCAGTTGACACTGATTTCATCGTTTTAGTGCTTTAAATTTAGAAGATCAACCTCAATTTCACTAAGATAATCAAATTGTTGAAACTATACATTGGTGAAGAACTTTAAAGTTTGTAAAAACAACAAGAATTGTAAAGCCAATTTTCAACTGTTGGGAACATACTTAATCTAAATGAATTTTGAGTTGTAGTTAAGATGGAAAAATTAGTTTGTAATCATTATGAGTAAATACTTTAGCAGTTAATTGTTAGACTTCGAACCTAAAGAACATTATCTTCATGAAAAATTCATAGATTAAGCTGAAATATCACATACACTTTTGTCCTAATATTTACATTCATTAAAAATAAACTATTCTTACTGTAGTTGTGAATGTGCTCCAGATGGTAATGAAATATGAGTAGGTTTTATTTGGGTTTTAAAAAGATATAAGCTGTCATTTGTCAAGCCATGAACTATTCGTAGAAATCTAAGAGGTGTTATCTTAAATATGAATCGTTCGTCAAAATTCTGTAGTCTTTGAAATGGCTTCTATAAATCACGATAAAGCCTTCAGTCACCGTCTAATAAAATCTCTCAAAATCTTGAAGCGGAATACTCCCGTTTAATAACAATCAAACCCTTGATTGTGGATTGGGTGATTTGAAACAATGATTTCAATCAATCAATGTCTGTTACCCCATGTGGAGCATAAGCCACCGACCAGCATTCTGCAACCAACTATGTCCTGGGCTTTCCTTTCCAGCTCTTCCCAAGTGCTCTTCATTCTCTTGGTGTCCGTCTCCAATTCCCAAAGTAGTGTGATCTTTCTCTTTTCCTTTGGCCTTCAGAATTGCAAGTTAGTGCTTGTCTTGTGACATAGTTTGGTGATTTCCTCAATGTGTGTCCTATCCACCTCCAGCTTATTTCCGTAATTTCTTCCTCAGCTGGATTTTAGTTGATTTGTTCTTTGCCACAGAAGGTCGTTTTTGACGGTACCTGGCCAACGGATTCGAGGTATCTTACGTAATGAGTTGTTTATAAATACTTGTATCATCTGAAGGATACTTTTCGTAGTTCTCCAAATTTCGGTTCCATACAACAGAACTGTCTTCACATGTGTATTGAAAATTTTGACTTTAATGTTGACTGATAGTTGGTTTGAGTTCCAGATGTTTTTCAGTTATAAAAATTCTGTCATCACCCTACCAATTTACGACTTCACATCTGCATCAGACCCTCCATTTTATTCGAAGATGCTGCCCAGGTGTGTAAAGATTTCTGCATCTTCAAGAATTTCTCCGTCAAGTGTAATTGGGTTGGTGTTCGTTGTTTTGTATCGAAGGATCTTGCTTTTACCCCTATGTATATTGAGGTCTAATGCCGGCTGCAGAGGCTACTACTACACTGTTCGTCTTCTCCTGCATTTGTTATTGTGTGTGGGATAGAAGAGCTAATTTAGTCATCCGCAAAGTCCAAGTTATCTAGCTGCATCCGTGTTGTCCACTGTATTTCGAGCTTGCCTTAATATATGTTACAGTTTTCCTAATCCAGTCAACCACCAGCAGGAAAAGGAAGGGCGAGAGCAAGCAGCCTTGTCTGACACTGGTCTTTATTTCAAATGAATCTGTGAGCTGACCTCCATGCACAATTTTACGATGTAGTCCGTCGTAAGGATTCCATATGATGTTGGCTATCTTTTCGAGTACGCCAAAATGTCGAAGGCTTCATGATGTTTTCTTATCCATGCTGTCGAATGTCTTCTCGTAGTCATGAAAATTGATGCAAAGTGGTGAATTCCATTCATTTGATTGTTAAACATTGAACCATAAAGTCACGATTTGGTCAGTACGCGACTGGTCTTTACGGAATCAGGCCTGTTGATCTCGAAGCGAAGCGTCGACTGGCTCTTTCATTCTGTTCAATAACATCTTGCTGAAGACTTTTTCAGGTACTGAATAAAAAATATGAGTCCACTTATAATTTTGCACAGATTTAACACTTACTGAGAAATCATCTTATCCTGCTTCCTTTTGTCTTCTAATTTAAGTCTTGGAGAATTCGAAGTGTTCCAGTGCTGAAGTTGTATGCGGTATTGTTAGCAACCATTTGTCACATCATTTATAATAAATTTATAATAAACTCTGCTAATTTTGTAAAGAAAATATTTATGACTGCTGTATATATACTACTTATAATCATCATCAACTTTATAATGATAACTAATAAATATTGGTTTTTGGAGTACTTTTTTTCAATTAACCGGTCATTTACAACTGATCCAATAATTCAAGATCGATTAACAACTCAAACTGAACAAGCTAATTTAATCAATGATCCAATTAAACCAAGAAGAATTCTAAATGCCTACTTATTTATCCTATAGTTTTATAAACATTCCGTCGAAGTCATGTGACCTATATAGCTAACTGAATAAATTGATATCAATAGTTTAGGGACCTCTGTGAAGGAATAAGAAAGGAGGGGGGGGGAATATTTGATTACTTCATCATTAGACTCTTATACTCATAAGCCATGAAAATTTTGATAAAATCGCCAAAATAAGACATATGATTATGTTGAACATAGTCAAACAATAATACATAATAGAACAGTAAACTTTTAGATCAACTACTGCTAAAATATGTTCAAACTTTTGATGGTTTAGTGGCGAAAGGCATTAAATTTAGTTATTTTCATTCGTCATAGATGAATGTTAGTAGGGTACAGTTGAAAACCAGAGAGCACTGAATAGATGTTCCGTTCTAGTATGAAGTGCCTCAATAGTGCGCACCCTCAATTTCGCCTTGGAATAAAACCAAGAGCCCTAAGTTTGGAAGACGCCTAACCCGCTCACAATTGTGTCAACAAGCATCAAATGGTAGACCTACAACAATTTTCGATTTGGTGAGACGACTATCAAGAGGCCTAGGGTACTAGATACTCACAAACCTAAAAGCCGTGGACCGAGTTCCCAAGCGAGATCAGGAGCACACACTACTGAGGACCCTCATATTAGGGTGAAACAGTTGTCCAGTGCTTTATGGTTTTCGGTGGTACCTGGCTAACATCAATCTTTAGCAAATACAAATAATTTTATACGATAACCAGAATTTGTCACTTGTGAATTACAAACATCATTCAATAACAGGGTTGGCGTAGGAAATCATTTATAATTCCTATCAAGTGTTGAATTACGTCTACAATAATGCAATAAACTAATCAAATCATGTGTGAATACAATAAGATCGTAATAATGAAAATAGTATGTTGGGTTGATTGTGATAGTGAGAATAATAAAATGATAAGGATATATGAGAATTGTAGTCAGGGTAATTACAAAATCATAATGAAAAAACATTGATATGATTTGAGAGAGATATCATTCTGAAGTTAGTGATATTGATGATGAGGAGGATAAGAAATGGGTATGAAGTGAGATGGATGAGTATGTAACTATTAATGAAAGAGTGTAGTTGTTAAGAGGAAGGAGGTTTGTGGAGTGAGAGTTTACACTAGTCACTTTATGTAATGGGTGGCATTGTCATGACATACGGTAGACCGAGTGTCTGAACATACCTGTTCTAGATGCATAGTTAGATATTCTGAAGTTAATTTTCACTGATTCAGATATGTATCGCCATCATAATCTCTCTATTTTAGATAGGTTAATGGGGATATGGTACAAAACAAGGAATGCACTGTTAACTAATTGAGACATTATGAAGGTGTTGATGAACCATGCCACCTTTCAAATTTACAAATTTTGGATATATCGAAGTAGTGAGTATTTAGTGTAAATGTTCAGCATTCTTCCAATATATTTCATTATCAAACCATATAAATAGTTCAACGTATTTGTTTGTATATGTCTTATCTAGGTGATTGTAATAAAATGTTGATGAGTTGATAACTGTAGGAGCTAGACGAAGAAGCTATTAAAGACAATGACTTTTTGCTGAAATATTTTTAATTTCGAATTGATATCAATCAATCAATCGATCGATAAATCGATTAAAGTGAATTACGTTAATAGACAGTTCAATTTGACTAACCTCCAAATTGGTAGTGTTCGTAAATACAATCAAACCACGTGTAATGTAGTGTTCAATCAACCACTTTGTCAGAATATCGATAACTGACTGCCTATTACGAAGTTTCCAATGGTTATTGATTGTGATGTGCTCATCAATTACAATGAAATGAGTGTGTACAACATAATAACATGGAATATTGTATAATAGCTTGATATCTACTGGGCGGAGTAATTCATAACTGTTTGCAATCAACATATCAGTGTAATGAAGCAAGTATACGGTAAGTTAATGATTAGATTTGAAGTTTCATATGAAAAATTGAGTGAGAATTACATTTGAATATACAATCTTTATTCATTGGATGAATGGAACAATGACGTGATTTCCTGCATATACCACTAGTTGGATACTTATTACTGTCTATTTCTCAGTTATTTTGATTTCCTTATTATTTCAAAATGTAAGATCTAACTAAATCACTTAGTTTAATTTGAATAGATTGAGTGAATTATCAATGTTATAGAAGCAAGTGTTAGAAACCAGACGACCTTGATATTTGAGAGGATATAACTCATGTATTCTATTTTTCATCACGTGATATCAATAAATTTCTATTTTCTTCTCATTTATGTTGTTTCACAATCTAGGCAAAACATTGAAAATTTATCATCATTTTAGTAGTGATAAATAGATTAAATGAATCATTTTTGTAACTTTGTTTATTTGATGGATGACTGCTGTATTTTAGAGTATAGTTGTCATTACGTAACAATTATCATATTACATAACATGCACTAACTTTCTATTCTATTTTTATTCTACACTGATATGTTCATAGTTACTTACTTACTTACTTATGCCCGTTACTCCTCGCTGAGGAGCATAGGCCGCTCACCAGGGTTCTCCACTCAAGTCTGTCCTTAGCAATCCTTTCCAATTGTTTCCAGTTGCTGTTCATCCTTTTAATGTCTGCTTCCAATTCTCGACGCAGCGTGTTCTTTGGCAAACCAGATTAAACAACATAAACCATGTTCATAGTAGACAGTTGTAAATAACTTCAGATACTTGAAAAAATAATCTAAATGAATATTACTCTCTTATTTACAATATTCAACCACTAAATAAACGAAGAAATTACCGAAATATTTTGTCTAGAATAAAGTAGTCTTCGAAAATCATTGTAGGTGGCTTAAACCTTGGAAATTTTTTAGTTAATAATACAAGCTGTTGATGGATAAACATCAAATAGATAGAGCTTTATTTTCATCTCTAGTGTCTACGGAATACGTTAGGTTTGTACATGGAAGTAAGCGCGCGTTTCGAAAAACAAATGTTTCACATCTTCTGTAGCTGGTTTCACTTCTTTACATTCTTATCTGTTAAACAAATTGATATAGTGTGAACTACAGGCCGATCTCGATATACGGAGACAGTAACCTTGATCAGAATCAATACTGGAAAACCTAGACACCAAGGCTGTTGCTCTGTTTCCATACATCTGTCCGATGATTCTTAGTCCCCAATCTAAATCAAAGAATACAAGATAAGTGAGTTAACAGCCAACAAGTCAAATTATATTTCACACATTTGTTTATATACACATAAAACCTGACAACAGAGAGGGCCAATAAGAAGAGTATCATTCATACAAAAGAAGGACAGTAACGACTAAGAACTGCGGGAACAGATGCATAGTTAATTAGTTATTATTTTTGAATGGAAAATAATATAACAACAGTTCATGGGTTTAGTGTAAAGTTAGGGAGAGGGGAATATGACACTAATGGAAATAAAACGATCGATTTACATGTGCTCTAAATAAATGAAATAGTCTTCTAAACGACAGTTCTGAATGTTAGCTATTCATCTTAAATCATTATATGTACCTCACATTTTATGCATGAAAAATAAGAATTAATATTTGATGGCAAAATAACTTATTAGCACCTTATAAATCTCAATAGTCAAAGAGTAGCATGAATTAGGACAATTGTTTACAAGTGCACCCATATTCAAGACAGAGGGTTACATTATTCACCCAAATGACAAAATCCATAATTTAAATTATCATAATATTATTCTACGCTGAAAGTTCAGAACTGAGTACGACAAAATAATAAATCAGTTGTGTACTTAAACACAATGAAAAAAAATGATTTGATCTAGATTTCTTGTCAATTAGAAGTTGTTAGTTCGATATACTTGTATCACATTTCAGGATGTTACTTACGACTGGAACTATTAATTCTGATACTGACATGGCACAGGATTGGGTTATTTTCATTAATTAATCACTGAGTAACTGTATTTATTATTTAACTTAGTGCTGAACAGGTTGTACTTATAACATTTCAACGTTTTTATGAATCGATATAACTTTTCATCCCGTACACCATATTGTCAACTTAGCTGAATAAACGTAATGAACAATTATTTTCTAGTTTACCCTCGACATGATAATATATCTACACTCTCCTTGAACTGGTTAGCGTTTTTTTTTAGCAAGTTTGTTGTTTAACGTGATGGGGTTGCTAACCCCATGCCCAACCCTCCTCCTTTATCTGGGCTTGGGACCGGCAGCAACCCTAGGGGGGCTACAGACGAAGATGATTTTATTTAATTCAAATTATTAATACACATATTGATTCTATCAATTGAATTGTTGAACTGAATGTTCCATATTATTAGGAAGAAAATAAACAGTCACCAAGAATCAGTTACTAATGGTTAAAATATAACTGTTAAATCTATCGTATTGTTAGTTTGACTGACAATTGTTGTTTTTTTTTTTGAAATTACACTTCAGTATTTGATTTATTGACATAAGTAATTGCAATACAGTACTCTACAAACTCGTCAGTAAAAAATCTTAGAATTAGTTTAATGAAAGTATATAGTAAACGTGATTAAAAATATCTTTGTCAAGATTATTAATAAACTTTAATTCAATGTTTACATGTCATGCTTCTAATGTTCTACAGATTAAGTTTATAAAATAATTTTTTTTCTATCACAATAGTTCAATAGTTCATACAGTGAATGACTTCTCAATGATTCTGTTCCAATTTGATAATGAATAATCGAATAGCATTGATACAATAATTTATAAAATAATATTTTTAATATATTTGCATTTAAATGATGATAGTGCCTTAATGAAGCTTAATACCTCCTCACTTCACTGTATACTGAATGAAAAACTTTTGAGGAGTCAGTGATATATAGGGAGTGTTTAGATAGGTTATGTATTGTCAATGGGTGATAGTAGGATATTCTTGTTTGGATTAGTAACTTACATATACTTATGCAATGTGTACAGATTAATTTAATTTTGCAATTTAATCATACTTGACTCCATTGTTAAATGTGCGAAAATTGAGAATGACTACAATGATGCATAAGTCATCTTGTTATGACTTCGAAAAGGTGTTTACAACTGATGTGTATAAACAATTAGTTGATACGACCTTGCACTCAATAATTCACAATAGCAAACTCAAATGAGAGTGCACAGCTGGTCCCTGTTTGTCTGCCCGAATCCCCACACAGTCCCAAACTAAAATAGGAGGAACACAAAGTTAGTGAACAACTTGATAAAATCATTATATTTCAAGTATTCTTTTATATATGGATAAACCAGACAACACAGTCAATCAATTAGGAAATTAGTATCAATACAAAACAAAGCGGACTATGGTAGTGAAATGAGACAGTGTGTTCGCAATCAGTTAACTGTATTTCATAAATGAGAGACGATATACTAACAGAAAATGTGCTAAACGGGCGAATAGGACACAAGAGACATAATTATGATAGAAATAAAATGTTTACCTTACACACAACTAAACTAATTGAAATAGTCTTCCACAGCATACTTCTGAAAATTATCTATTCTTCATTTAATCACCAGCAGTAAACTTCTACACTTCTTATTGTTTCTGATGAAGCTTTCAAGGAGTTGATCTTATTATAAACTGCAGCCTAAATCCCCGTAATTCGAAATCCTGTAATAAAATGTTTGCTACAAAAATAAAACGTTGTTCATTGGAATTCTTCGGGTGGCATTCAGAATTACGAAAATCATCTAAAAAGGCCGTAAACCGAAGTATGCTGATAATACATCATTACCTTTACATTTTTCTTTGTTACTCTAAGTTGCCGTACTACATCGGTACAACATATGAAAATCAACAAGACAAACACCAAAAGAGTTGAAATAATCCAAATTGTAATAATAATAACAAAGATCAAGCACAATACACCATGGTCCAAGAAGACAGAATGGATAGAAGACATGCATGAAAGGATAATAGTAATCAACATCTAAATAAAGAAACAAAGCCACAGTGGCGCTGTGACTGATTGTTAGCCGATTAACCCAATATCTTCAATAACTAACTATGGTTATCTCGTATCTACAAACCAGATAATCTGGACTTGTAAGCATGATTCAGGCAAACAATCATTGATTTCATGTAAAGGGATGAGATTGTTACAACTATAGTGCGTGAAGCTGATCCTTTTGTAATATAAATACACCACTGTGTAAATATGTATATATACAAGCATAAAAGAGATTCATATTATCTTGATCATTAAAACAGAGGATATTACTAAAAAGATAGTTATATAATAAATTCTCTTCACTATTATCTACCTTGTCTTACTCATTTTTCCGTAATTTTGTAAGTTTTGTTTCTAAATAGATCATCTTTGCCATAATCAAAAGATTTTAAACATGCATTTGAAGCATATAATATAAGTGAATATTATGCCTTGATTAATTGATTTGCAGAGTGTTTAAGTGAATGTAAATAAATAAGTAATCCAGCAAACGAGTGGGTGAGTGAGTGTATATCGTTACGTTTATTTCATTGATATGGTAACTTTAATTGCGAAGATATCTTTGTCTATTTCGTCAACTTTGATATCAAGTAAACATTAGAGATTTGATTATACTATAATTAATAAGTTAATCTGTTCTGACGATCACAATTTCTAACTAATTTATATTACATTAGTTTGTTTGAAGGAAGTCCGTATAAAATCCTGGATCCAGGTTTTATGTTATTTGAAACTCGCCAACATGGCATACATGGAGTGTTGAATGGGCTGTTGTTCCTTGGTAGATTCAATCCTACATCACTGTCTTACAGTCTGCGATATGCTACCAATGAGTTGTATTTATCAGTTGGACTTTGGTTAATCAATCACATTAACCACATAAGTGAACGAGCGATCCAACAATCTTTGATAATGAGCGCATATTCATGAAGGCTGAAAGCATAGTAGATATTGTTTAGTTCCAGTTGGAAGAGTAGAACATTTGAATCAGTTGATTGGGAACTTTATTTTAAACAATTGTTCAAATATATGCATACATGCCGACCTTACAAAGCAGCATTATAACAGCAGCAACATCAGTACAAAATATATGTGTCAATGATACAGGATATAAGTAGTAGTACATGAATAATTTGTTCTAATGCATGAGCTGAAAATTGTATAGTAATAATTAACGTTTAATCAAATACCCTCTTTAATATCACCCAGCTTAGATACCTCAAGGCAATAATACAAACATTCACTTGGACGGGAAAATGCTTGGTCGCTTCAATGTATATATTTGCATTTACTAGTAACTGATATTTATTTAGGTGACATTGACATATATGGTAATAAAAATGTGCCTACCTCCTAAAATTAATGTTCATATGGTAAGTCCAATCTGGTAACTACCAAAAGCCAGTTTATTGCCCTCAAAGGAGTCATGATTTCTATTATTTTGTTCAGCGGGTAAAATATACATTACAATTTGTAAGGGCATGTATTTTCCGATTACTGATTATTGACACTATTTGATTATAGGTTAACATAGCCAATGTGATCCAGCTACATTTACATAGGGCAATACTTTGTCCTAAAGAAATTCCGTGTAAAGTACTTGATGGTAATATTCTGTACACCTTTGGTATCGACCAAATAACTGTTGAAAAATTAACTAGCTATGTATAAGTTTGATTCTTCCTGTTTATTGAATTAAACCATATGGAATCAAACCCACAACTTTCATACTCCCAAAGGCTCGAAATTCAATAGAATTTATTTGACATGTCACATCACGGACTGGCCATAGTCGCACAATTAGCGAAAACTAAGGAGCACTTTACAGGTGTTTTGTCCCATGCTAAGAGAAAACTATAGTCCAGTACTTGCTAGTTTTCACAGGTTGTCTAACTGACGCTAATCTGTGATATGAAACCTCAGATTTAGCCATCTCCATAATACTTAGTAATAAAAGGTCATTGTTTAAAAGGCATACTATTCACCTAAAAGATTAAACATTTGGTAACTATAAGTAACGTTTTAAACGTGCTGACATTCTTCACATAAAGCAAACGCACACACACAGTATATGTTTGGTTCTCAGGTGGACATGGTTTTAACTATATATGTCAGTGAACCGTTGAAGGAAGACTAAAAATAGGTATCTTTGGTTCAAAAAACCCACTGCATTTACTATGTATACTCGTTATAGACGGTGCGTTAACATTACCAGTTAACGACTTCAATCTCATACTAGTGAAAGTAATGTTTCAATCTAAATTAGTCTAGTTACTGGTATTACTTTTAGTAAGATGCATTTTCATATAAAAGTATACTTGTTATGTAGTAATAGAGTTATGTTAAACCAAATATGCTCAACAGTTTTTTTCGATGTACATTATACACTTGAAGAGATGAAATGATTTAGCTGGCCAACTAAATCACTTAAAATAGTGAACACGTTATAATTAAATAGAGAGAATTATGTAGGAACCAGTAGAAAAAAACAACTATACGGTGATTAATCTATGTAAGTACCTCAGTTCTACAGGAGATTTTTTTTCATGAGTGTAGACCTGCCATGATGAGGAAATTAGCATGCAACCTAGATTAACGAGGTTTTAATCAATGTAACCTATTACTTCAAGCATCACACTATTATCTACTATGATGCCGAGTTATGGTTTAAACCCATAATTAAACAAGCATAAACAATTACAATCGTTTCTAAATTCTTGTTTATAGTTTTGAGCACTAAAGTGATCAGTCTCTGTTGTCATTTGATGTTGAAGACCAATGATTAATGGATTTGAACTTTAGTGAGAACATGAATTTGAATTTGAGAGAAACAGGACGAAATATTTATTCCGTCTTTTGATGTTCATTAAAATGAAGTTGAAAATCAACGGATTATAGCCTCTCCCATGCGCTTAGGCTTCAATTAAAATGATATTTTACTATTTAGATTAAGTTGATCGTGTGACTGTAATATCTTGATTTACAATCGACTATTGTATGGATTATCTGTAAATTCTTTAAACACAGTGAAACTAGGTGTGATAGTCATTTATACAAACTGATGAAAATTTTCATCAATAAGCAATATACATAACGTAACGGCATTCGTTAGTGCTTCATATTAATGAAGATTAATCATTAGGATTATGTAATTTATCACAAATCTCCATTAATTCGAAGTTCAACCAACAGATAAACATTAATTATTTTTCACGTTTGTCACAGATTGATCTCGGTTACGTACCACTGACAACCGGAAAACACTTGGAAGCTGTTTTGTCCTGGCATGGGACATCTCAGTAGTGCACACTCTCGACCCCACAAATTTGACAAACCTAGTAACTTCAGGTTTTGCGGCAAACGTTTAACTATCCGTGCAGCGGGACCAGCATTCAGTGGTAAAATACAAAGCGACGATTAGTTAATACCAATGATGTCAGCTATCCCGCTCTCGACATGTTCGTACTCTATTAGTCACGACATCTCATTAGAACCTCGAGAAAATCCAGAATTTACACTCTGGTGAGCTAACTATCGTAGTTGAGTTGAAGTGGCTTTGTGGAGATTAGTATCTAATTTTGTTGTTTTTCATAATGCGCTGAATCCTACTTACAGGATTTCTTATACGTAGTATATGCTGGGACATCATATTAAAGTTACAACAGTAGGATGGTCGACGAAGAGTTTGAGGAATATCACTCAGCAAGGCGTATTTAGAATCCGTAGGAGACAAGAAGATAAGCAGGATAAACTAATGTAGAGCTAACCTTGGAGTGAATATTCAATTAGGTGGCTAAAAGTATCATATTCTTTTCGTATCAATATCTATAATTTTATCAAAACAGTATCCCTCAATTTGGAATAGTCGTTCTTCAAGATTAGTTAATTTCAATTTCATTCCTAAGGAGAAACAAGAGTATACACTCCAGAGGAGTTCTAGTACTAGGACGAAACAGGCGTTCAATATTCTATGGTCAATTTATGGTAACCAACAAAACTAATTACTAATTCTCAAACTCAAAATTAGTATAATGAATGCATGCATCATTTATTGACTAAAAATAGTTTACCAACCGTTTATTGGTAATAATCACGCTTATTTTCGTGTGATCTAGTTTAGTATCACGACTTTCAGGTATGAAAAACAAATGATACGCCTACAAATAAGAAAGAACAATATTTACTAATTAACCAATAGTTGAAAAGTATTCTATTAAGTTAGCTCATATGACCTTGACCACCTCAAGGACAAGTTTCACATCACTGACACGCCCTAAGTACGTGACTACCAGCTGACTAATTTGTGATTGGTTGAATAAATGACCTTAGTTAATTCATTCATTGGTCAATATGTCTATTATGTAAATTCATGCAATCGGATGTGCCAAATGAACGTGGTTATAAATTTACGTCAGTTTAGTTCGGTACTACAGGAATCTTACTTTGATTTGCTTATGGCATGGGTATAGCCTATGAATCTTTATATCTGCCAGTTGTTACAGTAGATTCAGGATTTGATAAGGTTAGTCTTCAAGTATTTAATACTATTATTTCATTCGTGAATGCGACTCCTCAGGAGTGCACACCCTCGATTCCATCTATAAATCGGACCAAGTGCCTTTAGGACCTGTGGTGTACGTTTAAACACCCGTACTACTGGGTCGGTGTCCATTTCGATAAATTTCCTATATAGCTTGATGATTACAAATGCCATTGATTGGCCGAAATCAAGGGTGAGCACTTATGAGGAGTTCTGTACTAGAGAAGAAATAATTGTCCAGTGTTCCTCAGATTTTAGTGGCACCCAGTCAAGATAAATCCGTGTCGATAATAAATTATTTAGTGTAACGTTATACTTACTAGCTTGTAGTGTTTTCTTATTTTATATTAATTACTTGATGTTTATCATATAGATCAATGAATTACAAGCTGCCGAAGTCCTACTATCCTTGGCTAATGGTTCATACTCAAACTGGTCATCGTTTTCACATGATATCCCATCACTAAATCAAAATTCATATTTTATATCTCAAAATCACCAAAGTAGTATGCTAAAAGAATCAACTGTAGAAAATTTACTTAATGGTGATGAACAAAAGAATAAATCACAATCAAATTCAACATCATTTGACAGAAACTTACATCGGAATATAAAGTTTAAACTTCATCGAATTAAATCTTTAATTAATAAGAAATCAATTTCATCAGATTTCGATAAATTTCAACAAATTCCAGATACTACTAATGCTCAACAAGACTTTCATTCATTTAATCCTGTCCTGAGCTCAATTACTTTTGATGTAAGCTAAAATAAATTTAATTATTGTTTTCTGTTTAGTGACGAAATGTTAAAAGTTATAGTTAAAATAACTATGTTTTTGATATTCAAGGAATAATCACACTTTCTAACTTTACTCTGTAGTTTATCTATATGAAACTGTGGTTTTGAGATGGTAGAGATTTGTAACTCAGGAAGATGTTTTTGGTTATAGTGTGTTCTCTGATCTGGATGGTTTAATTTCTGCTAATCACTTGCGGAGACAATCTTATAGCTCACTTCTATCAGTAGTTTGCTCCGACAAAGTCGTCTAGAATGGTGGTGAAGGCTTTGCTGTTAGATTATCTAGCTCAGAAAATGCAGTATAACTGAAATTGTGATCATAAATGATCTACACATCTTCTTGTTATAGGCATTTAATTGCCGAAGCATAAATACGGTGTGCTCAATAACTGTTCTTGTTTTATGTAAATATATTGTATTCTAATTTAGCAAATCTTATATTTATTCAAGTTGGTATAGAGATTATATAACGAAAGAACTATTGTTTCCGATGATACCGTCTACTGAAGCTTAACATTTGCCTTTTTAGTGATTTCAAAAATGCTTGAATCTTCTAGAAAAGGATACGAGGAGATTGTATGACAAAACATATGTTCGGAAATTTACAGTATCACATAGAGGTTATGTAAATGTTTAAGTGATTAAGGAAATTTTTTAAACGAAAGTAATTTACTAGTCAGTAGAACAAAATGACAACCGTTAACTTGAGAATGATAGTAATTATATTTAAAAAAGTGGAAGAAGCTTTTGGCAATCAGTTACTGAGGGGATACATACTTGGACGTAACTGCTGTTTAGTGCTCCCTGGTTCCTAGTAGAATCCAACCAACACCAATCTATGATGAATACAAACAATTAAACTAATTACATAGTCTAAAAAACAAATCAACTCAGAAAAGGCGTTACGGCAATGATAGTAGATGAGATTGTATGTGCTGCCTTTTCATGCAGTCAGTGGTCAAAGCATTGATTAGCTAAAGTCTCTGCAGTTTATCATTATCTCTTTGACTATGTCGATACTAAAAGGAGATTTTATGGAGAAACGTTAATAAAATATTCGTATATTGAGCAATTGATATTTTCACATCATTTTATGATCCACGTTGAGCAATGTTCTGAGATTTATTTAGGACGCATTCCATTTCTGTGGCCGATATCACTGTTGAATTATCTTTGTTTAAATAAACGATATACAAAACAACGAAAGAAATCAGACCGATCACTGAAGTAGAAATAAAGATTTTTTGTAGATGATTGATCGGTTTATAAATGTAAATATATTACTGTAAAAGTGTTCCCATGCAAGAACCACAGTTAATACTATCCCTTACTTACTGGAAGTTATTAATCTTTTCTTTGACAACCTGATGTAATTCGACGATACAGTGATACATTTCTAACCTTGATTCCTTTATTACTAAATATAGACAATTCTATATATTTTCCGTAGCTCCGGCTAATCTAAAAGATAAATCTTAGCAAGAGAGTTTCTGAGAAGAAATCAGCAAACAGCTGTTTCTTATATTTATGTTTACAGTATCGTTAGTAATGTATCAAAAATCATATTTTTACATTTTTAGTAAGACTGAAATATGTTTGATCGTAGAATCCATTCCACTTATGACTTGTTATCTGGATGTCACTATGACTGAATTTCTACGGAGACTGGTCAATAACAAGGAGGTAAATGCTCATATACATAAAGAATCGATAAGAAAATGTCTTTTGTCGTTATAAAACGAGAGATACCACACTCGTAAGAAATTTCGACTGGTAAAAATGGAAATTCAAAGAAGTGGGATGATTAGGAATTAAGCGATAGAAATAGTTTCTGAGGTATTAAGCAATTGCTAAAAGAAACTAGGCAACTATCTTATTTTAATGTGATACCTAGTAATTTAATTATGCCTTATTCATTTGACTTTAAACCACACTTCTTACTTCTTAGTGCGTGTGGCAATTTGTTTGAGCATGAAACCCATCATAGTTGACATTTGTTTGCTTGAATCACCATATGTTATACCTATAAGTATGTTAAAAGTAACATGTCGTTTGTGTTTAGTATTTTTGTTCGTCATAGATTGATGTTGGTTGACTACCACTTAAAGCCAGAGGGCAGTAGACAGCTGTTTTGTCCTAGTATTAAGCTTCTTAGCAAAGCGCACCCTCGATTTCACCATAGAATCTAACCCTGGGCCTCCAGGTTGGTAGACAGTTAACCTTCTGCGCCAGTAAATTGACGGGCGTCCAATGGTAGGATTTCCACTTTCATCAATTTGTGATATAACGCAATGACTACCGATTGTCATAGGTAATAAGTGTTTCATTCTTGACATGTCTGGAATCTACCAGTCACGACTTATCACTAGAACTTCAGGAACATCGTGAATTTAGTCACTGGTTACCTGATTACTGTAATTGATTTGAGGTGATTTTGTGAAGATAGCTACTAAGTTTAGTTGTTTGTGTTCGTCACAGATTGATGTTGGTTGAGTAGCACTGGTCCACACGGACAGGTGTCTCTCAAAAAGGACAATCTGTCTTATCTGCGTTCAACATATTCCACTAATGACTGTTTATTTGCTAATAAATCAACTATTAATGTGAATTGTTAGTTTTGAAGTTTTTTAATAACATCAATTATTTATCGACTTTGAAGTCTTGAGTCTGAAACTATGTTCTCTGAGTTTGGATTTCACTATTACATTTTAGATTCTTGTTTTCTATCTTTAATTTCTCTTATTATGCTGGTGAAATGTTTCAATATGCTCCAATGCACATATTTGTGTTAAATCCTACACAGGTTATGACTGACTGATTGAAAACAGATTAATAATCTGTCAAATGATTAGGGTGACTTAGTTGTGATGAACAGACAGGACTCTTGTTATTTATGGCTGTTAAGTCATGAATCGATTGATTATTGGTTAAATAATTCGAATTGCAACTATTAGGGTATAAGTTAGCATCCCACTTTACCCACTTCGCGTTTAACAGTTGGATCATATCAATAGCCTTCATGAATAAAGTATGACTTAAAGCTGCCTACACAAGCTGTTAAGTCGGTCAGTCAGTCATGGATAACATAGAATCTGTCACATATGCACATAGGTCTAATTTCGATACTACATTAGCATGATCAGATCAATATGACAGTATAATACAACGGAAATGAATAAAGCAATGGTATGTACGAAAAAATAGTGGAATCTAGGATCCAGAATAAAATAAAGAATGAATACACTTACGCATTTGTGACCGTTTTTCAGTAATATCATCCACTGCCTTCACCTACTGATCGCGATTATCACAGTGACCCCAACCAAATAATCTGAATATGCCAACCTATCTTAAACCAACAATCAGAGACTTCATGGATCGACGCCATGTTTTGATATGGCCTCCTCTAGATTTTTTCCATCCTGTTAATACACTAGCCACTATCACGCGACGAGTTTACATTACACATGTCCCAACCACCTCAGTCAATCTCGTTTCAGTATTTTTAGTTGATTAACTTGATTTCAGAACACCATTTTTATTTTCTAAGCAACTAAGTATCGTAGTTAAGTGAAATCCTAATGGTTTGTTTACCAATAAAATGTGTACCTCAATTGTACAACATAATGACAGACAAAGTTCCAATATTCAATGTTTTGTTCATTCAACTCAATCGGATTTTAAATGATAATCAAGTAAGATTGTATTCGCATTAACTTTTATCCCATTTTTCTCTCGAACTGTGTACAACTCTTAGGTACCAAACACTTCCGTGGCAGAAGCATTAAGAAAAAACCAAGAATCTTTCTACAATCAATCTTCTACAATCAATGATGTTTCAAATACCAATTGGTCTAATGGTAATATGACTCTCTACTATCCTAATCATATTGAATCTCGTGAATCTCTACTTACTATAAATGAATATTCGCCTAACTGTGAATCAATCACCTCTACTAATCAAACGAATAAATTAGATATCGACCAACAATCTGATAATCGAGTCACTTTTGCTCTTCCGGATGATTGTGAACTGTCCCCTCCTCCCCCTCCTCCTCCTTATCATCATCATCCTGAATCCTACTCAAATTGTGAAAGGAATTATGATGATCGTAATAATGTTGACCAACACATTTTATTACATCGAATCCTTCATACTAACTCAGATCTTACAACATTGTTACATTCATCAAATAATGATACATTTCGATCGTGTAATTCAGATTCACAACTTTTACGGAATAATTTGAATGATTTTTCTCAGTGTTCAACATCTCACTATTATGACCAAATGTTTAATAGTCAACTTTTAGAAACATTAACACCGGTAAGTTTTCCTTGTACTTCACTTTCGCATTTTCCTTATTAGAAATGTTAATTCTTAGATTATTAAAAGTATTACTAAGGTTATCCACAGCGCTTTGATTATTCACTGAGTATGTTATTTTTCCGTTCATGTAATGAATGTTTGTTGAATATGAGAGCATCATTCTTATCAATAAATTTATCTTAAACAATTCATGTTATTTGTATCCGTCTTCCATGAATAAGTCAATGTAGCGCAGCTTGATATACTAAATGAAAAACAGAAATATAGTTAAAATGAGCGCTTGAAATGAAGACTTTAACAAAAGTTGCACTCTAATATAGAGTATTGAAAACTGATTAAAAATGCTGGATACAATACACTTAGCGAAAATTGGGAACGCTGCAGATTACCCTAAACCATAAATAATTTTTTGTTGTTGTTGTTCAATATGAGTCCGAAATAAGTGATTCAATGTAGATATTTCTTTATTTTACAGTGTGATTGCTTTGAGTTTATGATAGCCTACGTTATCCTGTACATCACTGTAACTGTCAATTATCTAACCAACGTCTTCATGACACAATTACATCATGATAAACAGTAGCATAAACTATGATTATGCTTGAATTCGGATCATTCTAAATACAGATAAAAGCAATCAGTTAGAATAAGCTTGTATCTTCCCGTTGATTTGTAATGGACTGAAACTGGTCAGCTTCTGTTGCCATATGTGCGGATTGCCTCGATATAGCGGTAGTACACAAATAATATTTAAGTTGGATTGTGACTGGCGAGCTGAATCCAGGACGCGCGTTTCGTCCTTTTTGGGACGCGGTGGTGCTTGGTACGAAGCGGATTGAGTTCAAATTCCAGTGTGAACATCAACATTGGGGTGCAGGTACATCCACCCGATGAGCCCAAAATAAAACGAAACACGCCTCCTGGATTCCGCTTGCCAGTCATAATCCAACTTAAAAAGAAATTAATGTTTACTCCCTTATCAAAGTCTGTTTTATATTTTCTATCATCGTATAACAGATGAAACGGTTTACTTTTAAGTTACAAGAAAGAACATACATGATGGTATGTTATTTGGAATAAACATGATGTACCTGGTCTGGCCATAAATAAAATACATTTATACGCTACTGTCTCATAAATTCGATGCACTGAACTCTTGAAATATTTTAGAGGTTCCTTTTGCTATGGTCACAAAATGACCTTGGGACCCTAAAATTTCTGATTGGTTAGGTGCACCTTTGAGTAGTTTTTAAGCTTCTTTTAAAGAATGTTTCAAAAGCATCTCTTAACACGTTATTAACATTACTGATAGCTTCCAACCGTTAATCGGATCATTAAAAAAGCAACTGTTTTTCTTTTAAATTTTAGAGAAAGTCTGATAGCTATTTACAACTTATTTCCAGTCCATCAAGTAATTCACAATGTCCCAATGTAGTGAATCAAAGCTGTCAAAATTTCAGTCCAGTTATGATTACTACAACTAATGTCAAATTACAAGATACAACACGATCGGATCCGATGTTTCCAAACGTAAATTCAACTGTTTCATATTGTCCTATGACAACAACGCATATTATTAATAGCATTACAACAAATACTGCTAGTAATACTACCAATGTCATCATCCCAGTGAGTAGTAGTAGTGGCAGTAATCCCAGTAACACATTAGAACGAGTGAAATCGTATCGATGCAATTTCGATGGTTGTACAAAAGCTTATTTTAAAAGTTCTCATCTAAAGGCACATATTCGTGTTCACACAGGTAGATTCTCTAAAATTAGATGAATATTGTTGTTGTTATTTGTGTTTACGAGATTGTGTAAGAGTTTTACCAGGTTAAATTTTTTAATTTGTGGTCAGCTAAGCATTTAAAAACTAGTAACACTGGCTAGCTGTTTTTTAGTACTAGAACTTCATTCTGGCATAGATTTCATTAGCGTTGTGTAGCCAAGACATCATTAAGATGGCCAACTCAGTGATCTGAGGATCAAGTGTACACTTTTAGGCCTGGTAGTCTTAGGTTCGTTCCTTGGTAGGGCTGTAGTTATAAACTGCTACGAATTTTCTTTCTAAGATGGAACAGCTATCCAGCACACCCTGCTTTTCAATAGCTATCAAATTACATTTAGTGTGTGATGTAAACTAATTCTGAGCTTTATCACCTAACACTTTCCGACTGCTAGTCGTAATTGTCTCTCACATCCCGAATAGGTAGTCTTCATCCCTAGTACACTTGTTCAGATGAATAGTCAGTAACTTGATGGAAAGATATCATATCTTGATTTGATTGTCCTTACCTTTTTCTCAACTTTTATTCTCTTAGCACCATAGATATATGTTGTCAAATTCTTACATAGTTTAACATCATTTTGTAGCGTTTAGGTTTATATTTCAAATCAGTCAGTTAGTTACATCGTAGAACTTGGTACATGCGTACATCAGTTCAAGTTGCCATGCCTCAATTGGCAGATAGAGATTAAATTGTCGGATCAAATCCCAGAGTAGGGGAGGTAGTAACTGAGTTAGTATTAATGGAAAGGAATAGAAATAAGAGATAATAATTAAGAAAATATGATCCAGTGAAAAGAAAATTATGACAAGTTCAGAAACTTGAAATTTAGAGGAAGACAAGGAATGGATGCACCTACGCGACTGACAATGATTTTGAGTCATATCACCTAAAGTCACTAACCATTGGTTACTATCATTACGCGGACCCCAACCAGGTAGTCTGAACCTATTAACATAGCTCAGCCCAATTGTCAGTGACTTCATAGACTGGTAACATGTCTTGGTCTGGTCACTCCTAGGTTTCTTCCAGATTACTTCACTAATCAGCATTTCTCGTTGAGGTAGGCGATGGTCAGGCATTCGTAACACACGTCCTAACCACCTCAACTGATGAAGGTTCACTACTTCATCAATAGATTTACCATACTTACCTAGTACTCTATTCCTAACCCACGTATTGCTTAATCGGTGGTACCAGAAAATGTGAACAATGCTTTGAAGATATTTATGATCGAATACTAGAAGCCTACGAATGTCTTCTATCCTTAATGGCCATGTTTCACATTTCTAAAGTAAAACGGACCGGACTACTGTGCAGTAAAGACGTCCTTTGGTCGGTTGACAGATGTCTCGCCTACGCCACAAGTGACGCAAATTGACAGAAGCTAATGGGGCCTTATATATACGAACCAAGATTTTATCAGATACCAGACCATCAGGATTGACGAGGTTTTCAAGATAAGTGAAGTGGTTAACGCATTCAACTACTTCACTCTCTATCACTAACTTCAGTGCCTAATTAAGCCATTCCCAAAGCACCATTTTGCATTTGGATGGGATGAGGGAAATCGAATCCCAAACATCCTTACATTCATGCTTAAGGTAGTAAAGAGATTTGACTCCAACTAATCGCACCATGTTTCAAACCATCACATCTTCAACCAACAGCCACTTACAAGCTTTATACTTCCATCTTTAATTTTTACTGTTAAAAGTGAGATATCTGTTGATTACATCAAAAGTTTTGGGCAGAATGAATTTGTTGTACCTATGTATACTAATCATGTATGTATGAAGTATTATTAATTTTGATGAATGCAATCTGAAAAGTAATTAATTATTATTGTATTCACAGCCTACGACAGTCGCCCCTAAACTATTGGGGCTGCGACTGATCTGTAGGACAGAAATCCATAGATCGACTGATCACTAAGTAGTTACCAGTTTGATTCCTGTCTATCATTATATAGTTGTAATCGAATTCTTTTGATCAGGTTGCGGTACGATCGCTAGTTTGATAACTCGACCACGCGTGCACTGTTTTGCTCATGTTAGATTGTTGAGAGTATGCAACGGAAAGCTTATCAGCAAGTCATGCCTGCACTCTTAACAAGTACCAAAGTGTACAAAACTTATATTGGAGATCTCTTGCCGATTATATTGAATCAGCCAACGTAGCGTCATTAGTATGACTCATGCGACTTTCAGGCACTTAGGCTGCTGTCCACGCTGTAACTTAATCAACAAAATTCGATTAGGATTAGACAAGACTTGACAAGTATGACATTGATCACTACTTAGCAATCCATTATTTCCAGCAGAAATGCATTTGTATAGTTATTCGAATGTGTAGGATCTTCAGTACCGAGATTTTTTTTATGTCATCATAGTGTAAATACGATAATGTTAAATTTATCAAATGTCTACTCCTTTCCATTGTGTATATGTATCTAACACATAAATTACCACTATCCATATGCTTTAAACTTGAGACATCTAATGTTATTATGCCGTATATCGTTGTTTTTTGAAGGATTGCTTTCATGTTATGAAACAAGGAAGTGAGCAGTGTTGTGGCTAGGATTTGCGTTCTAAGTAAAAATAGCGAATTGGTTGACAAGACTTTGATTATACATCGACTGTATTGATTGAAACATGTATAATGTTTGCTCATCATCCACCTATCTTAATACGCGATATTCACTAGTATAAGAGTTCGTTTGAAAAAAAACTAGAGACAAGCAAACTGAAACGTGATATCACTCTATAGGGTCATTGACTGTTAATCTTAGCTTTGTTCATTGATGCAATAAGCGCTACTAATGGTTGCAGATGTTGCGTGATTTGGCTTAGTGGTGAGGATGCATTCATCTATTATTTTCCCTCAAACCTTTGGTTCTAGTTTAACTTCTGTTATATCTTGATATAATCGACCCAACCACAAAGTGAGGAAAATATAGTGTGACCTCGATAATTACCAATTAGTGGTCGAGCCCACCCATACCGCGACTACCAGTCTCCAAGCCGGAAATGAAGAACGCAAGACAACTAAGCCAACCACCAGACAGTCAGTCTGATTATATTTCACTTATCCATTTATGTATACACGAAACCTGACCACGCATTTCACCAATAGGGAGAATAACATTTATGCAAAACGGGAACAACATTTATTAAGGATAGAAAGTACAGGTACATGATTAATTGATCTCTATTCTTGAATAACAAATGATATGACAACAGTTTATGAGTCTAATAGGAGGAGGTTAGGGTCTTAAGAACATGAAAATAATAGAAATAAAATAACCGATTTATATGTACTCAAAATAAATGACATAGTCTTCCGAAAAACAGCTGGGAAAGTTAAGTAATCTTTCTGTATCTCCCGATATAACAACTTCATACATACTTTTTCTCCATTCCAAGTTATCATATCGTATTTTTCAATGCCCTGTGATTCTCATTAACATGGTTGCTACGATTATGTAGACTCTTGCAATTCATCTTTTTAATCCTATATCGTCGTTGCAGTGTAGTGTAGCAACTTATGCCAGATTCTGTGCTGAGTATAACTGACCGGTTGTTATTGGGTTTATAGATTATAAAAAAACTGAAATTAATTTATTCGTTATGTAAAACTAATATGACTTTTGTAATATTATTATTTTTCTCTACGAACTATTCATCTACAGCAAACAATTCCCAGTTGACTAAGAATGGACTAAATTTCATCATGGTCACTTTGAGAATCGTTCAAGGTCCGCCCTAAACTACTTATTTTACTGCAACTATTAACGTAAATGGTTTGCATGGACTTGCATATGTTTCGTGCACATGCAAACCACACCTCTATTGTCGCACACCTATAAGTTTGTAGGTGGTAGTTACAAAATAAACAAGACACCACGTATGTATATACAACATAGAACCTATCACATATGTGTACCCATCCAAGTTGCCACACCTCAGCAACACAACAAAATGTACACCAGATTAGTAGAAGTGGTAGTTACTTCAATGGTAGTAAAACAAAGTGTTGTTATATAGAATATGGTAAATGAAGAAAGAATTAGTTCTCACCATAACAACTAATTCATGGTATCACTGATTTTAAGATTGTTTTTCCGAAGTTAGCAGCAACGCTTCCACTATCAGGTATGTATGTAGTAAATACTGTACTTTTAGGAGCTTTTTCTTCATTTATTGAAGGGGGCGTGGTGCTGTATATTGTAGTATGATTTTCGACAAAAATTCCATGTCAAATGTCTGAAGTTATCTGTCACTGAGTCCAATGAATAAATCAATGTAGTTTGACTTTACAACACTAGTGGAAAAACACCAATATAGTGAAAATTAGTACTTGGAATGCAATCTACGATGAAACCACACCAAATAATACCATCTAACACTTACTTACTAGAAAGACAGTGACTTAAGTGTACATTTAAGACGTCGCAGATATTTTTTCATACTATGAACTTGTAGTTTGAAATAACACAAATTCATATTTTTATTTTTATAAGTATATAAGTAGTTATTATCATATAAATGTCTTTACTTTAATATTTCATAGGTGAAAAACCATATATATGCGATTGGAATCATTGTAATCGAAAATTTGCACGTTCAGATGAATTATCACGTCATCGTAGAGCACATACAGGTGAACGTAATTTCATTTGTCAACGTTGTCCACGAAGATTTACACGTAGTGATCATTTAACAAAGCATTTACGACGACATAATTCACCAAAATAATCAATAACAAACAAAAAAAAACTGAAAAGATATATTACATTCAATATCTCTGTATTATGTTTATGTATATATTCATTGTTATTGTTATTTTCTAAGGTTCTCTTCAATTCCTTATGTTTTATTTTGTTTCTCAATAGGCCTATATAGTATATCATATTGTGTTTATTACAGATTACTATAAGATCTAATGATAGAATATGTTTAGGCAAAAAAAAAAACATAAAGACAATTTGACCACATCCTTTTTATACAATTCATTTGGTATAGTTCACCAACAGAATTCTATTATGTAATTTGTCACCTATCTTTTATGTGATATACATTATATTGTTATATTTTGTTGAATTGTATCTACTCCTACATTATTATACCTCATCAATGTGTCAATCATCATTGATATGTCACTTATTGTCAGTAAAATATACTGGTTCTTATTTTCCAATTACGTAAATCACTTATTGAAAGTTTTTTTTGTTTTGTTTTGTTTTTAATAATGGACTATCAGTAATATTTGATTGTCTTATTCTATCTTTTCCTCTTGAAACTCAGATTTTTCTTTGTCTTTTGTTTTGTTTTATATCTCTATGTCCGTGTCTTTGTGTGTATGTGTGTGTGTGCAAGTGGATTTTATCATAACTTGCGCCTTACTATGATGATACAATGAAATTTGTACATTGGAACTTCTTGTAGCCACATTACCATACTGCTTTCATTGACAACACTTCTTTTTTTGTAAGAATTATTTTTTTCAATAATGTACCAAAGATTATGAATTGATTACTGTTATTATTATTACTATGATGACTACTACTACTATTTTACTACTTATTAAATTTTTCATTGCTTTTTTTATTTTCTTCTTCTCTATTATACTTATTTATCGTAAATGTTATTGTTTGCTTTGTTCGGTTATGTTACATTTTGATTGTTTACGAAAAATTTCTTAATTAAGTTCTACTACTTATTGAATGCTCATAAAATAATTTAAAAAAATGTTTTGTATATTGAATTTCTTTATTTTACAGTCAATATGCTACTTTGAGATTGGTCTGTGCTATCGCCTAGATTAGTTATAGAGAGTGAAGTAGTTGAGCACATTGACCTATTTACTTATTTCGAAAGTCTCATCACCTCCTGGTGGGTTGGTGGTTGATTGTTACCAACTGATGTTACTTGTGGCGTAGGCGCTAAATCCGGTTTTCATTGGAAGGTCAAATATACTACGCAGCAATCAGTTCTGTTTTAACATATGAGTGTGAAACATGGAAGATATGCATAGGCTCCAGGTCTTTGATAATAGAAATCTTCGTAGTATCACATATATATCATGGAATGACCGAATAAGTAATATTCATATTAAACGCAGTACTAGTAAAATATGGCAAATCAGTCGAAGAGGTCGTAAACTTTCATTGACTGAGATGGTTTGGACATGTGTTGCGCATGCCTGACCACCATCTGCTTCGTCGCGCTATACTGGCTGATTTAGGTGTAAAATGGAAGAGAGGTAGGGAAGGCCAAACCAAAACATAACATTATTCTATGACGTATTTGACTGCTGGCTTAAGCCATGTTGGCATATACAGGCTACCTGGTTTAGGTCAGCGTGATAGTCGTGATTAGTAGTTGGAGACGCTGAGGGGGGAGAGCTCATAATCGGTCAAAGTGACCTTAATGTATTCACATTTTATGTTCTGCTAGATCATAAGTCCTATTGTTCTTTGGTACTTTTGTTTGTTTCACTCCTTCCTGTCGAATTATGCTGTTTTGTTAATCTTATGAATTTGATCTCGTCGTACTAATATGTGGTATGGTAACTTGGATTCATGCACATGAACGAATGAACGTTAAGTAGATAGCGATGTGACTACAGAAGAGTTATTGAGGTTCACAGTTTCAGTTATATATTACTTATCATTCATAGAATACTGTAGAGAAAGTTACTTTGAAGTTAGAAACGTGGATCGCCAACTCAGCAAGCACTACTGACGATTTTTAAAGCTTCTCACTTAACTATTAATAACTTCTATCCTACACCACACGACATCGACTGTTGTAGGAGCAGGTTGGACAGATAAAATCAAACCATAGTATCGTCCATGAAGTCATCGACTGTTTGTGTGAGTCATGCTGAACTATGTAGTCTGGGTCAGTGTGATTAGTGGTTGGAGATGTTATATGCAGTGGCCCAACACTGGTCATAGTAGTGCAGACATATTCACTGCTTATCTTCACTTAGACTCTGAGTTACAAAACTACCGTGTACATTTTATTCCATGAATTCATTCTACGTCTCTAAATGGCTAGCAGGTATTCTGATGAGGCCCCTCCTGCTCAGAAGCTTCAAATAAGAGGAAAACATTCCATTTAACTACTGGCCAGTGCAATTTTTGTAAGTTGTAATATGATATCATCCCGTAGGTTGCTTACATAACTTCTTGCCCCTCAATTAGTTTAATTAGACTTGCAATATCCAACATGGTTATTTGCACATACCTGATACCTACTGGAGTATCGTTTACTCTTCCATATTTTATCTTCCGATATGTGACTTAGGAGTTTTTGGGAGTCATAATTCAGTAACATTATAAGTTATAACAACCTGTAGCTTACGTTTAGAGGCGAGATTTTTTAATGGTAATATATGGAATCTCTGAAAATGGGCCTTTACATTTGAATGGATAGTTTTCCAAAACGGCATGAGAAAAGGATTAATAATTCCAGATCAGTATTCAGTATAACAAGTGTGCCTAAATTTAAAGTGATCCATAAATGAGGTACGTAAATATCACACGCATCCAATTATTAACTCCTTTCATTAATTTAAATTTGATAGTCTTGCGTTACGTTCAAACCCTCGTTCAAGAAGTCCGAAAACTTATATAAGGTTGACCTTGAAAAACCTGGTGACACCGTATAGGTCGGGATACTTCTGTGATGAAATGACACTGTTGCACATCAAAGATACAGCAATTTAATACTCTTGAATAACTTAAGATTATTTTTCCTCAATCCATTTGTTGCAAACCTTCCTTGAAGTTTTGGGGAATAATCATCAGTATTTTATATCCGTTACCAGTGCATTAAAATAACTAATACAGCCGATGGTGAGTGGATGAGGGATGCATGTATTGTAAATTATGAGTTCGAATACTTCAGACCATCAATAATCATAAAAAACTCTTTAATGTGTCTTATATTTCAGTCATTTGAATATACTGACAGCAGGACAAAAATTCTTTGTAAACTAGAAGAGTGTTCTAACATAACGCTTCAACAAGCAACCTGCGAATGCCGAATACCGATGAACATAAAACATAGTATTTCTGTAGCCGAGAACACTAATCATCTACGTTGTGTCCATGCTGTTATATAACACAGAACCTCTTCAATACAAAATCGACTTAGTGAAGACAATCTGAGCCCACTCTCCTACCAGTAACGCAGATGTTTTAAATTATTCTAGCCCTATAAAAATTGTAGTTGCACTAAATGTCATCGCATGGGATATATGAAAACCACTTTAAAGACAGGAAACACTGCTACCATCAGTCAAAAGTATATTTTAAGGAATTTAAAACTTATACGACGATTACCACAGTCACTCATATTTTCAAACAGGCCGATTCACATCACCGCAGAAAATGCCTTTATTTTAAAGTGAACGGTCATCTTTCACGTTTACAATTCAATACAGCATCACACTTTACTCTTACCAACAAAGAATCATGTAGTGTATTGATTAGCCCCAAGTTCGTCCAACATATCTTTTTCTCCACAATGCTTCTGGATAGAAGTTAGACATTATTTGTGAAGCAGCACAGCACATTACGAAGTCACAATGAGATATTTAATCAAGATAGTAGTTGTAAACATTATACTATTGGGATCGTATTCCTTTTCTTCACCCATACTACTACTTCTATAATCGTTTTGATAATTTTATTTCAGTGTTGTAATATGGTATGGGTACATAAACTGATGTATATATGTGTTAGGTTCTTCGTTGCTTACGACTCAACGAGCTACAGTGCAAGAATAACTGTCCAGTAATTTTACCTCCAGATTACTACTTGGCGCAATATGAAGCAAAATCTCCTCTCTTTTCTATCATCGATCTAGGTAGATATGATATCTTTCCTTTCCACTGAACAAGAGTTCATGTTTAGTAGAAAACAATAAGGCATTAACTAGACAGTTTAATTTTTATGTACTATAAAGATTGTAATTATTTAATAACAAGGGAGCACTGGACAGCTGTTTCGTTCTAGTGTGGAACTCCTCAGCAGTGCGCACCCCAGATTCCGCACCAGGGGCTTCAGCTGTCCATTGCTCTCTTGTTGTCAATGGTATCCTGCCAACATCAATCTGTGATATATTCAATCAAACAAAATAACCAATCTCCACAAAAATAACCATCCCAATTCAATTATTTAATAGTAAATAATACACAATAGAATCATGTTATATATTTTATCTTAATTTAATATTTAATACTGATTATAAACTATTGATTTAAAGCATACTACTTTTATTCCAGCTATTATGTTAATTCGTTCAACACTGAATATGTATGTCCATCTCTATCTTATTCATCATCAGTTTATTCTTAGAACCCAGTTTTGTATTAAATTACATCTTGGTTATGTACTCATTGAATTCTATGAGTTACATTGCATTATAGTCCTGCATTCCATTTATATGATCATGTTACTCATTAATCTAAATATGGAATAAATTCTTGTCACTATTCATCTAGTTGTTTTTTTGCATTGATTGATGGTATGAGAACTTATGAGTATGTTTAGATTTATAGGTAACGTGATGAATACGGTAATAAGATTATTAGATTTGTCATTTTCTGACATAGATGACAGAATAACACTTCTAACACATTCAATCAGGAATCCTGATAATGAATTCTCTATCTGTTTTCATTCAATTGATGAATACTTCTGAATAATTAGACCCAGTAATTTCGTATTTATTTTTCTCATTCATTCATTCATTCTATATATATGTACAAAGGGATTTACTAAACATATGACAACAGCTGTCGCTTTCCAGTTGCTCATATTGTAGGAGGGCATTTCATATGATACTTGAGATGAATAAACTGACGTTTAGGTGGCTCGATAGTAGAACCCAAGGGACATCTGCTTCAGGTATATAAAATTGGCCATTATGTAAGGAGTTTTCAATTCTTTGTTTACATATCTCTAGAATCTTTATTATAAGCGATGGAGATTTGTTTAATAAGATGTGACGTACGATTTTCCGTTATTAGAAAACAAAACCGCTGCAAATATTAGTTATCTGAAGTGAACACCCTATTGATGTCACATCTCATTATAGTCATCAGTGTGGTTTCAATTTAGGGCAGTAAATTGCTAGTTTTAATCGCATCACTTCCCAATCAACCTACTCGGAGTAGTAAGACTTAAACAATTAACTGTTCTAGCCAACATAGCTCTATTGGGTCATCAAAATAAGTAAGTCCAACCACTTGGTCACGGCTACAAGTTGTAGTCATATTGTTTACCTCGTTTTATTTTACTAACGTGGCAAAACAACTTGATTAGGAGTACTTCAGTATTCTAACATTCAATAACTTATGGTTACAACTGTCTTGCTTCTAGATTTTATGCATGACTATTACTTAATGATGCATAACATTTTATGCACTGTGTGAGGTAACATTTAACTATTTTTCAGCAAAATTTATCAGTCCACTAGTGGCTAACTTTATTATATTCCTGGAGCTCTAGTGACAAGTTGTAACTGGTGGAGTTCAGTCTTGTCGGGAATGAAATAGTTATCACCGATGACATTGGGTGATTATCGCGCCATATCACCAACTGATGGAAGTGGGGATTCTACCATTGGATATCGTCTCAGTGATGCGATGGGTTAGGCATTTTTAAATCTGAAGTTCCTGGAGTAAAATCTAGGGTACTCATAGTTGAGAAGTCTCTTACCTGAACAAAGCAGCTATCCTGGTTTTCAATGATACCCTATTAACATCAATCTGTGATGAATTCAATCAACTAAAAATGAAAGATGTTTAAACAAGTTTGAAGAGATGGAAGTGGATATTTTACCATTGGATGCCGACCCAGTTGTGAAGATGGTTACGCGTTCCCTGTCAACTTGAAGCCCCTAGTGCTGAATCTGGGGTGCCCACTACTATGGAGTTCCACAGCAGAACAAAACAGCTGTCCAGTGCTCCCTGGCTTTCAGTGGTGCTATGCCAACATCAATCTGTAACATATTCAATCAAATAATTTCAAGAATCACTGTTTTAGAATTATTCCAAAGTTATTTTTCATATTTATATGTTTATCACTTCAAAATGTCATTGATTTCTCATTAAATATTTGTTTTCATTGCAAATCATTCACTTGGAACAATACATTTCAATTTTCTATATTGAATAATTGTAAAGTGATGTCGTGAAATACTTGATGAAGTCTGAATTGGATAAAATGAATTGACAAAAATTGACTGACCAATGGAAATCAAGAAATGGCATTGAACAGTTGATTTGTCACAGTATGAAACTTTCCAACAGTACACATATATTTCTTTACAGTGATTAAAGCCTGTAATCTTCATGTTTCATGATGGACGATTAGTATGTAAATCAATGAACTGAGATTCATTGGTTAACCTTTGTAATTTTGGTCAACTAGCAATATACTTCATGATCTTGTCATGTCGGTCCACTAACGAAGGGTGAAAAACTTCCACAACTGTGTCTTAGAGGACTAATTCATTTATTCTGGTCGTGAGTTATGTAAACATTACATTTCTATTCTTGTTACGTTCCTCTTACCCTATCCTCCCGTTTAGTATATTTGCTGTTATTATATTTTCTTTTATTATGGACTACAGTTAATTGGTTGTGTACAAGTTACCCCCCCCCATTCACTGCTACAATCTCTTCTGTTTCTGTTATGTCGGACCACTAAAGAAGAGTGAAAGAACTTCTAGGACTGTATTTTAGAGGACTAGTTCATTTATTCTGGTCGTGTGCAATGTAAACATTATATTTTTATTATTGTTATGTTCCTCTTACTCTGTCCTCCCGTTTAGTATATTTGCTGTTATTGTATTGTTTCTTATTATGAACTATAGTTAATTAGTTGTGTACAAGTTACCCCTATTCACTGCCACAATCTCTCTTGTTTTGTATTAATGTAAAATCCCGAATTGGTTTGCTGTGCGGTCTGAATTTGTGTATATATAAAGACATGAATAAAATACAATACGACCGGCAATTGGACTGGATTGATTGTGTCTGGTTTGGCTCGTAGCTGCTGTCTTCTGTATTCCGGCTTTGGGGGGGGTTGATAGTCGTGGGGCTGACGTATCCGTATTCTGATTGGCAGATATCAAGGGCACACATTATTTATTTTTTCAATACATAACAGTTTCGTATTAATGTGAAATCCTTAATTGGTTTGCTTTGTGGTCTGACTTTGTGTATATATAAAGGCATGATTAAAATACAATACTACTGAATTGTACTGGATTGGATTGTGTCGTTGTTTTCTCTATTCTGGTTTTGAGGACTGGTAGTCGTGGGGCAGACGTATCCGTATTCTGATTGGCAATTATCAAGAGCACAGTGTATCTTTTTCAATACATAACAGATCTTATGTGAGGTATGGATATTTGCATGTACTGAAAACACAGTTTCATAATAAGATCAAACAATTGTCTTGTGCATCCTGGTTTTCTAACGATTGTCTAACCTAGATTATTTCTTGATTTTAAATTTAGAAGTCCTCAAAATAATCAATTAGTAAACAGATAGGATGAATGAACAATTTCTTTCACCTACATAGTGTAACAGTTGAAATAGAATGTTTATAAGCATCCAGATGGATACACTGTAGTTTGTTCTTTGACTTTAAATTTCAAGAACTTTAAGATTACCTTAAATTATTCATAAATCATGCTAATATATACTATTCCATTATTTCCAGTTAAAAGAGAATCACTTCCTCAGTTTACCTATTGGTAAATACTTACCAAATGATACAAAATCACCTTTTCTGGATTATGTTGATATGTTAGCAAAATCTAGATCAGAAAAGTTAAGGATTGAATTAGTGAAATCTTTAGAATATCAAAAATCAGAAAGAAAATTTCCATATGACCCAGAAAGTTATATCCATATCTTTCCAGTGTTTACTGTAATAGAATACAATTAAAGGCTGTATCTCTAATAAACAATATACTAAGAGTAAATACACTAAACAGGAGGATAGAGTAGGAGGAACATAACAGTTGTAGGAATTAAAGGTTTACATTACTCACGACCAAAATAATTAAAATAGTCCTTCAAAATACAGTTCTGAAAGTTCGTTACTTTTCTTTAATCGCCTGGCGTAACAACTCCTAGAGGCTAAATTTAATGATTATGATATTAAGATTAACCAACTAGATATTGATGTACAGTATGAAGAATTATTTTTACAAACTACAGACCTGATTGTGATCTCACAGGATGAACTAATTGGGTTCAAAACCACGTTAGTTGTTGATTGCCAACACTAAAACATAGCAAAATCAACCACGAGATTTCTAGCAAAACAACGCAAAGATGTTTTGCCAAAGTTAAGAACAGATAGTACGCTTATAATAAGTAAACTGGATAAAAAGGGTGAACTAGTTTTATTAAACAAAACAAACTACATCAAAAAATTAAATTTGTGTTGGCTGGTAAAGCGAAATTCCAAAACTGAGTGGGAAGAATGACGTCAATATGATAGCTGAGATATTATTAACTAGTTCTCTATAAGATAAAGGAGTTATTACACCAGTTATTCGGGATTCACTTAAATCTACAGGATCAGTCACACTACGACTTTACAGGTTACCCAAAGTGTATAAATTAAGACTTCCAGTTTACCTGGTTTTATCAACATACAATTCGCCTTCCTACAAAATCGGCAAAACGGTTTGTTAAAATTTTAGAACCCCTACACAAAATGTTAGTTAACGGAAGTGTTAAAGGCGCTTTTCCAGATTGGGAAACATGCATTTAAACAGTAAACGTATTATTATATCTCTAGATACAACCTCCCTGTTCACTAATGTACTCTCAATGGAGACAGTTAACCACATGTCGATAACTAAATTTCTGTTCACTTATATGTGTAATTCTAATTCAGATTATTGAATTTTTTGACGTTTATATGATAGATCAGGTTCGTCTATGTTCCATAATCATGTTAAATATATCAGTTATGAACAACTTAGTAACTTACTACTGATAAATATTACTCAGCTACAATGTTTATTAAAGTTTGTTGCTTTTAATACTTTCATCCATCTAAATGTTGATTTAGAGTATACTTTCCACTAAGAATTTTATTTCAAGAAGTTATTACTGTCCGGAAATATCTACTATGAACAAGTACACTGTAGAGTAACCCGATGTATTAGATGAAGACAACATATTTTTGTAAGAATTATAGCCTAAAATGAAATCTTTAAAATAAATTTATTCTCTTACATATAGTAGTCATCTACTAAAACGAAGGGAGAAATATGATAGAAGGTACTGGATACAGTATAGTTACTAAAGATTGAAAATGTCATGGAAATCTCATCTTAAGCTCTCCGTTATCATGTTTTCAATTTCTATATAGCCAATATCATAAGTTTGATTTGTTCACCTACAGAGTATACTTACACTTAATTTTCTCATTTACGAATTTGTCAGGGTGATAGTAGATGAATTAAGGCATGAAATGAAACGGTTAGTTAGTAATCAACTTTCATGATAAGTAAGTTAGTGTTAGTTCATTCCTATATACTTAATGATAAAAATGATTCAAACTAGTTGTTTGATCTTTTTCCAATCAGTCAGTATTAACTACGATCCGAGAAATTGGTTAAGCACTTCCCAATAAATCACACAATAAGTTTTAACAGAGCTTTTGATAAACAAATCACCGGGTTCAGATTTATGTGGTGTGTAGATTATCTTACTACTTCAATCATCATCATCATCATCGTCCTGCCTACATCTATTAGAGTTTATTCGCTAACCAGACATACGTAAATTGTGATAAAATTTCAAATTATATCATAACAATTAATCGCCTACACATATGTATAATGTGGCAACAAAAACACTGAATAAATTTATCATTATTGTATTGAATTGTTTCTACTTCCTATCGCCTTCCTACACCAACTATTCATCATCTATTAATTGAATCATAGACTAGATACAAGAACATCATTTTGTCTAGTGAAAAAATTTTTTTCTTCGGAACAAATACAACTTTTTTTCTTTATGTCCAAATTTCAGTTTAGAATAATACTAGAATAGATACAAGTTCTATCTAATTCTATACTAAGATAAATTAGACAAAAACCATGAAAGGAAATAATGTTGAACAACATTGTCGACTTTAAAAGTTATCATTGGAAGTAAACAGTTGAAAAGGTTTTACAGAACATACTATATTGTCTTTGATAGTGACTGTTGACTATGGATTATTCAATGAATTAATAGAATCAGTACTCATTGTAATTGTATATAATGAAACACAAAACCAACTGACGATTGATCAATAATATGGATGATCTTTAACTACAAGAGAATTGGAAATGTAAATTTTCTACCACTTTTCTGGAAAATTCGAGAAGTACCAAAACTACCATCACTACTACGGTGGTCTGTAAATTTTTTTCTCCCTTGTTTTCATTTTTAATTATGTCGGCAATCAGTGAAAGCTTCTTTATTCTACAGGAAATCAATCCACGCTTGAGTATTTCAGTGTCAACATCATAAGGAGCATCTGATTCCTCAATACCGCAAACATGCATTGATGACCAGTGTAAATAACTATGAGACCTAGATTCGAATTTTTTTTTCCTCCTGGCTTAGTACAGCGGACGTAATGCTAAATCACCATAATACAACCTAACTAAAAGTATTTGGCCAGTACTAAGGACTAGAAAAACTTGGCATTAGTTACCAATCAGTAACCAATCATTATTATGTAATGGTGTATTGTATGCAGTGACGGATAATTAGATATAATCACTATTATAATTTACTATATCTTGTACCAATTTCACTACATTCTGCATACAATTCTCTCTCACGCACTTCATTATCTGAACATACGAAATAAATTTTTTGTAGATCGACCTCTTCACTAGATCAATGCGTCACACACATACCTATACACAGATGTATTCTTTCATTTTATATCTCAGTAAGTTATTTACTTTTCTATAAACAGAAAGAAAATTTATATATGTTGGAATGTGACTGGCAAGTGGAATCCAGGACATGCGTTTCATCCTATTTGGGACGTGTTGGCTGGATGTACCTGCATTGTCTTGTTCATTTGCGAACTACTTTTATCAACGTAAAATTTTATTTTTAGACAGGAAATATACAATATTATCTTGCTATCACCTGTTAATTGTCCTAATCAGGAGGACAAATCAAATACGTGATCATCTCAGTCTTGAATAAATGCCATGTTGTTAAGTAATTGAAATATACTTAGAATATACTTGTAATAGAATGTAAACATGCTTGAATTAATACATTTGAATGGCCTAGCAACATGTTAAATGTCTAAAATACTTATTTTTTAGTTTTGTGTACATCATAATTAAGTCGTTCATTAATTTGAACAGGTTTTAATTCTCAAGTCTCTCGTTATTAAGTAAGCTAAGGATTCACTGTAGTTTAGTTTTATACTTATTTCATAAGCTTTAAGTCATCTTACAAACAAGGCCGTAGGGTCAAGATACATGATTTTTAATTTTAACCTAACTAAGACCGTGTCACCGTTAGGGTACATATTTTTGTCTAACCCACAGGAAGAGTTTTCTTATCCTCCTCCCCGCTCATGCAGTTCTATAATCTTTACCTTCGATTAAATGACAAAGGATTGTGATCATACATCCAAAAAATGTGTATTTTCGTGTCAGTTAAAATCTCACCTGCGTCAGCTCACATTGAAACTTTCACAATTAATTTCATGGATTACCTCCCAATATTCGTATTTAATCAACCATGTAACGGTAGAAACCTCTTTTTTTTTATTAAAACCTCTTTCTATACTTGCTGACGATGAACCCCAAATGTAACTTTTCAAAGCTGACCCAAAACACACTCTGTAGTTTACAATGTAGGTTAACTTCAAACTAGACAACGAAGATTTCGACATCTATCAAATATTGGACAGATGGTTTGTTTGATTAGAAGATACTGCAGTATAACACATCTTTCGGGTATGACTAATGTTAGCAGTTAATTACATGACAATGCCATGAAGATACTGAAGAGCAGAATCAAAGAAGAGTGCCGAGTTTAAGAACTGTACAAATGTCACGTAAAAGTATTGATTATAAATAACAATCAAGTTAGCCTCAACAGAAAATTTAAACGTCACATAATTCCTGCTTTTTAAAATCATTATGCGCTATTCCCGTAAGGGTTAGTGTTTAACGTTAGTGCTGGTGCTTAGAAACATAATTTCGCGGCTACCTTTTCGTAAGTATTTAACTATCGTACCTCGTTATTTGCCGAAAATTCTCCTACTTCCTACCAAAAGGTTATATTTATTAGACCCAATGCGATACGTCCTACTTCAACTATAGCTTCCAACTTCAATATATTTGCTTTATTACGAACCAATCATTATAATGACATATTTTTTCATTGGTTAACGTTGCCTAAATGTCACTGTCTCTGATATTATTGAGTCCAATACTTTAACGCACAGTGGGTGTGTACTAAGACTAAGGAGTCCTATGACAGAATAATGCTATTATGTTGTTTCCAATCGTTGTTAGTTCATGTTATCCATTCCAATATAAAATAATAGTTAGCTTATAAAGCATTCAAGTTTTAATAATGTAAATGAATTGATTAGTCCGCCATTTTTCACAACTTTAAGTTAAATATGAATAGAGAAAGATTGTGAATGACAATTGGAATTCAGATCGTTCTTTTTTATCCTAGTTGTTACCTGCATGAACCACCATTTCAATGTTGAAGTTCACACCGAAACTCATGTCAAGTGCCACCGCGTTCACCAATAAGCTATTCAGTCGATACAGCCATATTTATACAGCAAGTAGGTCTATATGATTAGAAAGTATTTGTATCTTCTCAATTTCTACTGTCATATGTTCATTCTACTCAGAATGTCTAGACAAATCGATAGTTTATAAATATAAAGTCGAACTGTGACTGGCAAGCGAAATTCAGAATGAGGCAATCAGATTAAGACGTACACATGGTAAATAATGAATAATCATTTTCAGCTCATAACAACACCAACAGGAAAATAGGCAGGACTTTAATGTAGGAACGACCTTGACATTTGCTAGGCGACCATTGACATCGAAACATTAGTTTGTCACTCTTCTCTAAGCATTTATCCAAGTGCATAGACACACCACAATTACATAAACATGTTCTTCGAAGTAAACCTTTCTCCTGTAAATAGCTAACGATAAAGTCCTAAAAATTAGCGAGCATGCTATAGATCGTCAACATTGTCAACCAAACTGTGAGAAATGACCTTAAGATAAAAAGTCGCATTTCATTGATTCGTCCCTACATTATAGTCCTGCCGGAAAATACAAATACATTCAAATTATACAACTTTAAATTCATTCGTTTAGTCGAATATGTCACAGATGTTGACAGGGTACTAATGCATACCACAAAGCAGAAGACAGCTATTTTATTCTAGTTTGCAGTACGCACCCTTTCTTCCTACAGATTCCTTGTAACATATTCAATCAATTGAAAAATATCAATCACCAAAAGAATAATCTCATCTCAATTCAAGTATAAATAATTAACAGTTCATTGTAATAATCAAATGATTGCATAATAAATATTACAATCAATTATGTATTTACATAAATGCGTATATCAAGTAAACGGAAATCGAAAATGTTCTCAATCAATAATTCATTGATTTGCATACCCTCTGATAAGAATGAATATTCAAGTGAACATTCTACTTCATTTATGTTAATTGTCTATTGATCAGGTCTGTAATTTATGTAATAAATAAGAAGCAAAAAAAATCAGTTTTTTGTCTTGAACAAACATAAATAAAGGAAAGTAAAATAAACCGAGAATACGATACATTCGTAATTACAAGTAGTAATCACAGTCGAACATGATTTCGTATAAATGGAGTATTGTAGGATGTTGTGTAATGTAGCAGGAGTGGATGGATGATGTAGAAAGAAATATGAATTATGTGGAATGTGTATGAGGTAAAAAAGACAAACAAAAGAAGTCCACACAGAACTAATCTAGAGCAAAGAAAACAAAAAATAAGCAAGAGAAAACAATATCCACAATTTACCACTATCTGTTATTACACATTAGTAGTAGTAGTAGTAGTTGTTGTTGTTGTTTTTGTTGTATTTACTGATATCTCGTTGAACATTATTCTTGAAAATCATCATTTTGAGTTTGATATTACATGTTGGCCTGTGTTAGAAATTCATTGAAAACCAGGAACTGTGACATAGCAGTTGTTTCATTATAGAACTAACTTTTCAATTGTGGTCATTAGTGATATAATCTCTTTTCGAGAATATGAATGTGTTGAAAGACAGTTTAAGTGTTTCCATGTTTGCTGTTAAAACATAAGGTAGATCTTTTATTCAACTAGAAGTTTTATATATTAATTGATACGTACTTTTATCATGAATATTTTTTCTAGAAAATGAAGAACAGTTAGCTAATACAATACTCATCGATTGTAATGCATGAGGTTATGGAAATATATTACGAATTGACTTAAGTTATAAATGTCAACCGTTGGACGACGGCGAGCCTCAGTGGCCTGTCGGTTAATTGGACATTTAGTTTCTTCAAAGAATGTTTAGCCATCAGCATTATTGGGTCAGGACCCAAATGTAAGATATCCAATTTGGTTATTTGTGACTTATAGCGTTGATCACACAATCACTTTCTTGATAACTCTCTCAATCCCGACTAGTCTAAACCTCATCAGGTATGATTTCTCACAAGAACTTCAGGAACATTTTAAAGTTTTCCACTATTGAGCTGATTATTGTAGTTGAGCTGTGGTAATTCCATAGATATTGGCTTTGATATACATTATTCATATTCGTCAAAAATTAATTTCTCTTGGGTACTAATGGAAACCAGGAAATGCTGGATTGATGTTTCATCTTAGTGTGTGACCTGTCGTTAATTGATCTAAATGAAAACTTAACAAAGTAAGAATCTTACCATTACATCTCTGTCTGGTGGTGCTGACGGTTAGACGTTCGTCATATGAGCTAAAGGTTTTAAGATAGATTCTCTGGTGGGATCTAGGTTGCAGCTTGTCGAATAATCGCATACTAGAATCAGACGGATATCAAGTATTTCTTTGTTTACTGTGGTACCCACTCAAGATCGTTTTGCAATAAATACAAATACCAAATTAAGAATAAATTTCCACTAAATCTTGACTAAAATATTAATTTCATTCCCAAACCATTCGTGGTTGATTTTCAGTCAATAAACTGTTAGTGATCATTACGTGTTCACTTCGACTGAATATTTTGCCCTAACTAGATTACTTATAAATATGAATAACTAGATGTCTATTTACCCACCCCCCCATCCATTTGACTTTAAACTGTACTTGGGAGTGCATTTACAAATTCTTTGAAAATGCGACTGAATTTCCGCCTACGTACATATTCGTCATAATTCGTCTAAGTTAAAGATGTGATTCATTTGTATGTAATATTTACTCATTATATTGTTTAAGGATACGCCCACTTCTGAATCACACGGCTGAATAACATTATGTACTACTTATGACTTAGTAACATATATTCTAATTCTTTGGAATCATTTTTTTAAGGAATAATGACATATCACTGGAATATTGTATCTCTCCATTCGGAAATTATTATTTATTGTAGAAAGTTTATTGTAAAGAAACTTGAATTTAAAGCATATACACAGTGTAAGCTACATATCATTACCAAGGTTAACTTTGATAATTTTAAATAAATTGAGCATTGGATAGATTGTTTATAATAAGTGATGCATATATTTGTAAAATTCCAATGAGTAGAATTTAAAATTTCTGACGTTTCGCGGTTTAGTGCAAGTCGCTTCTTCAGAGAAATGAATAGCCTAATTTAATTAACACAAGAATAAATAATACAATGGAACAAATCAAAAACATAATAAACCCGCACAATCAAAATCACGAGTTTGATCGTGTTATGATGTCAAGTCATATAGGTCAAGGTGGTTTGAAATGAGACATGTGTATGTAAATGTTAGTGTGATGTGTGAGGAAAATATGTGAAAATAAATTGTATGTATGTTCATGTGTATGAAATTCGATGTACTTTAATTGTGGCTAGTTGGATAGAAAGTCCATGTTGAGTGGATAGAAAGGCCTTCCCTTTTGTTAAGTGCAGTTGGATTTAACAAAATATGAAGCACCTCAGCTATTCGTCTTTCCTTATAATTGGAAAAACCTTTTTGAATGATTCGGATATTTTTAATATCGATCTTATGGTTGTGATAGATAGCATGTACTGCTATTGCTGATTTACTTGGTAATTTTTCAAGCTCAACAGGATTATTAGGAGGTTGTTTAGTGTAGCTTTCATGTTCTTTGGCACGAGTTTTGATTTCTCGTGAAGACTCTCCAATTTAGAAAGCGTCACAATCAACACAACCTAGCCTGTAGATACAATTCTGTGTTGAGGTGAAAGGGATCTTGTCCTTTATTTTAACCAATGCACTTCGAATAGTGTTGGTAGTTTTGTAGAAAGTTTGAATTCCGCGTTGTTTTAGAATTCTTTGTAATTTATCAGTTGTGTCTTAACGGTAAGGTAGAACGGCTGTACCAATCCAAGATGTTTTGACCAATTTACTATTATTTAGGAATAAATCGTTTCGATTTTGCAAATTTTTAATAATATTCATTGGAAAATTATTAAGCCGTAGGATGTTGACTATATTTTTGTATTCGTATTGCTTGTCGTCTTTAGATGTAATGAGTCTACTGGCTCTTCTGAATAAGTTTAGAGCCAGCGATATCTTTGCACTGAATGGATGTGCTGAGTTGAAATCGATATATCGATTTGAATGTGTCGGCTTGCGGTAAATTCTCAGACTAAGAGTTCCATTTTAACTTCTTTTAACTAAGCAGTCTAAAAATGGTAACTCATTAAGCTCATTTTCACTTTCTTAAGTGAATTTGATATTCTGAGATAGGTTGTTGATTCGTTTTGAGAATGATCTTAGAAAAGTCTTTTTGATGATGACAAAAGTGTCATCAACATATCTCAACCAAACCCTTGGTCTAACGACATCATTGAAAATGTGAGATTCAATATGGGTCATGAAAAGGTTTGCTACAATTGGTGAAACGGGGGAGCCCATTGCTACTCCGTTGGTTTGTTTGTAGAGAATCCCTTTGAACGTGAAAAAAGGTTGAATTCAAGCATAGGCTTAGGGATTTCATGATTAAACTAATAATTAATGGGCACCGGCTAGATAGTGTATGATCATTTTCTAGTAATCCATTAATAAATTCTAGGCATATATCAATTGGAATACTAGTATATAAAGATACAACATCATAGCTTACCATTGTTTCAATATCTTCAATTATCAAATCTGATATTTTTGATTTGAAATCATATGTGTCTTTGACAACATTGTGTAAATTTTGTTGTAGCGCTTTTCAAATATTATTTAGATATCTAGCAAGCGCATAAGTTGGAGTGTTGGTGAAATCAACTATTGGTCTCAGTGGGACACCAGATTTATGAATTTTCGGTAAACCATAGAAACGAGAAGTTGTGCATGATTTAGGATATAAAGTAAACCAAAGAGAAGTACTAATGAAAGGTTTCAATTCTTTCAGAAGTTGACCCGTCTCCGATTTCACTTTGTTTTTTGTCGTTGAATGATTTTTTGAATCATTCATTAGATATGGTCCTGTGGATAAATGTTCAAAGGCTTTCTCTTCATAATCTGTTTCATTCATTACCACTGTGGTATTACCTTTATCGGCCTTGGTAATTATTATTGATTTATCTTTTTGTAGTGAGTACAGAGATTTTAATTCTCCCTTTGACAAATTTGAAGGAAGATGATTTTATTTAGTCAGGACGTGGGAAGCTTTTTGACGTAAAATATGCGCTTCTTTAACGGGTAACTTTTCTAGTAATGTTTCCAGAATTGGTGCTATTTCTAAAGTGGTGAGAGGCTTTCTGTCAATATTGAAGTTAAGTTCTCTTTCAAGTAAAGCGATTTCATGTATATCTAAAGTCCTATCTGACATATTGTGGACTGTTCTTAATTTGGTCAGTTTCGGTGTATCCGAATCATTCAAAAAGGTTTTTCCAATTATAAGGAAAGACGAATAGCTGAGGTGCTTCATATTTTGTTAAATCCAACTGCACTTAACAAAAGGGAAGGCCTTTCTATCCACTCAACATGGACTTTCTATCCAACTAGCCACAATTAAAGTACATCGAATTTCATACACATGAACATACATACAATTTATTTTCACATATTTTCCTCACACATCACACTAACATTTACATACATATGTCTCATTTCAAACCACCTTGACCTATATGACTTGACATCATAACACGATCAAACTCGTGATTTTGATTGTACGAGTTTATTTTGTTTTTGATTTGTTCGATTGTATTATTTATTCTTGTGTTAATTAAATTAGGCTATTCATTTCTCTGAAGAAGCGACTTGCACTAAACCGCGAAACGTCAGAAATTTTAAATTCTACTCATTGGAATTTTACAAATATATATCACTTATTACAGTGTAGGCTAGTCATCTGTTAACTAGTGAACAACAGCATTCATTTCAGCGAATATAAAAGTGCTTAATTATATCAGTAATGTAATGTCTTTGACATCCATATAGAGGTAAGGTTGCTTCAAAGTAACTTAATGAACTTAAGTTCCTTACTAATTGACACTAATCACCAAATAGTAATTGTAATTATATATAGGGATATACATCAAGTCTTAGTCTTAGTGCTTTCGATACTAAATCTTGAAATCCAATATTCAGTTTACTATTCAGTTGGCAGAATTCGATAAGCATTATGTATTAGAAAAACATGATATATATCACTATTTAGTCATTAGTCAATACAAAAAGACTAATATTTGAATCAACTTCTGTAGGCTGTGTATCTACGTCTTCAACAGGTAAATAATGTCTGATAAAATTCTATTTACAATAAAATGTAATTTTTAGAAGTTAAGTTTCATCATTGACATATTTACCAGATGATGTGTAACTAATTACGCGTAACATATCAAGTACTTTATGTGTTAACTTCATAACTTACACCAATTTACAGATGCATCTATTTATTACATGGTTGAGAAATATGTAAAACATATATGGCAACTAAAATTCTTATTCTGATGTGGTAATATAAAGAATCATCATTGGAATCAATTTTGTTAGTACATAGTTATGTTCAATTGAGATGATTATTTTTGTAAAGATTGGTTATTTATTTGATTGAATATGTCATAGATTGATATTGGCAGGGTACCATTGAAAACCAGGGAGCACTTGATAGCTGTTTCGTTCTAGTGTGGAACTCCTCAGCAGTGCGCGTTCGCCGTCGACCTGAAGCCCGTGGTGTGGAATCTGGGGTGCACACTGCCGAGGAGTTCAACACTAGAACGAAACAGCTGTCCAGTCCTCCCTTGTTGTCGATGGTACCCTGGCAACATCAATCTGTGACATATTCAATCAAATATAATTATGTTTAAAAAGTAGTAGAATTGACCAAAAGTTCATTTGAAGAGTGACAGAGATATAGCTTCACCAGCGTTTTAGAATGATTAATATCTTATAGGATCCAGTAAATTTGAACTAATAGTTGTTTAGTAAGAGGATTAACATACTATAGCGTGAGACGATACCAATCCTGTTACGGGGTACATATGTAATCATTTACAAGTGAAAAGAAAAACACAAAAACAAAGCATATAATTGTAGCAACACAATTCTAGAAACAATGAGGTGAATAATCCAGATGTGGCAGGATTTTTAGTTAACGTAAGCACTTTATGGTAATATCAGAAGATACTGTATTACAGGTGTTTTGTACAAATAATGGTTATGAGTTTAATCGATTACTGAATATTCAAGTATACATCGCGGTTCGACTATAGCAATACAACCTACAAAACGTGTTAGCTGTTTTCTTTATAGTATGAATCTCCTAAGAAATGCACATTCACTACTCCACCAGCTATTAAAGTAAAATAAATCATTAGATGATAACTATGCACCATGAGCTTCGATCCAAGGTCATATCGTAAATAAGCAACTAAGCTTGGAGGAGGGAGAGTCGTACAGTAGGCTGAAACAACTGTCCAGAGGTTTATGGTTTCCAACAGTATTTATAAGTTAATTCATAATGCGAAATTACAATACTTAATAATCTGCACAAACTATCTCATACCAATGAAGAATGATAAATTACATCACGGAATATAAACAACAGGAAAATATAAACCCCGATCAACAAATAGTAACCACTAATTTAATAAATATAAACTAATTAGAGATAAACAAACTACAATTCAACCCCTTTTAACCACGCCTACTTTAATGCTACTTTTATCATGTAAATACTTGTAGAAATATTGATTATTTGTGCAGAAATTACTGTCTAGAAATAAAAGATTTACTAATCGATCAAATAGTAGCTAATTAGAATAAGCCTGCATATACCCGTTGCACCGACGCACCAACAGTCAAAGAAATGAAAATGGCCATCAGACAAATCAAGAGTGGTAAGTCAGCAGAACCAGACAGCATGCCAGCGGGGAGGCGCTGAAGGTAGATATAGAAGCAACTTTAGAGATACTCCACATTCTCTACTGGAAGATCTGGAAAGAATGGTGCTTCATCAAGATGCCAAAGAAAGGAAACCTTAGCAATTGTGAGAATTATAGAGGCATCACTGTACTTTCAGTACCAGGAAAAGTCTTTAACAGAATGTTATTGAACGGAATAAAAAACCCAGTCGACGCCCAACTCCGAGATCAACAGGCCGGATTCAGTAAAGACCGATCATGTACTGACCAAATCGCTACTCTACGGTTGATTGTTGAACAACCAATTGAATGGAATTCACTACTATACATCACCTTCCTCCACTACGAAAAAGCATTCGACAGCGTGAATAGCAGAATATTTTGGATTCCGCTTGCCAGTCACAATCCAACTTAACTAGTAGCCAAGTTGTAGATTATCTAGTTATCAACTAAAGAGAAATTTATTCATTATACACAATCTACAGGTTGAAAAGTCGTCTAAACTTCAAGAAAATATCTTTAGAAGGAAAAAAATTGTTGGGAATATTTCATACAATCGGAGTTCTTTAGAATCCATTAATGAATTTAGATTGTTGATGTTGCTTCACGAATCTTTTATAATAACGAAAATCACTAACATAATATTCTAGATACCTTTTGTTGGGGATGTTAGATCCCCAGAATTCTCTTAGTAACCTGTTATTTTTGTGATTTATTTGTGTAAATTTAATTTTCTTATTTTCGCGCCAGAAATTCCCCTTTTCACCTTCAGTTCGTGTTACCCACTTAGTGAGACGCTAAATCTTATTGGTTCGTTGTTTATTTTAGTACGCTATTTGTAACATTTCAAGGACGCTCTCTTTTTTTTGTATATATACGCATGAGATGTGTGAATGTTTGTTCGTTGCCGGCTGCCTGTGGAATTAAACGTTTTCTTGCTGACCTTTGGACTTCTCTCTCTAGTTAGCTGGGCTGGGGCGCTGCAAATAGCTTAGCTTCCAGGTTGCTGTGTTGCTGGTTATACGTTCGTTAGCAGAAACCCAACAAGTGGCGACGGGGCTGGTGTTAAAATGGATTCATCAAAAATAGACTTATTATGGGAGCAGCAGCTAAAGCTGATTCAAATGCTTGCGGACGCGAAAATTTCATCTACTTCCTCACCTAGCACATCCACTACCACTGCACCTTCAGTCGATGGCGTTGCAAGCAGCATTGCTGAGTTTCACTATGATCCTGATTCAAACATTACTTTTGATATGTGGTTTCGGCGCTATGAAGATCTGTTTAAATTTGATTTTGCAACGCAAGATGATGCTTGGAAAGTCCGGCTGCTACTTCGCAAGTTGGGTCCAAGTGAGTTAGACAAATACTGCAATTTGATCCTACCGCAGAACCCACGTGACCGCTCGTTTGCTGAAACTGTCCAGTCACTGAGTCAGCAGTTTGGAGACAATTCCTCCCTATTCAATACTCGTTACCGATGCCTCAAGTTAATTATGAACGAAGATAGTGACTTCCTTACTCACGTTGGCATCGTAAATCGCGAATGTGAACGTTTTCGTCTTAAATCTCTTACAGAAGATCAGTTCAAAGCCCTTATTCTTATTTGCAGTCTACAATCGCAGAAGTTTAGCGATATTAGAACACGGCTGCTATGTCGACTTGATCAAGATCCTAAATTAACGCTGTCTGACATCGCTAATGAATATCAACGTTTGATCAACATCCAGCGTGATACTTCTATGGTCCAGTCTGGTGGTAAATACAACTCTGAAGTCCACACGGTACGTCAGTCTTCTAATAATAGCACGCCTTCAGTTGTTGCATCCAGCTCATCACATTCTAACTTAGCTCTGTCATCGAAAACGAAGCCCCCAACGCCATGCTGGCATTGTGGAGCATGGCATTTTGTTAGATTCTGCCCGTACAAGCTCCATCGTTGCAGAACCTGTAACTCCATCGGTCATAAGGATGGGTATTGCAAACGCCAGAAGCTGCAGCAGCCTTCACATCGGTACAAAAACGTTAAGAAGCCTGCTTCACGACCTAGCAAAAATTCACTGAGTTTGCTTGCATCGTGTCATAGCTCTACCCCAGGTAAGAGGAAATTTATTACTCTAAATATTAATGGGTATATGTTTAGATTGCAAGTAGACACTGCTTCAGATATTACGATTATATCCCATAAATCTTGGATTAGAATGGGCAGGCCATGCATGGAGCAAATACCACAATTGAAATTCATGGATGACTGTATTCAGTTAATCGGGTATTTACATTTCGATTTATGCGATACTGAGAGAATGATTTGTAAATAAGGTAATTAAGTCTATTAGAAAGTATATAAAGTTGACAGGTAATAGTGTGCAGTGTGTGTACCTCAGATTTTGCACCAGGCACATCGGGTTAGCTAAAACCACTTACTCTTTACACCATCGGTTTGTATCCAACAGTAGAATTTTCACGTCCATCAATTTTTGATAAATAGGAGAAAGATTGTCGATTATCATTGGTGATTAATGTCTGACTCCAGAAAGTCTGAACTCCATCACTCACAAACTTTTCACTAGAGTTTCAAGAGCATCCTGAATTATGTCATTAGTGAGCTGATTAAGTGACGGAAGTGGGACTTCTACCATTGGATACTAACCCAGTGGTGTAGAGAGTTAAGTGTTGGCTCACCCGAAGTCCCTAATGCAGAACCTGGAGTGAACACTGCTGAGGAGTTCTATACTAAAACAAAATAGTTGTCCAATGACTCCCTAATTTTTGATGGCACTTTATCAACATCATCTGTGATGTATGCAAATGTGGCTAATACTAGATGCTGAATATACGAACACACTTATTGAATGTTCAAATCATCCTGGATAATCTTTGTCACGTAGTGTAAAGCTGGATTGTGGTGGCTGTTGAAAATCGGGAAGTGCATTTCAGCCGAGAAAGAAAATACGAAGGTGGAGGTGAATAGGACTCACGTTGAAGAAATCATGAAACTATATGCATGACAAGTATTAACTTGGAATCTTTAAGGCTAAAGTAAGAGGGGAAGACCAAAAAAATACACGTTACGTTGGGTATCGCAGATAAACATGGAGAGAATGAATATCACTTATGAAGAACCCAAAATGTGAGTTAGAGAGTAGAGCTAGGTGGAAAATCTTGGTCGGTAGCCTCTGTTCTATGTGGGATAACAGGTA